>CM076579.1:1503085204-1503171346 GCA_034641835.2 Pinus albicaulis | reverse complement strand
CTCTTGAGGAAGAATCTGTAACAAATTTTTTTTGAAATAGAAATTTTTTTTATGTGGAAACTCTGTCACTGTATGCAAATTTTATTTGTATTTCTCTGTGTTAAGGAAGACAGTTTTATTATTTTGGAATTCAGCAAAATTCCAACAGTTTCAAATTTCAAATTTCTGCGCGTGCGGGAGTGGTGGCGTCCGGTGGCTGACGGGAGAGGAGCGGCACGGAGGGGGCGCGGTGGCGGAGGCAGGGGCGTGAGGTCTACCGTCGCTTCCGCTGGGTGGGGTCCACCTGAATCCTGGAAAGCCGGGGGTCGCCGGAGATGGGTGTCTCGGAGCTGTCCCATCACTGCCGATTCGTCCAACAAAAGACACTTCCGTTTCATTTTCGGGCAGTTGTACAAATCTTCTCGGGTTGATTTGAATTTGAATTTTAAATTTTTAGCTCCCCGCGCGCTGAATTGAAATTGAAATTTGCTGCATCGAGTTGAATTTTTGTTCTGTAATGTGAAATGGGCTACCGCTACCCACTCTCGAGCATCAGCGAATTTTTCACCTTTCACAGAGCATACTAGTATCAAATCAGATTCCTAAAGAGGCGCTGGAGGACCTCAAGTCAGTGAAAGCGAGGGCCAATCTTCTCAGAGCACCATTGAAACTGCATTCAAATCAGATCTTCAAGAGGTGTTGGAGGACCTCAAGTCAGTGAAAACCAAGGCCAATCTTCTCAGAGCACCATTGACACTGCGTTTTTCCATGAGGAATTTGAAAAATGCTCTTTTATCCAGCAACATGAATCCATTGTTTCACACTGGTCAAAGGAAAATTTCCGACATGTAGTCGAGATTTCAATAGATAAGACATTTCTTCCAGACCATTTTGCAGCAGCACTATATGAACTGGATATGAAAATTTCAATATGTAGATGTTGTAAGTTGTTTGATTTTTTTGGATTACTTGTGTATATTTATGTTTTGAAAAATTTATGTTAAGGATGACAAAAATAGAACACTGATTCATAATAGGCATTATCCATTTATATTATAAGCAAGTGTTTGTTTGTTTTTTTTTAAAATGATTTATGTTTTTTCATTGTTTTCAATTATATCCAAAGTAAAGCCTGCGCTACTGTATGGTGTGCCACAGTATGAAGGTTTACATTGGCTTTCTACCCAATACAGTATGAAGGTTTACGTTGGCTTTCTACCAAATCACTGTATGAAAGCGTAGAAGGCGAGGAGCAATGAACATTCGTAAAAGTTATATAGGATTTTTTAATATTTGTATCTTTGGAAATTCTAATAATGAGTAAATATTTGCATTTTTGGATTCTTTAATACTTCTCGTTATGCCTGAAGTAAGAGCTTATTGGGTTGAGAGGCTTTTTACAGTTTTGGAAATGTCTATGCCTAAATCCTATTTGCATCTTTGGAAATTTCTAATAATAAGTAAATATTTGCATCTTTGGATTCTTTAATACTTCATGTTATGTCTGAAGTAAGAGTTTATTGGGTTAAGAGGCTTTTTACAGCTCTCTAGGGAAATTTCAATGCCTTGGATCTAATGATATAATATGTTAATAAATTTTTAAATATTTTAGTTTAATTTAATTTTATAATATTTTTTAGATTAAATATAAAAGCAAAAAGGAATTAGGGAGATATTTTTTCATTTATGTATTGTAGATTCAAAAATATTTTGATTGAACTTTGTATTGTATTTGTTTTTTGTTATTGAAATTTCAAAAGTTTTTAGAAGTTTTTAAATGTCAATTTTTCCCAACAGTATTTTTGAAAGTTCAAATCTATTGTCGTGTGATCTTTTTATTTTTATTTTATGTTTGTATTGTAGATTGAAAAATATTATAAATATTACTATTATAAATTCAAGAGTTGTTTTTTTTTTTTTTTTGACATTTGAGTTTATGCAGATTAAATATTAAAATATATAATGGCAATGAAGCAAGAATGCATTAGAGAGATGTGTAGGGGTTAGATCTAATGTAAAAAAATATTGTGTCAACAACTTTTTAAATATTTTAGTTTAATTTATTTTTATAACAATTTTTAAATTAAATGTAAATGCAAAAAGGAATTAGCTAGATGTAGTGATTTAAAAAATGATTTCGTAGCCATATTTAATTTTAATTAATAAGCACATAAAAACGCAATTGTTACTTTACAACAAGATTTTGAACCATGTAGTCTATGGGGTCTTGGTTAAACAGTGATGAGGTCACTCATCACAGGTTCAATTCCCTTCCCCGATCGGGGTGATGTATCTAGACATGTTGATGAAAATGGAGTAAAAAAAAAAAAGGAGAAAAAAGTGAAAAATGAAAGGAACTACTAAGCTTACAAAAAAAAAAAAAAAGATTTTGAACCATGTATATTCACCCACATTTTTACTATGGATATTATTAACTTGCAAATAGGCTTTTGTACAATAACATGGGCCAATACCATGGCTTACTAATACCACGTGCCCAAAAAAAATAACTCATTTCAAAAATAACATATATATATATATATATATATATATATATATATATATATTTTAATCTTGTATCTTCTAAATTAATATGAAAGAAAACATGTATGGGAGTTTGGAGAGATGTTAAAATGTCAATAAACATTTTGACTTAGTCCAAATAAAATAAAATAAAATTAAAATTAAAAAATAAAATAACAAAATTAATAATTATAAATATCAATACCACATTTTGACTAAGTCAAATTGCACAAAACTAAATTAAAATAAAATAAAAGCTTTTAAGCAATAATATTAACTTTTTGACTAAGTCAAATTACATTATAACAAAAATAAATTAAATTAAATAAAAAGTTTAATATAATGTAACTAGCTAAAAATAAATAACTCTATAAAAATAAAATAAAAATGACCCATGGTATAGTCTCTTGATATTCATGCTGAATATAACCTATTTAAAAAGGAAAATTAAATGAGCCTAGATCCATCTTAACTCTGAATCTACCAAGCGCCTAGAGGGATCAAATCTCTACATATACAAACCTCTTTTAGAGTGAAAAGACATTTGACCCCTCTTGGCGCTTGGTAGATCCGGTGTTAAGATGGATCTAGGTTGGTGTAGATTAAATATTCAAATATCTAATGGAAATGAAGCAAGTTTTCATACTAGTTAAATACAAAATGTGCAATGGGTATAAGGATGCCCATGTGCTTATACATCAACATTGTCACGGCCCCACGCTAGTGGTGACTTCCAACCACACGTGAGCACGGTGTGGCACCGCCTAACTTTTTCTTTTCAACACTACTCAAGTTTACAAACTACGCCTAACACCAACACTTAGTCAATTTTCTTAAGTGTTCACTTCTTTCGTAGTTATGCAATGGAAATACATTCATTAAGTTCACTAATCTTCTTTACAATTTTACTTCATAACATGTGCAATATCATCAAACAACAGTAACAACAATAAATACACATTCATGAAGGGAGCAGACAACTCCCAAAATAAATTTGCCCTAAATATAAACTTGTGTAAATATTTTACAACTTTTTACAAAGTTTACGCACTTGTGCAGCTTGTCATATATGTTTGCCCAATCCTTTCCAAACCGTGCAGCCTTCTGACATGCCCTACCCGTAGTGCAGTAGGGACTCTTCAACTCATCGTTTAGCTCATGTCCAACTCATGTGGCTCACTCGCTCAATGCAACCTATGTCGCGCAACTCACTCGTGTCGTGTAGACTACCCAGGTCATGAAACTCACCCATGTCGTGCATACCACTTAGGTCATGCAGATCACTATTTTCACGCAACAAATATCATATAATAAGCATGTTAAAAAAAAAAATCATTTCAAAAACTCGTTCCAAAAACTTGTTCAGGAAAACTCGTTCATGAAAATCTGTGCAGAAAATTCATTCAATATTTTCGTTCGACTCGCCATCGAACTAACGAAATGCGTCAAACTCGTTTCCTTTGTTTGCCTTCGCTCTACATTTGATGTGTTATGTGAACTGGAAATGAATTAGTGCCTTTAAACGAGTTCCCTTCGTTGAATATATCCACTTGTTTTCCTAAAAAATTTACCAAACGACGTGTTCTTTCACTTCACCTGGTCGACCTCACCCGTTTTATCCACGTGACTGACCCAACCCATTTGATCCACCTGACTGACCTGACTTGTGTGACTCATTTCGTTCAGTTGACTCGTTTGACTCGTTTCGTTCAATCGACTCGACCCATGTGACTCATTTCGTTCAGTAGACCCATATGAATCGTGCGGCTCACACGATCGACTCGACTCGTTCGGGTGGGCACCCTTTGACACCCTCATATTCCCTTTCTTGAATATTCTACACGCCTTTGTCACACCCGTCACACGCCTCTTCGCACGCCCGCTACCTGCCACTCCCGTCATATTGGGTGGGCACCCACTGCTATGACGTGCTCGCCTCACGCATGGCACATTTTCAGTTAAATGTGCCCAGGTGACTCGCCCCTCTATTATGTGTGTGCACCCCTCTGACTCACCCATGTTTGTTCGATTAAATGCACCCATCGCTAGAGTTCGATTTTTCGACTCTCCCCGAGTTGGTGGGTTTTCACAAGCACAAGTCCAACTTGAGGCCCTAATATCCTCCCCTACTTTAAAAAGGTTGTTTCCCTCGACAACACCATCCCGAAAATTTTCATTACGAAGACCAAATGTCACAAAGTGTCACCAAATCCAACGTCAACCGTCCCTGCTGCATGAACTCCCTACTCTCATCGCACAAACTCCCACCAAGACTCATGACTCTATATGGTAAAGACTTCTCAGTCCATGGTAATTAACCACAACTCCTCACAATACTTCATACTGCCCGATCATGTTCAAGTTTTCTCCCTCCAACTCAGCTTCATGCTAAAATCAAAAATCATATCGTGTCAATCCACCATGTATCGTCATTATGTGAATTGTTGCTATAATAGTCCAACTCAACTTCACCATGCATCTATGAACTTGCGCGGCCCCATGAATCAAACTATTTGGATGGCCAGTACAACCATCATCCAAATCCATGAGAATGCACCTCCTCATGCCTTTGTTGCTCACCCCTATCGTGCAACTCACCTGTGTCATGCAAACCACCCCAGTCATGCAAATCCCTCGTTTCGCGTAGAAAAACTCGTTTGAGAAACCCATTCATAAAAAATTGTTTCAAAAACTCATTTAGGAAAAATCGTTCCAAAAACTTGTTCAAGAAAGCTTGTGCAGGAAAATTTCGTTCAACCTGTGTGGGTGGGCACATGCCTTGTGACACCCTCGCATGCCCTATGGTTCACCCAAATTACCTAAATGCCTCATACTCATTTCCTTCAATTTTCTTTGCTACGCTCTTGATGTGTTATGCGAACTGTAGATGGATTGGTGCATTTGAACGATTTCCCTTCGTTTAATATATAAACTCATTTTCCCAAACAATTTACCAAACGATGAGTCCATTCACTGCACCCGCCCGACTCGACCCATGTGACTTGTTTCATTCAATCGACCCGTGTGACTCGTTTCATTCAGCCGACCGGTGTGACTCGTGCAGATCACATGATCGACTCGACTCATTCCGGTGGATGACATATGACACCCTCACTTGTTGTGCCCTATGAACTGTTCACATGCCCGTGATGCATTCGTCTGCACGCCCGCCGCAAAACCAAATCCCATGCCCACTACACGTCGCACCCATCGTGATGGGCAGACGCCAACCTCACCCATCACATATTTTCGGTAATACGCGTCTGGGTGACTTTTCCTTCGTTTATGTGCTTGCACCACTCCGACTCGCCCATGTGCATTCAATTAAATACACCCATCACCCGATTTTGGTTTTTCGACTCTCCCTGAGTTGGGTCATCACGAGGGCTCGTCCAAAATCCAACTCGAGGCCTTGAAAAGCATAGATCCATCTTAACAATAGATCTAACATGAGCCTAGAGGGATCAAATTTCTTCCAGTGCAAACTTGTTTTAGAGTGCAAAAAATAATATGCAAATTTTTATTTTTTAAATTGTATTTTTGAATGTCATAGAGATTACATAACATGTGCATTGAACTATTCCTTTTTGTTAGTAATAGATTTTAAGTATACATCAATATTAATTCATATTGAAATATTTTATTCATAACCCATATTGGATATTTTATTCTATAAAACATTAAAATATTTTCTTTTAACATTTTTTGTAGAGTGTTCAAATATTTTTGAAGAATATAAGGTTTAAGAAGCTAAGGTGAGTAAGATGCTTAAACCTTATATTTTTACAAGCATTTAAGGTTTGATTGAGTCGAATATGTGACAAAATGTTCCGAAAACAACCGACGAAGGCATGCGGAGGTGCATTCTCATGGATATGGATGATGGTTAGACTGACCATCCAACTAGTTCGGGTCATAGGGGCATGCAAGTGCATGGATGCATGGTCAAGTTGAGTTGGAGTATTATTGCAACAGTGAAGATGATGACAACACATGGTGGATTAACACAATATGAGTTGCGACCATAGCATGTAGCTGAGTTGGAGGGAGCAACCTTCCACATGATGGGGCAATATGGAGGACTGCAACGAGTTGTGGTTGATGACCATGGATTGAGGAGTCTTTCCTGCATAGAGTCCTGAGCCTTGGTGGGGTTTTGTTCGATGAGAGTAGGGAGTTCATGCAGTAGGGACGATTGACGTTGGAGCTGGTGACACTTTGCAACATTTGGTCTTGGCAATGGAGTTTGTCGGGATGGTGTTGTTGATGGCGACAACCTTTTTAAAGTAGGGGAAGATGTTAGGCCTTGAAGTTGGACGAGCATCCGTGACAACCCACCAACTCGGGGAGAGTCGAAAAATCGAACTCAGGCGATGGGCGTGTTTACCTGAACACACATGAGAAATTCAGAGGGGCGCATGCACATAATTGAGGAGTGTGATGGGTGAGACGAGCGCGTCGTAGCAGTGGGCGCCCGCCCAGTATGACGGGCGCGACATATAGTGAGCATGTGAATGGGTGTGCGGTTGGGCATGCGATAGGCATGCATATGACTGTGACATGGGCGTTTGGACAGTTCGAGCGAGGGTGTCCACCAGAACGAGTCAGGTTGGCCGTGTGAGTTGCACGAGTCACACAGGTCGCCTGAATGAAACGAGTTACATGGGTTGACTGAACGAAACGATTTACACAGGTCGGGTCAGCTGAATGAAACAAGTAAAATGGGTTGGTTGAATGAAACAAGTCACACGGGTCGAGTCGGTCAGGTGGAGAAAATGGGTTAGGTCGGTCGAGTAAAGTGAATAGACACGTTGATTGGTAAATTTTTTGGGAAAGTAGGTGTGTATATTGAATGAAGGGAGCTCGTTCAAAGGCACCAATCCATTTGCAGTTCTCATGACACATCAAGTGCAGAGAGAAGGAAAACGAAGGAAACGATTCTGAGGCATTCGGGTAGTTCGGGTGAACCATAGGGTGTGCGAGGGCACAACAACGTATGTACCTACCCAGGCGGACCAAATGAAAATCCTCAATGACTTTTTAGCATGAGTTTTCCCGAATGAGTTTTCTTGAACGAGTTTTTGGAATGATTTTTTGAAACTATTTTTTCTGAACAAGTTTATCAAACGAGTGAGCTGAACGACCCAGCTGGTATGCACGACACAGGTGAGCTGCACAACCCAGGTAATCTCCACAACACGAGTGAGCTACACAACCCACGATGCACAGAGCAGGTGAGTTGCATGAGTTAGGCTTGGCTAAATGGCGAGTTGAAGGGCCACTGTTGCACGACAGGAAAGGCATGTTCGGTAGGGTACAAGGTTTTGTAAGGATTGGACAAGCCTGTATGAAAGACTGCACAATTGTGTAAACTTTGTAAAATATTTACAGAATTTGATATTTGTGGTAGACTTATTTGGGAAGTTTCCCCCTCCCTTCATGAATGTGTGTACATTTTTGTTACTGTTGTTTGATGATGTTGCATATGTTATGAAGTAAAATTGTAAAGAAGATAAGTGAACTTAATGAATGTATTTCCATTACATAACTAAAAAAGAAGTGGACACTTAAGAAAACTGACTAACTGTTGGTGTTAGGTGTAGTTTGTAAACTTGAGTAGTGGCGAAAAGAAAAAGTTATGCGGTGTTGCATTGTGCTCATGTATGGTTGGAAATAATTAATAGCATGGGGGCGCGACAATGCTGATGTATAAGCACATGGACATTCTTATACTCATTGTACATTCTATATTTAACTAGTATGAAAACTCTTGCTTCATTGCCATTAGATATTTTAATATTTATTCTACATGAGCCTAGATCCATCTTAACTCAGAATCTACCGTGTGCCGAGGGGATCAAATCTCTTTTCACTCTAAAAGAGGTTTGTACATAAAGAGATTTGATCCCTCTAGGTGTTTGGTAGATTCAAAGTTAAGATGGATCTAGGTTCGTTTAATTTTCCCTTTGAAATAGGTTATTGAATATCATGGGTCAATACCATGGGTCATTTTTATTTTTATAGAGTTATTTTTTATTTTCTTGTGACTAATTCAAATGTTTACATTACATTATATTAATCTTTAAATCAATTTAATTTAATTTTTTTATTTTTAGCTTAATGTAATTTGACTTAGTCAAAATGTTAATAATATTGGCTAATAGTTTTTATTTTATTTTAATTTTTAGCTTTGTGCAATTTGACCAAGTCAAAATGTTGTATTGATAATTATACTTATTAATTTGTATTTTATTTTAGTTCATAGATTCAAACATTGTAACATTACCCCCATATATGTTTGTTTCATATTTAATTTAGAAGATATAAGATAAAAACAAAATAAGATGTATATAAATATTTTGATTTTGAAATGAGTTATGGTTTTTGTGCTTGTGGTATTAATAATCCATGGTATTGGCCCATGGTATTGTAAAAAAACTTGTTTGCAAGTTAATAATATCTATAGTGAAAATGTAAGTGAATATACATGGTTCAAAATCTTATTACATGGTAAGAATTAAGTTTTTATGTGCTTATTAAATAAATTAAATATAACTATAAAATCATTTTTTAAACCACTGCATCTCCCTATTTCCTTTTTTCTTTTATATTTAATTTAAAAATATTATAAAATTAAATTAAACTAAAATATTTAAAACTCTGTTAATATATTATATCATTCAATCTAAGGCATAGAATTTTCCCTAAAGAGCTGTAAAAAGCCTCTCAACGCAATAAACTCTTACTTCAAATATAACGTAAAGTATTAAAGAATCCAAAGATGCAAATATTTACTCGGAGTAGTCTAACTGGGCGGAGGAATTGCCTGGTTTCCGTCACCGGTCGGAAAAAAATCCGGCTCCTTCATCCTCCGGCGCAATTCCTCCAGCCTTTGACATTCATCCCATCCGCTGAAATTCGATCTATCAAAAGCTCGATGTATCAGAAACCTGATCTGCTTCGATATGGAAACTTACAACCACCCGGATCTCTGGCAAAAAAATCTAATGCGAGGGTATGTTTCTAATTTTCATTTTTCTCTCGCTCCTCTTCCGCTCAGACGTCGCTGGAATGCTCCCCTTCCGCATTGCTCCCGGATTGCTGTTCGCCTTCCTGTTCGAACCCCATTGCTCTCGATTTCTCCCAGATTGCTGTTCGAAACCTCCTCGCAATTCATGTTCGAAACCCGGTAAATAACGCATCACGCAGGCCGCTTCACAGAATTCTCTGCATTTTTTCTATGATTTCTCTATTTGTCTACGTATTCAAAACCCACTAATTCTCAATTTACCTCAACTCATTCCCGAGTTTGAACGTTTTTACCTTATAATGTTCCTTTTCAACTAAGAATACCACAATTGCTGTCATTTGAGACTGGTTTTGAACAGGTTTATACAATGGCTTTGCCATACGCTTTGTTCTAATTCTTAGAATCTGCTTCCTCTATTTCGTTCTGCTCAAGCCTGTTATCTGTCTTTCCTTTTGCTCTGCATCTCCATGCCACGTTAGATGCATCTCCATGCCTCTCGCCTTATCTGAGACAAGCACCGTTATGAGATAATCGCTCTTTTTGAAAAGTTTACCAACAGCAGTTTTTCTGCCCCACAACCAACCTTTCTATAAAGTTCCCTTGTAATTATATTTTGGAGAATTTTTGGTATTTTGTAACAGAAACCATTTTAAAAAAGAGAAAGAGAAGACTAAGAAACGCTTTGAGATTATCTGATCAGCATCACAGTTCATTGAGCCTGAATTTCCAAAAAGGTGCTCGCTACCTGTGCTTCTGAAACGTAACAGAACAAAATGTAAACAATACAAACTTGCAGGGTTTAGCGAGTTTCATATGAAGCATTCATTCATTTAAAAAAGCAATGAAAACTTACTGTTGACCATGCCCATCCACCAGAGAGGCTCTAGTAAGTGTGAATAGCCTCCTATTCCTGTCAAGTCATAGAAAAGAGCTTAGGAGGAGGGGACTTTTATCCCAAAAAGGCTCAATTTACCTCCATAATACATATCGAATAGCATATGGCATTTGTTATGTATAATGTTTGCAGAACTCACCTGCACAGACCCCAGAGGTAGCTGTTGCCCTCTTGAGTCCCTTCTTAATTATAAAACCTGCTCCTATAAAAGCGCTAGATAGCACAACCAGAATAAAACTCGTGAGATTGTCTGAAGATAAAGCCATGTTAAGCCCACCTATTGACTCCTCCAACCCCTCCTTACCTCATGCCTTGAATGATTGATTATTTCATTGAATCAAGCGTGTTTTCACATGGTGATCTCGAAACACCCAACCATTGTAACTATTCATTGCATGGAATCAAAACTTATGTTTGCATAAGTGTCAGTAATAATTATTCGTATTAAATCTGAAACCCCTCCTGGTACTGGAGTTTCACCCAAACTCCATACACTTCTATGTCCTCGTGAAATATAACACCAGCCAAATCCTTGTAATTCCTCGTAAAAAAGAATAGAAGGAATGCCCAAAACAGATCTTTACACCAGTGGAATCCCTGTAATTCCGCCTCAACATAATGAAACTTAAGACCCACAATGAGTTCATTTCAATAATGAAACTTAAGACCCACTAGGGTGGGGTGCATTTCCTTAAGCTGCTGAACATGGATGTACATATGGTACAAGAACAGATATAACGTGGATAAAAAGAATATGGTAAATGGGACTCACAGTTTCTGCAAGCTAGTTAAGGAACTTAGATCAGGTGCATTTAGTTTGTTGAAGCTCAGGTTCCTGCACAATATAACACCATTTAATACCTTCCATATGAAAGGTTGGTCGGAACATGATTATGCGGTCAGCATCCCATTAAAAAAATAATGCTTAAAGTGTTGGAAGTAGAGAGAGAGCATTAAAGTTCTCAATTTGTCCAGTCACTGAGTTATTATGCAAATCCCTGCAATAAAAATAACTTCTTTGACTCAAATAAGTCTGCGGATCTCTAGTTACAAGCAGTACAAAATAAATATAGTACTATATTTGTCATTTAGTCAAGGGTTGAGTTTCACGCACAGGTTTTGAAGCTCTAGAAGGTCCCCAAACGCAACAAATATTGGTCCCTGCAGATTCATGTTTGAGAGGTCCCTGTAGAGTGAATAGTTGTTCCTTGTTAATTTTAAATTAAACATTTTACATCTTGTTCTTGAATTTCTTGAGTTTTTTTAGATAATTATTGGTTCTGAATATTACTTCTTTTCAATTATAACTAGTGCACAACATATTCTCGAGGTTTTCAAGATTCTGAGGTCATTCACCATGGTCATTCTACTACTTACAAAGAGACAACGTCGTTTGCTTCATCACATTGAAGACCCGTCCATAGAACTGGAGAACATGGATCATTTTCCCAGCTTAAGTTTAAACGATAAAACCTTTGACAAGGCAAGTTTTTGTCTCCTTTTCAAAAGATTGAGGAAATGTGGTTTTTGGTTGATGACATTACAACTTCGTTTAGAATCCACTTAAATAAAGATTTGATTCCACATTACAACATTGCTACGAATCAACTTTAAAAAAAAGGTTTTGAATCACTTCCAGGATGACTTTTCATTTAAATGCTCACTTATCATTATCATAAAAAAACCATATTTTTAAGAAGTTTAAAATGATAGAAGATTCGACTCAAAAGTGAATTTCATATTCTAATAGTTAATAAATTCAAACATTCATCCATATATCCCTTTTAATATAATACCGAATCCCAATAATTTCGAATATCATCATAATCCTCGCTTAATGATTCCAATTTTCTTTAAACATAAACCCATTTCTTATCGTAAGAAAAAAATTATTCTATTCTACACTCGAAGTATTTTTCATAAATTATTATCATGACATTTATATGGCAATCTATCCCTACTTTTCTTGTATGATTATCAAGATACTCATAATGTAAACTATACTTTTCATATATTATTATCATGATATTTATATGGCAAAATATCCTTTACAATAAATTCATTATATCACTAAACAATTTCTTGAAAAAAAAATTATTGATATATGAGCTATCTGGTATACTTCTAGAGCATTGATTTGTGGATGAAAGATGAAACTATCAAAAAAAATCATATACTTTTAGAGCATTGAGCTTTTGCTCTATGCATAATAACTGGGAGAACCCTGCATAATAACTTTGTTTCATCTCATTAGCACAAAGCAAAAACTCATTGGCCAAACATGAGTTTTTCTCCCAGTTATTATGCAACAGCAAGATAATTTAAAACGAATTTTATTATAAAATACATTCAATGCCATCCAGAAAGAGACCAAGCTAATAATATCATATATGTGCAGGCAAAGATCTATCTTGGTAAGAAATGTTGACTAAAATAGAATATTTAGACAATTTAAGAAAAATAATTTTCTCTACTTGACTAATCTAGAATACTAGTGCTTCCAAAATTTGTGCTCCCATGAAGAGCAGAATCCTTCAAGAAATTTTCATTTGAGGATCCTCCTCTCTGTTCAATACCATCTTCTGACTTCTTGATTCCTTGACAACTTTGCTTTTTGCTCGATATCTTCTCAGTTCTTTCTGATATTTTTTTATTAAGACCCAAATTCAAAAATTAATTAAATTTTCTTCTCCAATGCAGTAAAGTCAACCAAACTTTGCCAAGGTACACATTCCAGAAAGAAAATTTTCATAAATTTATTATCCCGCTCGCAATTCCTCCTCTCTGTTCAATGCCATCTTTTGACTTCTTGATTCCTTGACAGCTTTGCTTTTTGCCAGATATCTTCTCAGTTCTTTCTGATATTTTTTTATTAAGACCCAAATTCCAAAATTAATTAAATTTTCTTCTCCAATGCAGGAAAGTTAGCCAAACTTTTCCAAGATACACATTCCACAAGGCAAATTTCCATAAATTTATTACCTGGCTCGCAATTCCTCCTCTCTGTTCAATACCATCCTTTTAATTCTCGATTTCTTGAAAGCTTTTGTTTTTCCCAGATATCTTCTCAGTTCTTTCTGATATTTTTTTATTAAGACCCATTCCAAAATTAGTTAAATTTTCTTCTCCAATGCAGGAAAGTCAGCCAAACTTTGCCAAGATACACATTCCACAAAGAAAATTATCATAAATTCAAGATAAAACTTTTATCTCAGGATGGTTCCATTGAATTTTTAACTAAAACAACAAGCTACTAAAAATATATGTGTCAAGGAAGAACATGTGGCTATATATGATACCATGCACTTTACAAAAATGAAGAAAGGTACAATTTCCTACAAATGTTAAAAGCTGCAATCTCATCCTAGAAGTGTAATATAGTGGAGGTAACAAGAAAGCCTTCTCACCTGCACAGGAAGCACGCTTATGAGATTTGCTTGCAGAGATCTTTCTATTTCCAACATCTCCACTGCTGAAGACTAGATCACTAGTAGAATCTACCTTTGTTTTCTTCTGACGTGATCCACTCACCCTACTCCTATCCCTTCTCTTTCTTAATCAAAGTTTAGGTTTTGCTACCAAAAAGGAAGAAATGTTCTCTAATACCAAGGATGATCAGATTGCTCTTTGTTTTGAACTTGGAAGTTCAGTTCCGTTGTTTTAAATTAGGTCCAAGTCTCTTCTGCTTTCATCTTAATTTTTTTTCACACAGGACAGAGCCACACATTAGTCATCTAGTATTGCTCATTAAATTCCTTAAAGTTGTCATAAACTCCTTCCTACAATTTAATTGTGATCTCTTTAGGCATTTGATTTTATTTTCACAGTGAATGAATTATTGGTATTGATTAAAAAAGATAAAGAGCATGAAAACAATACTTGCAGCAGGAATAATGCAGACAAGTCCTGTTATCATTCCCTGGACAGCTCCAATGACAGAGGGTTTTCCGAAAAATATGACATCGAAGCAAGTCCATACCAAGAGACTGGTGGCTGCACAAATGTTGGTATTTAATACTGCATTGGTGAATCAATGTTGGCAGCATAAGGATCCCCTCCATTAAATCCAGACCACCCCATCCATAAAAGCCCTGCTCCAGCCAGCATTAGCAGTACATTGTTGGGAGGAAATCGTTCGCGGTCCTTTGTTAACCGAGGTCCAACGTGAAAGAAGAAAAAATATATATACTGCAACCCACTTTCTTCAATATATATACTGTAAGCCACTTTCAGAAGAATAAAAATACATCATATTTTTCTCAAGGAAAACTTGGGAGTCAAAGCAAAATACATCAAATTTTTTCAGGGAAAACCTGGGAGTCAGAACCTAGAAATGCTTCCCCAAAATTTTCCTTCGAAACCTAGAAATGCTCCCCATAATCATGGATGGCATACTTTGTAAACCCATTAACATTGACATAGATTAATGTGCTTAACTTAGGGATTTGAATCACACATTGTTGGCAAGGAAGTAACCACATTTCTAGAAACATTGAACTAACAATTTATATCATATGTTGAATGAGCGATTTCAATTAATATGAAATTAAACATACCCAATAAGCTGTGGTGAAACCTAAAATGCCTGAAGAGACGTGAATGACGTAACCTCCTAAATAGTCAATCACACCCCATTGGAAAAGGAATCCTCCTCCCCATAAGTTGAAGGCTCCCATCATATATGAGAAGGTGAGCCCTTCCTAGCACTAAACCAGCCAATAAAATCAATGTTATTGCTGCAAAAGAAAACTGGAAATACACCATGGTAGCCATAGGAAATAAAGGTGTAAGCATAGCGGTCTCCAAGGTGCCATTATGATAGTTGTGTTGTGATGCAGGAAGGTGCTCAGCTCCAATGAGGTACTTTTGGCCTAGTGCTGGACCTACCTTGCCCTAGAAAGGAAGCAATTTATGCCCAAATGCCATTTTATATGCCCATGTAACCCAGTAGATCATAACAGTAGAAAATGCATAAAGTGCCATAAAAGAAGAATTTGCAACCCACTTCCTTTTTACTATGTTGCCATATAGGATGACTAGGCCCAACATGCTCTGCATACCCACAAACATGGCTGATACCATTTGCCAGGCATTCTCTCCTTTGTTAAGCCAATCAGGAGATGTAGTCCCATTCTGATAGGCAGTTGGCACATAAGTTGCCATGGCTAAAGCAATAATCAGCAGAATTCAATACTAGACACCGAGACAAGACCTTGCGTGAACAGTTGTCAGGACCAAGGCCTTACCTGCATAAACGGAACTCAAGTTAGACTGTAGACCCTCTCTTCATCCGACTACAGTCAAAACTTCATCTAAGGATTTCAACTCATCTATTCATTTACAATATTACTGCATTCAACTGCAATATTGGATTCATTGCATAATGAAATTCCCAAGGGCTAATATTCAGTTATCACTCACTATGCGATAAGTTCTTTCCCCATAGGCTACAGACACGAGACATTTAGTTACTTCAAAGACAATCTACTTGCATTTTAAGATCATTTTAAATTATCATTTTGTAAGAAATATGATGTCCTATTTAATATTGAGTAATCTATTATATTGACTTTCCTATTTTAATCTACTTCTTGTAATTTGAGATCCATTTAGATTGTAATATGATGATCTTGCATTGTTTTTCAAAGTTGAATGGTTTTTACCTATTGTTCTTTTTGCAGTTTAGCATGGGTTATTTTTTCAAATGAATAGTGTTTAATGTACCATTTACCTATTAATTCTCATGTTTTTTCACTCATTTAAATGTTGATAAAAATCCTCTTGTGCTTGCCTAAGTTGTTCATTAGTGTTGAGGGCTTGCTGAAGTTATTGTACCTGTAGCTTTAATTTTTATTTAGAATGGATAGATTTGCTGCTAACATGTTTCTATATAGGTTGTATCTCTGATTTCCTTGCATATTTTTTTACCAGATCAGTTCAAATGGGAAAGCGAAGCAAATGGCAGCATATCATGGATCTTGAGGTGCAAGACCTCAAAGACAAAATAATCTTTTCTAGTAAAGATTTGGTTTGGACAGAAATAGATCGAAAGAACAATAGTATTGATCGAGTTGCCTTAATACCGTTAAACCGAGTTCCCGATTTTATCAAAGGAGAGGAAGAGAATCCCATTGCTCCATGTAAATTCATACGAAAAACAAACAAAGAACCAAAACAAAGAGCTACCGCTGCATTGCGATATGAAATGTGAGTATTTCAAAATGCATTGTTTAGATCCTTTGAAACAAAAATTATCTTTCTTTGTATGTACTAACACTTGAAATTTTTGGTGTAGATATCACTGTTCATTTGGTCCACAGGACAAAAGAGGAAATCCTCCAACTAAACGAAGGACCTCCTTTGTGCAAAAAAGGGGTTGCCAGAGTCATTTTATTGTCAAGGTTATGCATGAAATTCCCGATAGAGCAATATTAACTTTCAATATTTATGAACATGAAGATGGGCAAGGTTGGCCTTGTCATGGCCAACATGACACTTCAGGTGATACTAGGACCTTGCATAAGCCAAAGCTTTCGAGGGATGTTGTTTCATACGTAGAGAGTTGTTTCTTTTTGGGAGTGCCTATTGATATGGTTTATAGAACTCACATTAAGAGACATGTTGACATGGATGTGGCAACTCGAGATAGAGATTTCTTCTTGTGCAGGAAAGATATTGTAAATATATATAATAGGTTGGCGAAAGGAAATTATCAACTTCACCAAAAGGATGAAATGAGTGTAAACCTTTGGTATCAAAAGCATCGGGAAGATTTTTTCTTTTACCAAAAGCCCAATGGTGTGGAGGTCCCTTTTATAATAGGGATTCAAACAAAGTGGATATTGGAGACAATGGTCAAGCTATCACACAATAGCTTACTAGCCATGGATTCAACATTTAATACAAATAAATATGGGGTAAGTCAGATGTCAATGATTGATTGAATATACTTATTTAAGTTGTAGACATTCAATATGATTAAAAACTTGTATTTGACTCTATGTAATGTTCAATATGACAGTATCAGTTGTATACACTTGTTGCATTTGATGACAAACAAAGTGGGGTGCCAGTTGCATGGGTCGTGGCATCACGAAACACATCAGATGATATTGCACTATGGTTGGAGCAGCCCATGCACAAGTGTTTCGAAACCCGTCCTGATTAGAAAGTCAATGCTTTCATGGTTGATGATGCATTGGCTGAAATTACTGCCTTGAGGTAACTTTAACATTGTCATAATATAACTAAACTTGAATTTTTTCTAAAAATAGCACACTAAGATGCATTGAATATGGCAGGAGGATCACAGGGTGTGATGTGATCTTATGTGTTTGGCATGTACAGAGGGCTTGGTTAAAAAATGTCAATCGGTTGGCCACTAGTTCCATAAAAGCCAATGAGATGTTCAGTGACTTAGGTTACATCATGAAACACACTCTCAGCAATGAAGTGGAAGATGCAATAAGTCAATTTTTTATCAAATTTGCAGATGAAGAGAAGTTCTTAGACTATTTCCACAAGAATTGGGTTGCTGGAGATAAGATTCGTAAGTAAACAATTTTTTCATATCATATGCATTTTTGTTTTCTACAAAGGTGATTTATTGAGACTAACATGGTTCTATTTGCAATTAGGGATGTGGGTGAAAGGTTGTCGGGAGTTTCCTCATGCAAATCAGGAGACCAATAATGTTGTTGAGTCATACCATTGTTACTTAAAAACAACATTTCCTTCTGATAGAAGGAAAAAATGTGCCCAGAGGATGGATTGGTTGTTGCATATGCTACTAACAACCGTTGAACCTTGTTATCGGTTCAAGGAAATCTTAAAGGAAGAAGGATTTCTAAACAACTACAAGAGAGAAAAACAACTAGAATCATCAGTGGAATGAGCAAGAAAAATTCCAGATATTGATTGTTGTCCTCATGAGAGCATAACTCATGCTTACTGGGTCAGAAGCCAGACAGATCAAGGTAAGAAATACCTTGTCACTTGGTATCGCACGGATTTTATAACGTGTGAATGTCCATGGTCAATTCGGGGAAACCTTTGTAAGCATGCCATAAATGTTAACTGGCTGTATTTCCACTTGGATAATTCAAATCCATTGCTTCATCAGCATGCAGAGGATAACATATTCAGTGACCCACCTGAGATCAATATAGAGCCCCAAAACCATGATGTAAATGTCAATGCTACTCTTATGGCCACAAATATTGATGATGCAGATGCCGAGAAACTTCATTTGGCAAGGGAGGAGATGTTTAGCATTTTACATCTCATTTTAGATAACCCTCCTACTACTTTGGAGAAGACAAACCAGTTGACTGGTATGCTTAACAAATTGTTGGATGAAGCCAATAATTTGCATATTATGGATTTTGACTTCACACCTGGGTCGGGTTCTCTTGATTCATATTTGAAGAGGAAGAAGAGTTTCCTTAGCCCTACAAAGAAAAGAAAAAGCAGAATAAAGAACAATGGTTTGGAAATTGATTTAAATGTTGATCCATCAGAATATGAACCATTTGAGTTTCGATACCTCAATAAGCGAGGACGTCCTCGATCAAATAATGCCATGTCTATGGTTCCAGGTTAGTTTCATGTGTTGAATAGAGTCATGGTTTTAGATTTGAGTGTTTAGTCATCATCATTCTTTAACATGTGGTATGTTTATTTTTATAGAGATGCAACAATCCACAACCATGGCGATAACCCAAGAGCAAAGGGAGATGCAAGACCATTCAACCTTACCTGCCATGCCAGGTACATTTGACACTCTATTTCATTGTGTGCGCACATATACCTTTTCTGCTCTAGAAATTTCATTGCACTAACATATGACACATTGCCAGGTAACTATAGAACAAGTGGAGAAGCATCATCTTCTACCATGACTGATCATCCATTGAAGTGCTTCAACTCTAGTGGGAATCAATGAATTATGCAAAAACAATAGGTAAGTACTTTCCAGAAAGTGTATGCATGTACTTTTCGAAGTGATGGGTCAATTAATTGCATAGTAACTTGGATATGATTCTTTCATTTATTTGGTTTGAGTGTAAAAATATTCTTAATATTCCGTATTATTCCATGTGCACTAGACCAAATTCTAAATTTAGAAATAAAAAATAAATACAATATACAGATATTTTATTTATATAATGTGAATCTCAGTATTTTTCTTGTGCTTATTTGTTGAGTGTAGACTTCTTGCAGTTTCGTTATTGTTTGCGGCATCCTCTTGTGTGATGGAGAAGCAGCTGGTTCTTGTAGTCCTCAAAAGTAGTATTATGGGCACTCATGACGAAAGCAACTCAAAACTAGAGACTCAAAAGCAGGCTCAAAAAAAGTGTGCACGTGATTAGGGACTTTATTACACAACCAATATTGTCATAAAAAATGTGGAGAGATTGGAAAGTTGTACCAACTTATCTGAAGCTGGGAATATTTTTGAACTTCATATTTTATCTATATAGTTAAATTTTAGTTGTCCAAAATGGTCTTCTAGCAGATTTTTTTTTCATCTATCGTTGTCTTCATGGTTTGGTAATTTACAACAATTGTTTGTCTTGTTCATTTGAGATAAGTTCAGGCTGGAATTGTTGACAATAAATTTGATATTGAAGAGAATAGAGCACAATTCATTGCTTTAATTATTGTTGTCATTAATACAGTCGGTTTTCAACCATTAAATAACCCACTTGCTATTTGCTCAAAGTTTGCATGAATCTGGAAGATATCAGAACAATTGTATTGTACAAAGCTTAATTAAATGGTGAGGTCATGTTTGTGAAAATAGGCCTGAAAATGCATTGTAAACAAACTGGATCGTCTAGTGTGGAATACCTTTTGGAAATAAAAACATTAAAGAATGTTGAACGTTAATATCAGAACCTAAACAGTTGACTTGGCAGCCATCTACAGGAATATAACCAGTAAGGAATGTGCCATCATCTCTAACATGTTCAGCCTATTCTCACCTCTAAAATAGAAGTCAATGACACCACTGTTCAATATATTTTGAGATCTGTCTTGAGCATATTTGAATGCAAAATGATATTGTTGTGGATCAACAGAAAAGAAAGGCATTTTTTTAAAGATTTGCGCATGTTTCATGTATTTATGGCAGCAGACTAGGAATTGGTAAGTTGATGATTCTGTACTTTATCGAAACATTAAGAAAAGGTCATGGAAAAGAATATGTATAGAGTTGGAAATAGCCTTTATTGTCGTTAAAAGTTGTCTGTTTTTTTCCTTAATTTGGGGAGATTTTGTCATAAAGGAAAATTCTACGTTGGACTGTAACATAAAAAAACAAGTGATCAGTAATAAAAACATATTACCAACAAAAAAAATACAAGGCCCATCTCTACGATTCTTTGTAAAGATGCAGTTGTAATGTTCAATGGTGTTCCCGTTGGACAATTAATCCATTAAGATAACACACAGCGTTGGATGCAACTAAAGATTAGCTGGAAGGCCTTTGTGAGAAATAGAACTGGTGTACAACAACATGGGACTGGAGCAGAGACATGTTAGTTTCTATGAGGATTGGTGTACTGGTGTACAACAACATGTTAGTTTCTATGAGGATTGGTGTACAACATGTTAGTTTCTATGAAGGTGTACTGCCTCTTAAAATGGTTTGGATTGGATCTAAAGACCCCATGCTCCAATTTTTTCCATTCATTTTTTTAGTACCCAACGTAGCTCTTGCAAATATCATTCAACTTTCATGCAACCTTACTCTTCATTTACAGTAGAATGGCTTTCAAAACTGAGCATGAACCACTATTTCATATCAGAAAATGTATCACACATATATATATAAATAAATGTATATGACATATATATAAATAAATGTATATATGTACATATGCCAAAGAAATGTATATATAAATATTGATTCAAGCAGAGTGGGACATTGACATGAAGGATACTGGCATGTGAGCTTTATTTGATCTCTGTTGTCTATTTATGAAATATTTCACGTTATATGATTTGGATGGATATGAAAGCAATTGTTCTCAATTTTTTTTAAAACCAGTAAAAGATAGGAAAGAAAAATTTGAATCTTAACATTATCACTCATCAATTTGTGATTTGCTTCTGCATCTTTTAACTATGCATGTTCATGTTTGTCTGAAATGCATATCATGATCCTTTAGTCATTAATGTGGTTGCTATTAATGTTCTACCCACAAAAATTGAGTAGGGTGTATAATTCTGCTGTAAATATAAAAAACCAACAAGCTTAGATTATGCTACTCCACTTTTATTGTGATAAATATATAAAAACCAACAATCTTAGCCCAAACTGATGGATGCCATGTCACTCCTATAGAAACAAGTGTACATGTCTGTCATGATCATGTGGATATTCTTTAACTCCTGCGGTTACACAATTATACATTTACAAAATTTGTTTCGAGCACAAACGTAAGTAGTAGCAGATGATGATACAAATTAAATAATGATTTCCATTTAAAAAAATATTTCGCAAGATTTCAGCCAAAAATATAAAACATAAAACTCAATTAGACAACACCATAATGTTTTAATAGCAAACACAAGACCATGAACTAGTTAATTTTCTCCAAATACATTTGTCCATATACATCGAATATATTATATTTGTCCATATATCTGTCACCCTTATAAAATATTGTACTAGTTATAAGTTGGGAAAAATAATACATTAGCAGGTTCTTTAGTGAAAGAACCATGCCATGATAGAGCCAAGAAAAATGATAACAACAAACCATTCGCATACTAGGGACCTATCTGGATGCTGATCCATGATGTCTGTTGCCATGGATAGTGATCCTATGTCATATTTGACATCTACATCTGAGCTTAACAATGCCCTGGACATTATATCACTAGACATCCTTTGAATCACTGCAGAGTAATGGATGGTAAAAGTTTGAAATTGAAAACTCCAATTTATTGCTTCCCTATAAAGGTGTTTTAAATTGTCAGCTCGAACCCAATAGATTCCTTTCATCTGATTACATATCAAATCTGAGTTGGTGAAGACTTGAATATCATTGACATCGTGTTTTTTTGCCACTTTTAGCCCTTCAACAAGGGCAATGTAGTATGCTTCATTGTTTGTTGTTCTCCCATGCACTTCTTTCTTTCCATGGACCACATGATTTGTTGCCATGTTGTGAAGGGAAAATTTCATAACTCCTTGACTTGGATTTGGAAAGCATGAAACTTCAATGCATAAACGCCACTTTTGCGCCATTGTTTACACTTAGAAGATCTGAAGAAAAAAAAAAAGACAACAATAAATTCATATTAGACAAGTAGGCAATTATCTATTTCTTAATACTCAACATGTTATTCAATGATATATAACTGAAAAAATCAGTTATCTATTCCTAATCTATTCCACTAACTGCTAATTAATTGAACATCCATAAACCATTTCATTCTTCTTTTATTTTATGCCTTTCAAATATCAAGATAAGGAAAAACAACTTAAAAATATCATAATGCACAGCTAACATCACAACAACACAGCTAGTGTCTCCAAGCAAGAAACAAACAACATTTGGGAACATTTTTGGGGGACACATGAAAATGAAAATGAACATTTCTTGTTGTTGCAGACTAAATGAGCTTCTGCAACACATCATATCCATCCATGCAATCAGACTACTCTCAATGCAATAACCAATCCTACTGAAGCAAAGCTCCATCTCATGTTTTAAGAATATCAGATCCACCATGTTGCCAGGACCCTCCACCTATGCTATTATGCCCTATCACATCGAGTCTAAATAAATTAACTAGATAGCATGAGGGTAAAAGGCAGTTGTTGAATTTTCAAACCACCGCTAGACCCCATTTGAAACCCACACTTAGATTACTTTAGACTATTCAATTAACATTAAAGAGCAAAAAAAAATGGTCTAAATATTGTTACATGGTACAAAATTATTGAATTCCTTTGACAACTGATCAGATCAACCATCTACTGCACTGTACTTGAAAATTCCCATATGCATTTCAGCAAGGAGTTCAGCAATATCAACCTATAACTAGACCAAGCCCACTTAATTAACTATCACCCATAAAAAAGACTTCATAGTAATTTTATATGACCACTGGTAAGTCCTATAATAGTAAACACTGTTACTATAAGTCAATTACCTAAAATAGAAATTGACTACTCCTCCCCAGTTAGACTAATCCGATTTTAAATGCAGACATTTGATTGGGCTTGAAGGCCAAGTAATGTAGTTACTGTTTATTGTATTCAAATAAACTGAAAACGGATACATATTCAGAAAGTCAGCAGGTCAAGTCTGATCTTTGGCTAATTTTAAATGCAGAGATTTGATAGGGCTTGAAGGCCAAACAATGTTGTAACCTTTTCTGACCTCCCAAGTCTCGTAGAGAATCTGTCTCTTACTTACGAGTGAAACTCTAGGGTCACGACTCATCTATTGAGAACCAACTGTAAAAGTAATACATTGCAGGTTTCTCCACATACGACGTCTTTTTGACTATATGCTCAGTACCCAAAGTACTATCAGTTGGTCGAATTATCTGAGGCAACTGCATCTTGCAGATTTAACTTACATCCAATAGCGGGACAATTGCAGAATTTTGATTCTAAATCCACAACTAAGTTGTCTATAATAGAGATATTACGAATGGAAAATTATGGTTGTTGATTTTTTTTGAACATTTTATGAAAGCCAACTATGTTGGAGCTGGTACTGTGCCTGGTTCTTCTATTTCTGGTCGTTATGGTAGGGATAGTTATTGGGTGGTCATGGAAACCCGAGTGGGCTAGATTTGTATTGCTGGTAATTAGGAGTATGTTCAGATTTGTTTGGAATGCCCCACCTAGTTTTGGTGATTGCCACTTTTCGTCTATTCTGCCTACCTCTTTAGCTTTTCCATAGCTGAGGAAACACTGGGATAGCTTGATATCTAGGAAGGCCGCAGCTTTATATTGAGGCATTTGCAAGTTACCCAAGAACATGTCTCGATGTCCATTGTCTATGTTCCTTGTGCTTCAGGTGTTATGCAAGGATGGGCAACAATTGCAATGGGTGTGTTGTCTAGAATCATCCCGTGGTTCACAATGATGGTTTTGCATAAGATATAAACCTTATTACAAAAGGTTGATGACACTCTTGGTGTATTCCATACTCATGTTGTTGCAGGAGTATTGGGTGGTGCACTAACTGGTCTTTTCGCAAAGCCTGCTCTATGTTCACTCTTCTTACTAGTCACAAATTCAAAGCGAGCCTTTTATGGAGGTCCGGGTGGGGTGCAGTTCCTTAAGCAGCTAGTTGGAGCATGTTTTATAATAGTTGGAATGTTGTAGCTACAAGCATAATCTTGTTGGTGATAAGCTTGGTGATCCCATTAAGGATGACAGATGAGCAACTTCTGATTGGAGATGATGCAGTTCAAGGTGAGGAAGCTTATGCTCTGTGGGGAGATGGTGAGAAATATGATAACACAAGGCATGGATGGTATGATGATACAAGTCATGGAGATGGCAGAGGGCAGGGTTCCAGAGGAGTAACAATTGAACTATGAGGAAGTTTGGTCTCTATTAGAGACCACATTCTAACTGTTCCAACCTCCAAGAAATAGCGTTATCCTATAATCGTCTCAGGGGACGTTTGTCATCTTCTATCGATCACCTCTCTACAAACATGGATGTCATATACTTGGGCAGTAATGAATTGACTGGAGAAATACCTCCACAGATTCGAAACCTAACTGGTTTGACATTGCTTGATTTAGACGAGAATTCTTTTACTGGGGCAATCCCTTCTTCACTTAATAAACTTCAAAAGTTGGAGAGGTTATATTTAGGATCTAACAATTTACAACGAACCATCCCAATGGAAATTGGGCAAATCAGAAGTCTGGGGCTCCTAGATCTTTATCGAAATAATCTCTCAGGAAGAATCCCTAATTCTTTTGACCACCTCTTGCAGTTAAGATATCTAAATTTGAATCAGAACTGGTTATTAGGTAATATACTAGCAAGACTAGGTAATTGTGTGAACTTGGAACAGCTAGACTTATCATACAATAGGCTAATGGGTACATACCTCCAAAAGATGTCGGTCTTGCAAATATTGTTTTGTATTGCAACCTTTCAAAAATTTTATTACAGGGTCTCCTGCCTTCAGAACTAAGCAAGATGACTATGGTCCAGGATATAGATATTTCTGCAAATCAGTTAACTAGTGAGATTCCAAGCTCACTTGGAGGCTGCAAAGCATTGAATTACATTAATATTTCATGCAATGCATTTGAAGGTACAATTCCAGAACCAATGTGTGAACTTAAAAATCTCCAGGACATTATTTTCTCCTCAAACCATTTGTTAGATGGAATACCCATGCCATTGGAAAATCTCAAAATGCTCCAACACTTGAATTTCTCTTTCAACAAGTTTTCAGGAGAAGTTCCTAAAGGTGGTATTTTGAAAAAGCTCGGGGCCACTGCTTTTATAGGAAATCTTGGTCTGTGTGGAAGTTGGGTAAGTTTGCAACCATGCTCTACTACCAAACATAAAAGTCATTCATAGCTTAAATGAGTTATCATATCTGCTGTTGTACTTCCAATAATTGTTGTGTGGTGTTTGTTTCTGGGTATCCTATGGAGATCAAGAAAGAGCAATAAAGTGGGTACTGAAGTATTTCATATGAAGATCTCATCACTCCATGACATGCATTGATTGAGGCCAACTTCTTGTGTTTTTTTGGGTATCCTATGGAGATCAAGAAATTGCAAGAAAGTGGGTATATTTCATATGGAGAGCTGATCACTCTATGACATGCACTGAGTGAGGCCAACTTGTTAAGAGTTGGTAGTTTTTAGTAAAATGTACAAAGAGGTTAGGAACAATAGAACAATCAATTGTTGTTGTCAAGCTTATGAATTTGGAGAATGAGGGAGCTCACAAGACCTTTGGCAAAGACTACAGTGTTTTGAAATGACTCCTAATACCATAATCTTATTTGAATCATAATCTTTTCTTCACACCTTCAAATCAAAGATTTGAAATTTCCTAAAATTGGTTATATCTTGATGGTGAGAAAGTGGATTGAGTTTATAACAGTAGACATTGCCCAAGGCATAACAGGGTATAATGGGTCTCTATCACCATTGTTTCGTGCAAATGATTCATTGGGGTTTGAAACCAATGAGAAAGATATGAAAGCATACTTAATGTACATAGCTACTTTGGCATGAGTATGATATTTGTTTTGTAAATTTTGAACATTCAGTGTTCATTTCCAATATGCAAGGCTGCATTACTCCAGTTATTGTTATTTGTTAGATGTTAGACAGTATATAAGCGATATCAACTGTTTCTTATTTTTGTTAAAAATTGTGATTGAAAAATATTTTTATGAAGATGTCTAAAAGCAGAGTATGGACACTCTGAGGTTGTCACAACTGATACGGTCAATATGGCAGTATCATTGGTTGTCCATCTCCAATTCATCTTCATAAAATAATGATGGGCACAAAAAGCATCCATCAAATAAGAAGACATGTAAAAATTAAGATCAGATAAGAAAACATGTAAAAATTAAGATAAAGACTCCTCACATCTCCCTAAGCCAGTATCACTGCTTCATTGCTATTTTGGGATAGTATATAACCCCAATTGAATATTGGTTACCTATAGGCTATATTTTCCGTTAATGGTATCCAAGACTGATGGAAAGCTTTGGTAGTCTTCTCCCCATGTAGCCTGCATTGGCCTACACATCAATGCAGCTACAATTTGGATATGCTTTCGAAATATAGAGGTGCAGTATAGGCCTATTTGTGATGACCTGAAATTTGTATCTTTTCTCATCCATTCCCGTAGTGTAGTTGTGGTATTAAACTTTGTATGGGCTTTCCTTAGCCATTGTTCATCCATATATTTCTTTATGGGAGGCAAGCAATATATGTTGTCAAGACTTGAAGAAAGATCTTGAAGCCCATATCATGTTCCAAGCCGGTTATCATTCATGGGAGGCACTTTTGTTGAGGTGATCACTGTGTGACCACCTTTATTTTTTAAATGTTTGTAATTTTGATTTTTTTTTTTGTGATTAGTTTTGTGATTTGTGTTGAGAGGTGGTTTTCAATTTAGTGTGGAATAGATAGTTATAATGTCATGTAGATATTTTTATTTGGTTAAATTATAATTTGTTTTTGAACTCTATTTTTTGACAATCTATATTTTTTTCTGGATTAGTGACAATCTACATTTATCTATCATTGTCTACATTTATCAATCATTGGTCAAATGCATAGCCTGTACGCCAGCATTAGAGTTATATAACGCTGAGATGTATGGTGTTCATTAGGTGGCAGCCTGCAGTGACTAAAATTCAATGCAACTTGTGTCCTTTCCAATGTTTAATCCTCCAGCTGTTGAACCTTCTCTTACACTGCCTGCTATCATTTTTTACAGCCCATATATCGAAACACTGAAACTGGTCGTGGGAAAATGGTGTTATAACTGATCTCATATTAGAAATTACTTGTTGGGTTTGAGTTGCTTTCTCATCTAGGGTTTTTATCATCAATACCCTGTAAGAAAAATTCCAGACATTTGCCTGCATGGGACTATGCTTCTGTGATTCAATCAGTTAGATCCTGTTGGTTTTACTCTGCAAAAGCTTATGAGAATTGTACCATGGAGCTTATTTTCCTAATGGATGCCCTGTTCTATCATTTTGCAGAGCTTAGCACACCATGAAAACCTCTGCTCTGAGGTGATTTCCAACGTTTCTCATTAATTTTGTGTAGTTAGTTAAATTCACTATGAATTAGTTATCAGGTTGGTTATGATTTTGCAGTGCATTTCTCATCTTTTATTCTAAATGAACATAGTAACTAATTACATCTGCAATTTTTCATAAGTTTAGAATTCAGCCATTAGTTTACCACAGGAGCATTCTTGAACCAAAATATGTTTATCGAGGTCTATTTCTGATTTTTGCCAACGCTTTCTTCCTTTCTTGTCTCTAACATGCAGTGTCATAACAGTGAAATCATGAAAACCAAGTGCTACTAGAGATGCATCAAGCAATGATTAATGAGCTTCATCAACGATTGGGTTAATTTGTAATGAAATTATAATAATGTTATGCTACCTGTGTTCAAAGATATTACCAATGATGCAATACGATATACAAAACCGTGGAAGGGGAACTGGTTTTAAATAACTGTCAGGAAATCAATCAAAAACACTTTATATCGCATACAAATTCAAATTTATATCGCATTTTGTTGGCAGAAACAAAGATTTTCAATTTGTGTTCTTATAAATTTACAGAAACAGAGATTATAAATTTGTGTTGGCAGAAACAGAGATTTGCAGAAACATCTACGAGTCCCATGATGCGTTACTTACCAGGTTTCGAACAGGGATTGCGAGGAGGTTTCGAACAGCAATCCAGGAGCAATCGGGTTCGAACAGGAAGGCGAACAGCAATCCGGGAGCAATGCGCGAGGGGAGCATTCCAGCGACGTCTGAGCGGAAGAGGAGCGAGAGAAAAATGAAAATTAGAAACATACCCTCGCATTCGCATTAGATTTTTCTGCCAGAGATCCGGGTGGTTGTAAGTTTCCATATCGAAGCAGATCAACTTTCTAACAAATCGGACTTCTGACAGATCGAATTTCAGCGGATGGATGATTGTCAGAGGCTGGAGGAATTGCGCCGGAGGATGAAGGAGCCGGATTTTTTTCCGACCGGTGACGGAAACCGGGCAATTCCTCCGCCCAGTTAGACTACTCCTTTTTGTTATATTTAAAAACAAAAAATTATTTAATTTTTTTTTTTAAATGAGTTTTTCACCAAGTACAAGTAGAAACAATCTTAAATATATTACAATTCAAAGAACTTGTATTACCCCACTCATCACTTTTAAGACAAACATTACACTTGATAGTAGAATATGATTATTTTTCATTTCAATTTATTATAAAACATTATGATACTTTTAAATGTTTCATTTAACTTTTATTCATTTAAATTAATAAATATAATTAAAAATGGAGAAAGTAAATTCTTCTCATTTTAGTATTCAAATCCTCGTATGCTCTATCTAAACCTTTCATTCTTAACCTATTTTGAAATGTGTTCAAACATTCATGCCCTAATCTTGTAAAAAGATAAATCATTTCAAATAGCCATGAAAGGAACACCTTACTTCTCTTAAAAAATCAATAAGTTGGAACTTCATAAAGAAAAATCATGCTCACTTTTTGTGCATTATTAAGCTCCTAAAAGAAGCTACATTTCAAGTAGGATCGGACCCTTCCTCCATTCAATTAAAAAAATAAGAGCATAAAAAAAAAAAATCCAAAACCTTGAGTGTGAAAGATGGTATAAATATGAATTTTGAGCGAACAGGGGATAACCCATTGTTTCTAGGAAATAAGGAGTTTTTTTTGCATTCGCTATCTTTTCATTCAATTCCTCTACTACTACCATCACCATTAAGTTGTTATTGGAAGCATTCAGCTAGCTATATTTACATAAGCCACCCAAAAAACCTGGCTAGATACAATAATGGAAATATCCTCGAAATACATAAAATCAAATATTCTTGAAATGTTCTTTTCCTAAACATATTTATTTTTCTATTGTATTAAATTTGTTTATGTTTCCTATTTTTGAAATGCATGAGTTACCAGAACCAAATATGGCATCCAATAGAAATACATAAAGTCAAATATTCTTGAAATGTTCTTTTCCTAAACATATTTATTTTTCTTTTGTATTAAATTTATTTATGTTTCCTATTTTTGAAAAGCATGAACTACCGGAACCAAATATGGCATCCAATAGAATTCCGAAGTAAAAAGACCAAGTAACTAACTAGAGGACAAAAGGGTAGTATTATAGGGGAGTATTATACACGGTCGTATTTTAATTCTTTTACTTTCTTTGAAAGTAATGAGTTTTGTGGTATATTGGGAACTATTATTACGTATACAAATGAGAATTTTCCAGAAATGGTTATCAAAGATGTCTAAAAATGGCATTGACATTGTCTCAAGTAATAAATATTTTATATTGCGGAGGGTTTTGGAATTATTCAATATTTTATATTCAAACTTCTAAGGGGTAATATATTATTGTTATTAGCAATGGGAAAATTTATCTTCATTACATTGAGGGGTTTGAAATATTTTCATTACAATAGGGTCACTAATGTGTCATTACATTAAAAATCACTTATCATTTTAGTGTGACATAGATATTTGAAATATTATCATCTCACTGTGACATAGATGTTTGAAATATTATCATTACAATATGGTAATTAATGTGTCATTACATTAAAAGCTGTTTATCCATTTATCATCTCACTATGACATAAATGTTTGAAATATTATCATCTCACTGTGACATAGATGTTTGAAATATTATCACTACAATAGGGTAATTAATGTGTCACTACATTAAAAGCCGTTTATCCATTTATCATCTCACTGTGACATAGATATTGTATTGTAATGTGAGTAATGTTGGTACATTTCAACTCTAGTAAATTAATTAAATATAATGTTAATTCACAACTAAAATAAAAAAATTATATATGGTAGTTTAGATTTATCTTAATTTTTAATCTTTCAAGCATCTAGAAGGACCAAATCGTTTAAAGTGAAAAATTAATTAGCTTGCATGGCATAATGTGTTTAATGTCTATGAGACTAGATTTGACTCAAAATATTCCAAAGATTATGGTATTTAAATATTGTGTTTTGTAGTTGGATGGCTTGATACTAGTTGTCCGATTGGACAATATACCAATGTTTGAGATTATTTTTTGAATAATTAGGAATCAAATTTAAAGGATTTTAATTTTTTTTTCTGAGTGATCACATTCCCGTTTTTTCAAATATATGATATCTTTACTAGATTGAGAAGAATAAAGCATTTTGTTAATATGCTTTATTATTTCCTTCTAAAATTTAAGTGTTATTTATTCATTTTTTTCTAAGGGAAAAAAGTAATTTTATTTATAAAACAAAATTCTATAGTCATGTCTCATGGAATTCAAAAATGTGTTCAAAATCCATTTAGAGGCATATTTATTCATAGCCAAGGATCATGGGTGAATTCATTTCAGAGGCCACCTTGAAGGATAGATATAATCTAGGGGACTTTTTTGTATTTTAATATTTTCATCTACTTGTCGACATAGGTTGCACCAACCTCGACAACAATTTTTTTTAAAGCACCTCCAAAGTATGAGCCTTACCCATCCAATCCTTCCTCAACAAGTGTTATGTAACCTAGTTTAGGCACATATATTGCATTGGGATTGAGGAACCATAATATATTATCATCATATTCATTTATTTTGACACTATTATCTATTAATGATTGTATATAATCCTTCCATACATCTACAAGGTCTTCTCTCAAGCCAACCTCCTCTTAGATGAATTATTGTTGTAGCCAACTTGTAGACCACTCCTCATTCACAATCTAGCTAGGGGTATAGAAACCTTTACCTCTAGGTTCTTGTATCAATTTAGGGGATAATCTGTGCAATCCCTTGCTACCTATTCAAGGCTCAAGACCAATTTGTACTTCTTCCCCTTTTCCTACTTTTCAAATTATCTAGTTACCTACCCAGTGAAAAGCTAAATTCATAGCTTTCTAAATGATTAAGGCATTATGCATGTGTTTTAATAGGTTCCTTACCCAGTTCTCTAGTATAATTGAGGAAATGTACTTGGCTCTAATTTCTCGGACCCATAACCATTTTCCTTGTGTTATCCTCTACACAATTTTTATAGCTAAAGATATGGATTTTTTAGACCTTATCCTCCATTTTTTTTGGAACAACCAATTTTTTTCCAAGATACCAATACAAGTCCTTTCCTTTTCTTGATATATTAACCAAATAAATTGAAATCATAGTTCAACAAACCTTTCAGGACCCAATTCAATGAAATCCAATACATTATTATTACTTCTAGTACAACTATAACAAGTATTAGTCTAACCCCTCTTGAGAGGCACTAACTGTGCCAATTGTTTATTTTATTTTCCACTTTGGTAATCACCCACTATCAATCAAATTTTCATATAAGTTATATTTTACATGAAATCTAAAATACTTTAATCCCAGTTTAAATTAATCATCTAGTAAGGAAATAAATGGTAAAAGTATCCATGTTCTTGCTAAATTATACCTGACATGGATATAGTGGATTTGTCAAGACTTATGATCATAAATGTAGCTTTAGAAATTAATTCCAAGATATTTTGGACTTCTCAACTATTGACCCATTTCATGCTTCATTCATGATACCCAATTATCTTTCCATTTTCTTATTGATTCATAAAAAGCCCTTTTTTTCTCTCCTCATGGTTAAATTTGTAAATATCCCATACTTATTTAATTTTTCAATGAATTGTACATAGGTCCATTCTTCCAAACCAAAATTTTTCACTCCGCATAAGACCTACCTTGGCACTAGTATTCATACATAGCCAATTTTTCATTTTCGTGTAGAAGGAGTCGCACAACCATTCTTTTGCACACTCCTTCCTCACGCACAAGACATACATTCACATTGTCGCATATCCACGCATCTGAATGTTCCACACCATAATATCATTTATTTTTTTATAATAAATGGTTTATTCCTTTATAAGCCATACTTAGTGAGATTCTTGAAAGTACCCCTTTTGTTCATTTCAAGGGTAATTCAAGGTGCATTTAAAAAGGTGTGATATTTAATGCAAATGGTGGAAATATGACATAATATGAATTAAATCCTTCATACTTACATGAATGATGTTCCTTTGTCACGTAACTCCCAATTATAATTGTCACATGTCCTGATGAAGTTGGTATGTGATAAAGGGATGTTGAAGTAAATGGAATTCATGAATTGAACCTTTAAACAACTAAATATTTCCCTAATGCAACACTTATCATGTGTATCCAACTGCATTGGAAGAACAAAGTGACATGGAAAGTAAAATTAAGGAGTTTTTATGTGGAGATATTGTTAACTCTCTCACCCACCAAGAAAAGAAAATCCAAAGGTCGATGACATACCATTAGTATTTAAATTTGGTGCCTAAATAGAATCTAAAGAATAAAATATGGGCCGCTAGCTTGGCTAATTCTAGGTGGATCACCCGAGTCTTCAATTTTAACTAAGGATTCATTTCCTAGTGTGCTTGTTGTTTTGACTCCAAAACTAGAATGATTTGGGTGAGTTTCTAGGGAAATAACTTATTACTCTTGACTACCAAGGTCATAAGAAAAATGTTGAGGTTTCCTGACTTGAATAAGAAACTCATGCTAGCTAAAGAAAATTATTTCCTTAAGTCTTGGGGGGTGGGGGTAACTATAATCAAAGAATTCATGGCTCAATTAGTGCACATGCCAACAAACCTTTCATCCATTGATATCTCAGTATTAGTAAAGCCTTATCAAAACTTATCTTGATTATTTTCATAGATAATGGGATGAGATTGAATGTCACATACACCTAGGTTGGTCCTTTACATTCTATACTTCTCTTTTAAAAGGGACAGTATGATTAATAGGGAAGAAGTGATTTCAAATGAGATTTCATTCCAATTAGAAAATTATTTAAAGATTGAGAGACTTTTCATGGTAGCTTATTTGGCACTAGCAATATTCTATTGTGATAAATTTAACCGGTTACTTTTGAGAAATAATATGACCACCAAGGTTGAACTAATTCAATTCTAGTACGCTATCCTGTGGAGACAAAGGTGATCAGGAGCTCAAGTCCAAGCCATGGAAAAAGCTCAAAATTGAAAGTGTTAAAAAACACTTGCAACCTGAACGATTGGATAGGCCTCGGTGATACGATCCTAACGCCGTAAACGAAACTCAAATCCAACATTGTATGTGAAAGTTATGCAGCTTTGAGGTTTTCAGTAAACTGCAAAAAGACCAGTTTGACCAGGTTTGAATTTCAATTTGAAAAATTAAAAAAGGAATATTCAAAGGAATATTCTTGGAATATTCCTCAAAATATTCCACCTGGTCCAATCCACGTTTGACAAGTGCCAGCAGCTGGTTCATGGATGGTTTGACTTTGGAGATTTTTGACTAATTATGGGCTGCCACATAGCAAGGCCAGAGGGCACCACGTGGTCCCCCTGGTCGGTGAAATATTGGCGTTCAAATTTTTTTTATGACTCCACCGGAGTCTAACCCCGGACCTACTGCATACAAAACAAGCACTCTACTGTCATGCCATCTGTTAGTTCTTAACATATGATGTAATGAAGTGCTATTTAAGTTTTGAAATTGGTTTGGGCAGAGGACTTAAGGGCTAGCCCCCTTACGATGTGACCGCAAGCCATGACCCAAACCTTCAAATTGGTGGGTTAGAAAATAGTTATGGGGCGGTTTGCATGTGGCCATATATAACTTTAAATGCCACGGTTTAAGAAATTACCACTGGTCGTTATGTTAACGACAATGACAAATGCAGAGGGTGCGGACATGTGTCCACCCTAACTGCCCACATTAAATGTTACAATTAACCACCCAGATATATTTGGAGCACTCCCACCAATTTTGGCATCTCTTGCTATTTTAACTGGAGTTAACTCCAGCTCTCCATAATTAGTGGAAGTTTTTTAGGCCATATTGGGCAAAAATGGATTGGAGCATAAATTTTGATAGGCTCAACCTTTTGGAACATTTTTTCTTTTGAATTCATATATTCTCAGCATTCTGAAGCCAATGGTACAGGTTTTAGAGCCATTGGAGCTGACCTTCAGCCTGTTTAGCTTCGGAGAAGCTTTTTGAGCCACTAGGGCCATTTTAGAGTTGGAGCTGTGTTGAGTTGTGGTTAACCATTTTAGGAGAACCAAAAGTCATTTTTGACTATTTTCAGCATTCCAGAGCCATTGGGACAGGTTACAGAGGCAGTAGAGGTGTTCTACATCCATTTTAGCTTCAGTGAAGTTTTTTGAGCCATTAGGGCCATTTTGGTAATAGAGTTGTATTGGGTTGTACCTCTCTGTTTGAGGTGATTCAAAGACCATTTTCAGCTATTTTCCACCTTCTGAATCTCATGGAAGAGGTTTTAGAACTGTTTTAAGACTTTCAAAGGCCGAAAATCTTTAGGAGAGTTTTCAGAGCCACCAGGGCTAGTTTGGGGTTTGAGCTGTTTTGAGTTGTACCTCCCTGTTTGAGGTGAAACAAAGGTCATTTTCAGCTAATTTCGACCTTATGAAACCAATGGAGGAGGTTTCAGACCTGGTTGAGGAATTCTAAAGCCCGAAATTCTTCATAGGAGTTCAGAGTGTCAGTAGGGCCTTATTGAAGAAATCATTGTTTATGGTAGTTCTTCACTGTTTTGTGAATTTGGAAAGGCATTCTTAGCTTTTTAATACCTTCTGAATCAGTATTTGCATTCAGATTTGTCTACGGAGACACTCTTTAACTTGTATTAGCATTTTAAATCATTTTAATACAAGAGGAAAAGCTCATTTTGGGAGTCTTGATCCAGCAGACGTAGCCCAGGAGGGGAGAAATGCTCATCAGACATCTGTGTCATGTTATGCTGAAGTTATATTGCTGAAAAAATTTGATTTAATATGTTAAACAACAAATTAAAATAACTTTCCTTCACACATGAACTCTTATACAGCTACCAAAAACACTTTGTTTCAATTGCAAGACATGAATAACTGTTTGCACATGTCATTTGATGGTATTTGAGTGTTAAATTCTACAAGTTATAAAGATAGAGTCTGTAAAGGGCCAGGTAGCCTCTGGATCTCATCCTTTTATAAAAGGTGACATATCCAGTAAATGCCCCTATAGTCAATCTTCGGATTAGATCTAAGTAGTTGTTTTATGCAACAAGACATGGAGAATTTTTCACACATTTAGTTTAATGGAAATGGATACCTTGCATACATTTTCAAGTACTTCCATTTTCAGATCAGATGGTATCAGAGCACAGGCTAAGCTTGGTTGTTCTTATGTTGAGCATCTGTTGTTGTGCAAAAGGTGTTAAAACAATCAATCTTACTATTTTATTGGTTGAAAAAAGGTTGCTTGTATGAGTTTTCTTGAGTTGAAAAGATAGTTATTGATAGCTAAGTCTTGGAAAGGAAAAAAGAGTTGTAGGATATTTCCTTATCCCAAAGTACCTCAAGATTATCTTTGAAAAACAAACTCCAATAGTTTGTGTTTTATGGTTGCTTGAATAAGAAGGGGTCTTTACTGACATTTGGTTAAAAAGCCTGTCATTTGTTAGAAAGCTTTGAGAACTTTTATTTGGAAGTTCCTTTTGTTAATTTTACCATTTACATAATGTCAAGTTCTTCTACAAGTGAAGTTTACTCCTTCACGATATTCTTCAATGATGACATGAAGAATGAGTTCGTTAAGGTGAAGGACATGGTGCAGATTCTCATTGAGGATCAAAGAGAAAGTGTTAAGATTCATGCACAATTGTTGGCTATGAAGGAAGAGAAGGAAGAAATTCTCCAAAGGTTGCATGACATGGAGAAACAACTCCTTCAAGCTCAAGAAGATTTATCCAAGAAAATTCCTGAGGAAGAGGTAAACCATTTCAACTTGTCCTCAATTTCCTCTATTAAAAAGTGTGTTGTTTCTTTTGAAAAGCATACAATGGGAATTGGGTCCAAATTAATGTTTAAGATGGTATATCAAGTAGGAAAATGTTTTGGAAAGCATGCACAAGGCATGGTTGACCCTATTTCAGTTGAGGAGCGACCCAAGAATGTTGGTCTTGGTTATGTGCAGTTTTATGGCGAAGAATTCAAATCCTTGAATGCATGTGATGCAAATTTAAAGAGAACCTTTATTCCAAGTTCTTCTATGCATATATGTCAAAATTGTTTCAAGGATGATTGCCATTATTTTAAGCCATCATTGTATCAAGTAGAGGGTAAACATGTTGCTTATGGCAAGCCTTCAAGTTCAATTAGTTTTCAAGACAAGAACTGTGATGAAAGTCTGAAAAGGAAAGCTATCTCCTCTACTATTTCATCATCTTTTGAAGACAAAAAGGATGGACATTCCATGGAGCAAAAGAGGTATAATTATTCACATGATCAATTTGATTATGTTTCAGCAAAGAATGATAATTTTTCTTATTCAAATGAAAGAAATTTTTGCTGTTCATTTTGTGGTGGATTTAACCATGTTGCTTCAAGTTGCTGGTTGAAAAAGAAAGCACACAGGAAGCAGAAGAGGCAAAGAGAACTTTCTCAGAAATTTCTTAAGAGTTGCACATTTTTTCAAAGGAAGGGACATGATGTCTCTCATTGTGGGACCTTGCATCCAGCAAATCGTCCAAAGCACGTACAACTAGAGGACAATAAGTTTGGCGTAAGTGGATCTATGGAGTCCATTATCGATGTGGAAATGGAGGATTCACATGAAGGTGTATTGCAATCACAAAAGACGCCATGGAGTTGGCTTGGTAAGAAGTGGATTAACTTCTTGATGCAGTAAGTCATTACTCATTTTTTACATGCAAATTTCAAATTGGTAAGCATGTATTTCAGTTGAAAAGTTGATGCAAGATTGCATGTAAAAGTAGTTTCAGTTGAAGGAATTTCTTTGTTGTTGCAAAATTTCGCCATGGAGGTGTAAAAGATGAGTATGATGCTCACTTATGTTGCAGTAATGTCTCTTGGTTCAGCTCTTAGTCACCCACATGTTTTTGGGATGATGTACTTGTTGGTCTTTGAAAAGAAGAGTTGAAGTTGCACATGTACATAGAGGTTGAATGTGTAAATAGCGAACTGTATATAGTTCATTGTACATGATACATACACATATATTTGTCAAGATGTATCTTGTTGATTGTTGATGTGTGTCGATTTCGTTACACATGTTTGTCAACTTATGTCGATTGTGTCATACATGTTTATCGACTTGTGTCAGTTGTGTGCACGCTTGTTACAGATTTTGTGTGTCAATTTTATAACACATTTCATTGTCAACTTGTTCTTGATGTCGTATGTTGCACAAGGTACCTTGGGTGTCGTTTGGTGCAGAGAACGAAGTGTCAGTGAAAAGCAGTGCAAGATTCCATGAGTTGGAAAGGCATGCAAGAAAAGAGGGCACAATTTTTAGCAAGGGTCATTGATGATTTCGGAATGGCAAATTGGTATGACAAGAAAACTTGGTCGGGATTCAGCACAAGTACATGGTTCTTTCAGCAAAATTCGCCATGTGAACAGTTGGCAGTTCAGGAAAATTTTTGGAGGTTGAAGAGAAGAGGATGTTGTTATTCTCTCATTTTCTGTACTACAGTTTAGTCTCTTCATTTCAGTGAGCTTTTGGGGTCCAAAAGCATCTCATTTGGGAGGTGTGATCAGGAGCTCAAGTCCAAGCCATGGAAAAAGCTCAAAATTGAAAGTGTTCAAAATCAATTTCAACCTAAACTACCGGATAGGCCTCGGTGATACAATCCTAACGCCATGAACGACACTCAAATTCGACACTATATGTGAAAGTTATTCAACTTTGAAGTTTTCAGTAAACTGCACAAAGACGAGTTTGAGCAGGTTTAACTTTCAATTTGAAAAATTAAAAAAGGAATATTCCAAGGAATATTCTTGAAATATTCCTTAAAATATTCCCTAGAATATTCCTCAGAATATTCCACCTGGTACAATCCACATTTGACAAGTGGCAGCAGTTGGTTTGTGGATGGTTTGACTTTGGAGATTTTTGACCAATTATGGGCTACCACGTGGCAGGCCCGGAGGGTGCCACGTGGCCCCCTGGTTGGAAAAATATTGGCGTTCAAATTTTTTTTATGACTCCACCGGAGTCGAACCTCGGACCTACCGCGTACAAACGAAGTGCTTTACCATCATGCTATTCGTTAGTTCTTAACATATGATGTAATGAAGTGCTATTTAAGTGTTGAAATTGGTTTGGGTGGAGGACTTAAGGGCTAGCCCCATTACGATGTGACCACAAGCCGTGACCTAGACCTTCAAACCGACGGGTTAGAAAACAGTTATGCGGTGGTTTGCATGTGGCCATATATAAATTTAAATGCCACAGTTTAAGAAATTCCCGCCAGTGGTTATGTTAACCACGATGAAAAATGCAGAGGGAGCGGACATGTGTCCACCCTAACCGCCCACATTAAATGTTACAGATAACCGCCCATATATATTTGGAGCACGCTCACCAATTTTGGCATCTCTTGCTATTTTAACTGGAGTTAACTCCAGTTCTCCACAATTAGTGGAGGTTTTTTAGGCCAGATTGGGCAAAAATGGATTGGAGCATAACTTTTGATAGGCTCAACCTTTTGGAACAATTTTTTTTTTTGATTTCGTATCTTCTCAGCATTCTAAAGCCCATGCTATAGGTTTGAGAGCCATTGGAGCTGATCTTCAGCCTTTTTAGCTTTGGAGAAGCTTTTTGAGCCACTAGGGCCATTTTAGAGTTGGAGTTGTATTGAGCTGTGGTTAACCATTTTAGGAGAGCCAAAAGTCATTTTTGAATATTTTCAGCATTAAAAAGCCATTGGGACAGGTTCCAGAGGTAGTAGAAATGTTCTACAGCCATTTTAGCTTCAGTGAAGTTTTTGAGCCATCAGGGCCATTTTGGTAATAAAGATGTATTGGGTTGTACCTCTCTGTTTAAGGTGATTCAAAGACCATTTTCAACTATTTTCCACCTTCTGAATCTTATGGAAGAGGTTTCAGAACTGTTTGAAGAATTTCAGAGGCCGAAAACCTTCAGGATATTTTTCAGGGCCACTAGGGCCATTTTAGGGTTTGAGTTGTTTTGAGTTGTACCTCTCTGTTTGAGGTGAACCAAAGGTCATTTTCAGCTAATTTCGACCTTATGAAACCAATGGAAGAGGTTTCAAACCTTTTTGAGGACTTCTAAAGCCCAAAATTCCTCATAGGAGTTCAGAGTGTCAGTAGGGCGTTATTGAAGAAATCACTGCTTATGGTAACTCTTCACTGTTTTGTGAATTTGGAAAGGCATTTTTAGCTTTTTCATGCCTTCTGAATCAATATTTTCATTAATATTTATCTATGGATACACTCTTTAACTTTTATTATCATTTGAAAGCATTTTAATACAAGAGGACAAGCTCATTTTGGGAGTCTTGATCCAGCAGACGTAGCCCAAGAGGGGTGACCTGCTCATAAAACATTTGTGTCATGTTATGCTGAAGTTATATTGCTGAAAAAATCTGATTTAATATGTTAAACAAAAAATTAAAATAACTTTCATTCACACATGAACTCTTATATAGCTACCAAAAACACTTTGTTTCAATTGCAAGACATGAATAACTATTTGCACATGTCATTTGATGGTATTTGAGTGTTAACTTCTACAAGTTCTAAAGACAGAGTCTGTAAAGGGCAAGGTAGCCTTTGGATCTCATCCTTTTATCAAAGGTGACATATCCAGTAAATGCCCCTACAGTCAATCTCTGGATTAGATCTAAGTAGTTGTTTTATGCAAAAAGACATGGAGAATTTTGTACACATTTAATTTAATGGAAATGGATACCTTGCATACATTTTCAAGTACTTCCATTTTAGATCAAAAGGGAAACTTTTCATTTTTACATCCTTCCAAATATTTTTTTTAAGGAATTTAGATATATAGTGACAAGAATTGAACCACATCAAAGGTAAACTCAAGAAGAACAATATACCCTTAAGGAAAAACAAGTTTTTGTAAATGAAGAGAAACACATTTAAATCATAATATATGTGTATGAAATAAACCCTTTATTTCTTCCTATCATCATCTTTGATAGATATTCTTTTGCAAAAGTATGCAGCAATATTACTCTTGGTCTATCTTAATTGATAAAAATAAAGTTAAATGGTTTATTTATTTACCCTTCAATGTATCTGACATTACAGTAAATAATTCTTCCCATTTATATGAAGTATCTAATGTAGAAAATCCACATAGATTCAAACTTCAAATTGTAATATGCTAAAACAATTGACTTGAATCTACTCTACCAATTGTGAAAACCAATTAAGATTGTGAAATCAAAAAATAATAAAGAGAAATAATTTCAATCACACAACACAAAGATTTCCTCAGGAAAGTCACAACTAAAAACCCTGCTATCTGTATATTGCGTAAGTAAAAAAATATGAGAAGATTACAGTGCTTTTCTTAATCTTGAGAAACCTAGATACACTATCTCTATCTGTCTCACTAATTATTAGACAAGCCCGGTCTAATACTTAACCAATTTTCTTCCCTCCAGGATCCATATTTCCTTGTGTTTTTTCCTTGGGCAATTAGTCCCTGTTAATTAAGGAAATTCCGAATCCATATTGCACAATCCATTAGGGACCTTCCTTTAACTGCATGCACCACTTGTACAATTTGGATGATGATACAAATGATTGTACACTTCCCTTGAACTCCAATCTCAACTGGGAATATCTAACAACTAGCATGGATGAGTTATTTATGAGTGAATTATTAGTTATTTGATTGATCAATAGATGTGATTCAAGTTCAAGTTCCACTCTTCGAACTCTTACGAACTCCTCCATCAACTAGGACTAGTTAAATTGATTTTAACTCAAATAAATTGAGTTAATTAATTACAAATCAAAGTAAACTCAACCATGGCTCCTATAATGTAGGAGATGCTCTACATACATCCAGTTAGACCCTCAACTCGAATTAATTGAGCCAGCTAAGTCATCCTAACTTAGTTAACTCATACAAGTTGTCATGTGATGTGGAATTACAATTTTCTTATAATTTAATTCAAGGAAAAAACAAATTAGAATCATTTCTTGTTTCCATTTTCAATGTGAATCCCTATAAACAAGAAAGGGATTATCTGATATCCCGATATTTCCTCTATGGAACTCGAATTTTACTCTTCACAGTGTAGAAATTATACAACATATATGTATATCATGGATTCAATCTACTCTAACAATGTACTAAAGCTAGATATTGAATCGCTTCTACAAATCAATTGCGAAAATTAAAACACAATCGACAATCACATGAAGCAAAGAAGAATCAATCAAACCACAACACATATAATTTCTTGGCGAAAGCTTACTGCTCAAAACCCCTCTATCATATATTTTATATTCCACAAAGAATCATGAAACAATTACAATGCAACTCTTCTCACAAGAGTCTCCTGGATTCTGCCTATCGTCTGACACTGATCCAGATAAAATCGGGCCAACACTTAGCCAATTCTCAGCCTGTCTTCAACATGCCTTGCTCACATAATTCCTGATGAATGCAATCCCTATTCTTTATGAATTTAAACCTTCCTCAACTACGTTGAGTATCATGGGCATCCTGTGGTTTTTTAACTGCATCTGGGCAGCATGCTAATATCATAACTGATAGTCACACTTCCCTTTAACCTTTGTCTCAACTGGGTCTCCACTGGAACTAACATGCATGCAGCTAATGCTAGTAAATCGTTAGTTTCATGTTAGATAAATGATTCTGAATTAAATAATATTTAATTCACTTGATCTCTCACTAGCGTAACAAACAGTTACAACTAACACAACTGAATTTAACTTACTTAACTGAGTTAACTGATTTCTTATGCATTAAACTAATTCACCAACTGCAACTTGAACTCTAAAACACATAGAATCACTCTACATGCCTCACCAACCACCCTCAACTTGAAATTCATGAGCTAAATAAGTTTATCACACTCATTTAACTATTACAAGTGGTTATGAGATAAGATTACATTTTATTGTCCATTTTAATTAAGGGAAAATTAAAATAGACATGCACCAAATTTAGCCCACACCAGTGTAGGTGCTGCTTGGACCTGTGGTCCCACACTAGTGTAGGTGCTGCTTGGACCTCCTAGTCCCACCCTAGTGCAGGTGCTGCTTGGACCTCCTGGTCCCACACTTAGTGTAGGTGCTGCTTGGACCTTCTGGTCCCACCCTGGTGTAGGTGTTGCTTGGACCTCCTGGTCCCACCCTAGTGTAGGTGCTTCTTGGAACTCCTAGTCCCACACTAGTGTAGGTGTTTTCATGTTGTTTCTGGATGCCAATTTCACTGTTTCTTGTTGCAAAATTCAACATTCCCTCTTAAAAAGAAAGGAATGTCCTTGCACGTGACATGCAACTCTTGCATGCAACACTTCTCTAGTGTTTCTCGCACATTCAACCTTTGCATGCAACACTTACAAAACTAAATAGCCTCCAAACAACTGAATTAGAATAATTCATCTTTCATCAGAGTCTTCTGACTGCTGCTAGCTACTGCACATGTTTATTGGACTCCCTGCGTTGTCGACATCTGCATCCATGAACTCTGCACTGCTGCCAACTCTGATTTGCGCTCCAGTATCCGATACCTGTCACTCTGATTTCTATCTTCCTGACAATAGACTGCATCAATATAACTGATCCTACTGCTATTGTAGTATGGGCTCCTCGTAGCCAGGTTCGATCCATGAGACACACCATCTCTAAGACCTTGCCTAAATTTCTTCTTGGGATTATTCTTAGACATCGCCCCACCTCACACCTGGAGGTATAGCTGCATGAAATCCATCTCCCCATCTGGCTCGAAATTTATCTGCTTGAGTGTTTTCTTCCACTCCATGATCCTACACATGTGGCTGCTCCACATCCTGAGGTTCATTCTTTAGAACCAAGAGTTCCTCATCTACATGAAAATTAAGCTTCCTCTCAAGGGACAATTGGATGGCTCCATATACATTAATTTTATAGAGATTCTTCACATGAATCCCAATATTCTTGGCTTGTCCTATTGCTTTGTGTCGAAGGAAATATTTTCCTTCACTGAAAAAAACATCGTAGCCTCTATCCTCCAACATTGTAACTGAAACTAAATTTTTCTTCAAGCCTGGTACATGCAATAAATATTTTATAAAAATTCTTTACCTGACTTTCAATGGAAAGTAACTGTACCAATCCCAGTAGCGCTATACCTTCCATCGTCACCTATTTAGATATGCATCTGGAGGTCCTTCTCCTCCAAGGTACTAAAAATTTCTTTTTTTCCCGTCATGTGGAAAGATGCACCACTATCCAAGTACCACCCCGATCCCATTGCACTTTACTCCATGCATGTGATCAATGATAATTCAAGCTCAAATTGCGAGGCGAAAGCCACACCAGCTGCAGATCCTGAAGCCTTCTTATTCTTCTTCTTTTGTGGGAAATTAGTGGCATAATATCCATGCTCGTGACAGTGAAAACAATTCACTTTGGTCATGCCACAATCCTTTCCCTCACCGGTATCAGATTTGGAATAAGATTTCTTTCCCTTACCCTTCTTCACCTTGGAAGCCAAAGAACAATCTTCTTCATCCCCATTCTTAGATGAAGATCCATCTCTGTTATTCCACCTGAATTCTTATTGCACCAAATCCGACGAAAGTCTTTCCCAATCTAGTAGATTCTCCCTCCCATTGACAGAGTCTTGATAACTATTCCAACTCTTGGGAAGTCCTTGAAGAGCTAGGATCACCAAACCATCATTAACGATAGTAATTCCTACACTCCCCAACTCATCCCGAAATTGGACAAACTTTGTTAAGTATACCGGAATAGTGTTGATTTTCTCCATTTTGATCTTCATGAGTTTATCTTTCAGTGCCAATTTCCTATGGTCACTGCTACTCTGAAATAGATCCTTCAAAGCCTTTAAAATTTCATATGGAGTCGCTTTTCCATGGAGAATTGAGATAATGTGGTCTCGTACTCCCTCCAGTAATATCCTCCTCACTCTTGCAACCTTCTCTTTCTAGGACTCAAGATTTGCAGCATCTGTCACAACAGGTTTGAGAACATGATTATCAATGAATTCCTTCAAGCCATTGTCTTCGAGTACTGCCTCCATCTTTCCTTTCCAAGAAATATAGTTAGAGTTTCCCTTGAGTGCATACTCCAATCTCAAGCCATTTAAATCCATTTCAATCCTGAATCGACTGTCACACCAAAAATGTCTTCTACAAATTCAAATTCTATTCAGTCACAAACTCAACTTCTCCTCCACTATAGTGATTTCCTGTGCTCTGATACCATGTATAATTTATACAATATATATTTATATCATGGATTCAATCTGATCTAACAATGTACTAAATCTAGATACTGAATCGTTTCTACAAATCAATTGCGAAAATTAAAACACAATCGCCAATCACATGAGGAAAAGAAGAACCAATCAAACCATAACACAAATAATTTCCTGGGGAAAGCTTACTTCTCAAAATCCCTCTATCATATACTGTATATTTCACAAGGAATCATGAAAAAATTACAATGAAATTATTCTCACAAGAGTCTCTTGCACTTTGCCTATTATCTGACACCGATCTAGACAAAATTGGGCCAACACTTAGCCAATTCTCATCCTGTCTTCAACCTACTTTGCTCACACAATTCTTGATGGATGAAATCCCTATTATTTATCAATTTCAGCCTTCCTCAACTGCGCTGAGTATCATGGGCATCCTATGGTGTTTTAACTACATCTGGGCAGCCTGATAATATCACAATTGATAGTCAAACTTCCCTTTAACCTTTGTCTCAACTGGGTCTCAATTGGAACTGACATGCATGCAGCTAATAATAGTAAATCATCAGTAGAATGTTATATCATTGATTGTGAATTAAATAATATTTAATTCACTTGATCTCTTACTAGTGCGACAAACAGTTACAACTATCACAACTAACGTTAACTCACTTAACTGAGTTAACTGATTTGTCATGCATTAAACTAATGCACTAACTACAATTTGAACTCTAAAACACATAGAATCACTCTACATGCCTCACCAACCACACTTAACTTGAAATTCACGAGCTAACTTATTTTATCATACTCAGTTAACTATTACAAGTGATTATGAGATAAGATTATAACTTATTGTCCATTTTAATTAAGGGAAAAATAAAATAGACATGCACCAAATTTAGCCCACACCAGTGTAGGTGCTGCAAGGGCCTATGGTCCCACAATATTGTAGGTGCTACTTGGACCTCTTGGTCCCACCCTAGTGTAGATGCTGCTTGGACCTCATGGTCCCACACTTAGTGTAGGTGCTGCTTGGACCTCCTGATCCCACCCTAGTGTAGGTGCTGCTTGGACCTCCTGGTCCCACCCTTGTGTAGGTGCTACTTGGAACTCTCGGTCCCACACTAGTGTAGGTGCTTTCATGTTTTTTTCGGATGCCAATTTCACTATTTCTTGTTGAAAACTTCAACAGACGGTACCTTCGTCAAGAGGTATCCGTATTGTTCCTTTGTAGGAATGTACTCTAGCATCATGATTCACCTCTGCACACAATCTCTGAGATGGTGGTACCATATGTCGATATGCTTGGGAATATCATGAAAAACTAGATTAAATAAGAGTTTGATGCAACTCTAGTTATCATAGTAAATCATTGTTGGATCCATATGCTGACCAAAAAACCCAACAAGGATCTTCCTCATCCAGATAGCCTCAATTGGCTTGACTAGCAACCATGTACTTTGATTATGCTGAACTTAAGTGAAACTTAACTCTACTTCCTATTGTACCAGGAAATTGCTGTTGACCCAATACTGAAGATGCCCCCTAATGTGCACTTCCTATCAAGTGGACTCCTTGCCCAATCAACATCTGTGAAGCCTTGAAGCTTCACTTCCTTTGTCCACCTGTACCAAAGACCAAACTGAGTGGTGCCTTTGAGGTATCTCAAAACATGTTTGGGTGCCTTCCAATAAAGCTTGGTTGGCTTAACCATTGCCTGACTAAGTTGGTTAAATACATAACACATGTTCGGTCGTGTGTTCACCAAGTACATGAGTGAACCCACAAGCTTCTTATAGGTGCTAACTTATACAACTTTTCCTGAAGTAACATCTTCCTTCCTCCAATTCCCTACTAGAGGAGTCTCCATGGGTTTGTTGATCTCCATGTTAAAATTATTCAGTATCACATTGGCATGCTTTCCCTCAGATACAAATAGTTCTGCATCTCTTTACCAAATTTCCAAACCAAGGAAATAATGCAAGAGCCCCATGTCCTTCATAAGTTTCTCATCACCTGCTAGAATTAAGTCATTGACATATATAATACAATAAATAATTTACCTTCAACAGGTAAATTATGAAGAGATATGGTAGCCATAACAAGTATCGAAAATAATCCAGGAGGGGGAGCTAGAAACGATATCTGAACGGAGGGGTAATGGCCAGGTGGGACAAATCTGAGATGGTTAAGGCCAGGAGGAACCATTCCAGGAGGGTAGATAGGCTCATGGATACTAGCTGCAGATAAGGGGCCTAGAGGAGGGGGTCCTGAAGGCTGAGTCGAGGTGCTAGGAGCAGGTTGCAGAGGGTGGGGCTGCTGACTAGTCGAACCAGTCCATTGAGGTTGGACCGAGATGAATGCATCATGCAAACGTTCAACGAGCTAGGATCAAAGATAGGAGGAGAAGGACCAGGGAAAGAACCAAGCAGAGAGGAATCTTTGTAGACTCCGGGTGAGACATTGGTCGGAGGTTCAACTATCTATTTATTGGCAACTAAAGAGATGATGGACTCAGGGGAGGTTTGAGACTTCGGTTCGTAATATGTCAACTGGTCGATGGTGACAATCTTTCCTTTATGAAAAAAGGACATCTTACGATGAACCATAGATGGGAAAACAGACATCGCATAAGTGTAGCTACGACCCAATAGAATATTGTAATCTAAGGGGGCATCAATGACTTCTAAATAAGCACAAACAATATTTCCCAGAAGAGTAATAGGAAAATTACGAAATAGGCCTTTGGGTTGGGAAGAGTGGTCGTCCCATGCTGGGAGGGTGATAGTGGAAGTGGCCAACTCAGGAGATCTGAGTTGCTTCCAAACCGAAGCAGACATCACACAGGTGGATGCCCCCTCATCAATGATAAAATGAGAGATGTTGGCATTCTAAATCTTGACATGGATTTGGAATGTGACAAAAGTAGGAAGGGGAGGATGTTCTGACCGGTCAACATCAAAGATGATCAAATGATCATCTGAAGGATCCACAATGACCATGGTAGTTAGTAGAGTTTTTTTTTGTGAAGGGCATGACTGGAGGAGTTCCAGTGTTGAGATGGCTGCAAGGGATTGCGCCAAATCATATACTAGACTATACGAATTTGCAGCTTTATCAGAAGCAGTGTTTCGGCGTAATGGTCTTTTGGGGATCTTGGTATGAACCTCTGCCTTAGGTTGAGGGATCAGTAAAGGACCATTGGTTGTTGAAATAGGCTTTGTGGAACCTGAAGAAGGGGGCTCGGGGGCAGATGTAGCGGGAGGCTTGTTGTACTAACGGGACCGAGTCTGAAGGTTGAGGTCAATGGTAATGGGTTGGTCAGAGTTCATCATGAGAATATGGTAATCAGAGGTACCAGAAGGAGGAGGTTGAGTGGTTGCCTGACCTTCAGGAGTTGGGTAGCCATGAATCCTTGTTGGGAGAAAGGATTGGTAAACACAGCTGCCTGGATAGGTACAACATGGGGAGGAATCGAAGGGGATGCTTGCTTTCCTCGGGATGTTGCTTGAGCTTCCCACATCTGCTGCATCTGAGGTAAAAGAGGACAATTGTGGGTGTAGTGACCATAGACACTGCAACAAGAACAAGGTTTGTTGATGCGAACAAGCGTGTCCTGCTTAGGCTGAGTGCCATGTTGCTGGTTAGCAGTGTTAGGTGTATTCCCTTAGGGATTAGGTCCTAGATTACCTGGGGTGGATTGGTTTTGGTTTCCTTTAATCTTCTTTTTGGAAGTAGGAGGATTAGTGGTGCCCTATTGTGCATACACTTTCCCATTGGGGGGGTGGCTGATATTGCGAGGGTTGAGAAGGAAAGGGAGCCTGCGGTGCTAATTCTGGAGGAGCTGGAGCACCAAGCTGTGGATACGGAAAATAAGGAGATTGGGAAACATTGTGGTAAACAGGTTGGGAAAAAGGATGAGGCATGCCATATCCTGGATACATGCTACTGGGAGGGGGAAAAGTACTGGAGGAGTTGGCCCCTCCCTGAGGGAATCATAACCCATGGGAGGATGAGTGTACGGATTAGAAAGGGCTCCAACGATACCGTAGGTGGCATGGGATGCCCCTAGTGCATTAGCACCACCGGGTCTAGGGAGATCAGGTAAGATGGTATAAACATAACTAGACTATGTGTAGACCAGGTCATATTTCAACAAAATATGGAGGTCAGCTTCTTCGGTCTAAGGTAAATGAGATGCCACACCTTTGCCAATAGCAGGAAAAAGAGATCTGAGAAACCAGTCCATGTAGACATGGTATTTGAAGATAGGGGCTTGAAACAGGCTCTTTCTTCTCTGCCATTCCTAGACATGATTGGATAGGCGGGTCACAGACGATTGACGAAAAGAGGTCAAAAGTTTGGTACCAGTGTCATTGTTAACACTGGAAAATCGTACAAGCAAAGACGCCATTATTAATATCAAGCAAAAGGATTTACAGGATTGAGAGACATTATAGAATCTGGAAAGTATTTAAAAATCTCTAAGGTCTGAGGAAAAATCAAATTTGAGCAAGTCATAAATGCTTTTGTGCGCAAAATACTTCGAGGAGAGCACCTTTGTGTGCCTTTTGACTCGAAATGCTCGCAATCCTGGGAGTGGCAAAAGTCACTTTACGGGACCAAAAAAACACACTCCAGGATAGTGATTTCACACTTGAAGTCGCCTAAGGACAGCCACCAAAGCCTCCTTAGACATCAAGGGAGCACACAATGGAATAATTGTGGCACACAATGGAATCATCCCCCTCTCTTAGATTTCCATCCACAATGTACCAAGAGAGGTAAGGAGTATTTAAATTCCCCTATATAAGGCCACCAAGAGATGAACAACTTGAGAGCACATTGTTATGCTGGCCAGAATTGCCACAAGAAAAAATAGCAATGTGTGATCCAGAGCTGAGATAGAGGGGACTCAATTGTTGGCCACCCAACAATTTCAATCCACCATAGTAGAGAGAGGGAGAATTTGCACTGAGGCAAGCTTCGAAGTGAAAACATCCTTGCATCAGGACTTAGAACACAAGTTCTAAGGGCCCCTTGGAAAGTGGATTAAAGTTTCATCCTTATTTCCTAGCACTCAATATGAGGGGTCGAAAGAGCCACTGTTTGGATTATTACAGTTGTTTGACTCTATTCAGAGCTTTTGTTTTATTTCTGTTATTTTTATTTTAGTTTTTAGTTTGAATATGCATGCTATTTCTCTATCTAGTATCTTTATGTTCTAGCATGTTCCACTATCTTGCTTGACTCCGCTTCTTTTTCTCCCTGTGACCAATAACTTATGAAGGTAAACCACACCCCTTAATTTGGTGTGATTTTGTAAATATGTGCACCTAACACACTAACACAATATTGACGACTCCACTAATGTTTATTTCCAAGTTTATGTGGTTGTGCCATTTTGCAGAGACCTCTGTCTGTGCTGTGGAGTGGGGCTGAATTTTCCCCTTTTTCTCTTGTAGTCCCTAGTTCATCCCATGTGATAGACTGAATCAGAAAATCTCCAAAAATTACTTTTGCAGGAATTTGCACGCTTTTCCCTCCCACAGACGTGCCCAGGGCGCGCATTCAGAGCTGAACTGTGCCCAGACATCGCGCTTGTTGCAGCCTTTCGCGCGTAAAAGACAAAATGAGGAATTTATCCCATATTTCTATCTTGTCCTGCTTATAAAGTGCTTGGCAGCCCATAATACATCTTCCAGCACTTGTTGAGATACCCCACCACTTGCTAAAGCTCACTCTTAGCTTCTTTTTGTAGGCTTAGTGTCAATTTTATTTCAAGTTGATTTTTTCAAAGTTCACACATAGTTTAAGTAGGGGGGGAAATTAAATTGCATTCCGAAATTTTTTTATGTTTTGAAAATTTAGGTACCAACACACCTAGATAATTAGCCAAAGTAAGTGGCCCAAGTCCACGCATGCTTAGCTAGTTTCTTTTTTCTAGTGTAAAAGTTATTAGTTTAGTTCAATTTTTGCACTAGGATTTCAGGACCAGGATTGAATTGTCGATAGAGAATCAAGTAATCTATGCTGCCTTTGCACCCTTCTGTGATCCTAGGCAAGCATATGAATGCTCTCTACTCACAACTCACCATCTCCCTTTAGTTGATCACATAGATGAACTAGGAAAAATAGAAAGCGGCCCATATTCGCACATGTTTTTCTTTCGAGCAAGGAACAATACAACATAGTTTAATAGGGAATTTTGAAAAGGATCATCGGATATCTACACGTTCAAAATATGTTCTTGTCCACTTTTTGCTCACACACATCCACACACTAAGAAAATCAAAGACACCTAAAACTAACTTAACAAAACTCACTAAATTCTCCCGACGGGGGCCACAAAAGAATTTATAGTCTAAGTGAGGATCAAGAAGGTAGGCATCCAATAAGCCACCTTGATCACTATTCAACTTGAAACATAGAGTTTGACTATTTAGGGAGTTTTAAATCCACCTATCAACCCATGGAAAAGAAAACTCGAGCACGTCAGAGACCCATTTCAGAGGGTGTTAGGCTTAGGTGCAGTGTGTGCCGTATCAGTTGGGGCTACCTGACCCAGCTGATACTCAGTACTATTAGATGACTTACCAAGAAGCCCAAGACTCAAATAGTCACGTGGAATAGTGGTACTTAGTGGCCAAATCTAGGGCATCCTTTCCCTATAGGTGACGGTGCAGGCAAACACTAGATCCTCTACCCTTATCTTGGTGGATTTTCTTCGGCTGACTGGGGCCATCGCCAGCTCTTACGAGACATTGTGCCAACACTCGCAAGATATCTTCTCAAGGCCCAGTTACATTTGAGTGTGTGAGGATGATTAGGTATTATAGGATTTGAGTATCATACGAAAAATAAACAAAACCTCATTTTTTGATTGACTGATCACATAGGATTAATTTAAAGGAAAATTATTTTTATTTTCACTTTGTTTTATGTATGAAATCAAAATTTTTCTTTGATCATAAATTCTATCCTCTAAAAAATTTCCAAAGCTAGATCTATTCGACACCAGAATGGACCCAATGGGACCTCATCAATTTAGGCATCTTTTGGACCTCCCCCCATTACGGAGAGGGGTTCCAGGTCTTTCGCCATTTAGGCATTAAAGACGGAATGCTGCCACCATTATTGGTTTTTCCTTTATTAGGGCATCCTTAGTTGGGAACCCTAGTCGGTCTCCCAATGCCATACCACACACCACTCCTCCCACAACCCCTAGGGGGAAGAGGAGTGCTACCCATTCGGGAAGCCATTTGAATACACAGTAGGGTATGTCGTAGAAAAACCCTCTTCCTAACCAGAATGGTGTGTTTTCACAAGTTGCAATGGCATCAACCTCTCAGTAACCTTTTTTAGCTTCGTTGTATCTACCAAATTTAACCAAGCTAACGAATGAACCCATTGCTTACAACCCTACATGGCCTCCCATGGCCATGAAGCTCCCTTTGGATATTCCAAAGTTCGAAGGAAGGCAAGTGGAAGACCCAGGTAATCATGTCATGACCTTCCACCTGTGGTGCTCATCGAATAGTATCATTGACGACACTATTCGATTGAGACTATTTCAATGCACTCTGACAGGAGTAGCAGTGAAATGGTATGTGGAGTAGCCCTCTGCTACACATGCAACCTTTAGCGCCCTCACCACCACTTTCCTAACATATTTTCAGTTACCCATTCACCATGATTCTAGAATGGAATTACTGACACACTTTAGACAAATCCTTGCCATCCATATCTTGGACCATCTCAACGAATGGAGGCGACGTCGTAGTTTATGTAAAGCTAAACTTGACGATTGGGTACTTTTATATTTGTTCTTGAAAAATCTCATTGTAGATATTTCAAAGGATTTGGCGCAAAAAAGGCCCATATCTGAAGAGGATGCCATCAACAAAGCCCAACAGCTTGCACTGATTTATACGCAGTCAGCATATATTTACAATATCTTGCTGAATGTCCCGCGTTTACAAACTTATCAAGAATTTCCAGGTGCGTCGAGCTCTGTAGATGGTATAATTGGATCATTGATTCAAAGTTACCTAGGAAGTAGCAATCAAGACCCCGGTTATATGTATGGTTCTACCTAGAACATACCACAACCCAGTTTTCAAAGTCATCATATGCCTTAGCAAAATTTGACCAATAGGGTGCAGTCGTATCACCATGGAGGACCCTATCCTCTGGCTCAGGGGACCCAGTATGCAGAGAGACATACTGATGGAACATCTCCCCCCCAATAACTAGGTGCAAAACAGGTATGCGTTATGCTCAGTCCCCAGCACAAGACCTGCCTATGCAAAATAATGCATAGGTGAATTTTATGCAGCCGTCCCAAAACCAACCACACCAATCATATAACCAAGAGAAATACCCTCCTAATGTGGTTAAGAAAAAGGGAAAAAACAAGCCGAAAGGGAATCCTGGATAGGGGGGAAAAAACTAGCAACGCCCGCCATGAACACAAGCTGGAGGAAAATCCAACCAAAATCAGAGCCAGGAGCCAAGCAATGCCCAACGATACAGCAAAAGGCCACCTTTTCGAACGAACCACTCTTGTTCGATCTGAGCTGAATATGGCCATTATACTCACCAATGTCCTGATCTCCATGAGCTGAAGAAGCTATAGAGTAACCGAGGACAAGGATGATCTTCCCAGCAAATAAATGTGATGTAGGAACCTTTTCCCCATCAAGGGAGGGTTAGCACTCATCTAAAAGACCCAGACGACTTCGGAAAAAAAAAAGCGCTAAATCTACAAGACTGGCAAATATATGTTTTTTCAAACACGAAATCGCAATTACGAAACCCCACCAGACATCAACATGTCAGGGGCTAGTACTAGTGCACCAAATGCACCTTTGAACATTTCAAAGATGCCTGTTGAACTATTGCCCAAGAATGCTAATGGACCAAATAGGCGAGAAGGAAACTACTCCAAAGCGGCCCATAAATATAGCATCGTTGAAGATCTAGCCCAATATCCTACTGATATGTTAGATTTGGAAGTATTACAGTCATTCCAAAAACAACGGAAAGCCTTGCTTTCTACGTTAGGCACTATCGATCCTACTGATACGCGCCTAATGGCTTTTTATTTAGACAAATCCACCCCTAGTCTTCATTCCTCGGTCGCCTTTCAAATACCAGTGTTAGTCCAGAATATTACCATTAACTGATGTGCCATTGACGAGGGTGCATCCATGCACATCATGTCAAAAAATGTTTGGAAAAATTTAGGGTCTCCCGAAATAAAACCATCAGTCATCACGCTTATAGCATACGATGGTCGTCCTTCAACCCCTGTTGGTCTTTACCAAAATGTCCCGGTCTACTTATCCGGAAAGATGGTCCATATAGACATTGAAGTCTTGGACGCTCACTTGGACTATAATATACTCCTTGGTCGGAGTTATATATATGCCATGTCAGCCATAGCCTCCTCTGTCTTCCACATTATGAAGTCCCCCCACAAGGACTACATCATTACTATCAACCAAATGATGCATAGCGAGAAAATATCCATGAAAAACATTGATGTCATTATACCCTATTTAGATACATCCTCGGATATGATTTCACGGTACAAAGAATTTGGCCTTGGCCAATTAAAATCATTTTCCGTCCTAGGATCATTCCTAGGAGATCCTCCTATTATACCCGAGTCATCACTTGATGTCACAGGGGCTCTGGTGTGCATGATTTCCACATCAAGGGTCGAATCTAGTCAGGACACGGACACAAGAAGTAATGATACCGTGTCCTTGGCCACGATAGCCTCTCTAGCCTATGTTGCTTCCCAAACCCTGTTCCTCTACCCCCCAGCTGGTTTCGTCCTCTAGTAGGTTTTGGCAACAATGGTATTACCAAACATATTGTTTTCAATATCGGTTTGGTACCTCATTCCCCATATAGGAATAGGAACCACACACATCACTGCCACAGGGTTAAAGCCCCTCACTCTCGAGGTGGCCCCACCCTTTCAAAAAATGGTCGAAAACATCCCTGCAAAGGATATTTCCATTGAAAAACTGGTGATTATGGCTAAGAAAATCGAAAAGAGAGGAAAGAAGTTGGAAACTTCCGCCATACAACGGGACTCACTAGTTTGCGCCATATCCGACGTAATAGGTCACCCTACCTATATCTTCCCAGAGCTCAATGAATTAAAACCACTCCTCAGATATGAGGCAGACATCACAATGTCACGTTCACATAAAAAGGAACTTGCTAGCAAAGGTAAAGGAAAAGTATTACGTACCAATCATGGATGCGCTATCCGTGGCAATTATGGGCACTATACCCATCATTTCCCATATATCCCGTGATATAGGGATGCCTTACACGCCATCAAGCGATCCTATCAAGAGGATCCCTCCACCCAGCCTACTAGAAACGAACCTTGTACCATCATGTACCTACAGGAGGAACGAAGGGCACTAGAAAGACCCCCAGTAATACCCCCTCCCATCATACACTGCACACTGTGTGATGAATGTGGTCACTTCCTCGAAGAATACACAGCCCTGGAACTCATCCACATATGGTATCCCATATAACGAGTCTACTACGTTGGATTGCGAGGAACATAATTCACATGTCCTTTAGGCACTGACAATCACCTTCTGGAAAATTGTGACTATATCCCAAGATTCTGGTTAGCCCTCGCGAGTTTACGCTCAGCTATAGTCCGCCTCTCCTAAGAAGATGACATAGAATCAGAATCCACAAACAACTCAACAACCCAAGAATATGTGACAAGCAGATCCATCCTATTCTTGTCAGTTGAAAAGCGACCAATTAGGGAACCCCTAGTTACCCCAAACCGCTCTTTATAGAGAAGACCAATATGCGCGTTATGCAAAGCGCCCAACCATGTGGTCGCCATCTGCCGTGATTTAGCAGCGTTATGGTGTTGTTACCCTTCCAGACCACAAACTGAGCACGACAGGACCCCCATATATAGGCTATCCTGCCCAGTATGTCAGGGCAATAACTGCGGACAACATTGTACTTATATCCCATTAGTTTTTCCCCTCATTGATATGATTCATACAATAGAGCAGAAATGGGACAATGAGCTCAGGCAATTTAAAAAATACATCACCCCTAGGCCGAAAACCCCACACCCACATGGGCGTGATGGAAAAACTAGGACGACACACCAACCAAGAATGACCTAGGCCAAACCTAGGATAACATGCATACTATGTGACTTGAATGACCACCGGGTAAATTAGTGTAGAGAATTGAAGCCCCTTGCAAATAGTTTTTCCACAGGCTCTTCTCTGCCACAGATACTTCTCTCTAACCAAGAGAAGATCACACCTACCTGTTTCTGGATTTGTTCACAATTTCATCATACAATTAAATGTGAGCATCTCCCCAAGCTAAGAGCAGCAAGAGCAGTGTTAAGTCTACACTCCTCCAAAGCGTTAGACACACCCAAGCCAGCAACACAGAAGTGGAAGCAGAAGACCACCTCTTCTACAAAAAACCTTTTCGAAGCGTCCACATTGAGGATGACGAGTAGTGTTTATTCCCATACAATCTACGCAGTTGGCACGGTGGTACCATGCACCATATACACTGGCCAAAACCATGCACCATAGGTGTGCCCACTAATGGAAACATTTAGGCACCTCTGTGGCAGGCACAATTTCCACCCACAGGAAATTGACCATTCTAGCGGGGAACAAAAGCTTACGATTATGCAAACTCCCATCATAGAGATTCTTCCCCCACCGACCGATGACATGATACACCACATACGATGTGTATCATTGCATATCGGAAATAGGATTGAAACTGCTCCCACGTCCCAATATTTCCACCTTATTCCTATCGCAAAAGGTCAAGGTACTTTGTGCTTTTCCATTGATTTATACGAGATCCTAAATTTGCATGCTGCTATCAAACTCCTCGATGATACATAGCCTCTAGAACAGTGCTGAGTACAACTAGAGCTCATTGAAGAAAGACGATGACAGTCAATACAACACAATGAGGCCCATAAGAAAAGGGTAAAAGCATCGTTCGACCGGCACATCAACCCTTGTTCATTTACCGAGGGAGAAATAGTCCTCCGCTATGATGTCGCAAAAGAAGACCTAGGGCTAGGAAAGTTTGAAACCTTGTGGAAAGGACCCTACATCATAAAGTATTGCCTCTGCCAGTGGGAATATATCTTGATAGAACTGGATGGGATATGCCTCAGCAACCCCGTCAATGACCTTTACCTCAAGAAATTCTACCTATAAGGACCAAAATGGCCCTGCCCTAGAGTGAATGTACACCAACCCAACCACTTTAAATTTTTGACCAAAAGAATTATTACGAAACACACTCAAAGTGCCGCCATGGATTACTAACACGAACCTTACTATGGATTTTCTGATGGAGCATCAATATGGTCTCAAATTTTATCCGTAGCTACCTAGGTCATCTATCACCCTGACCGATCACAACTATACACAAATGGTGTGTGCATCGGTTAACCAACAAACAATCAAGCAGAATATGACACTGTCATCGGAATTATGTGTGACGCTTTCCATCAGGGCATATGCCACATGCATGTCTACCTCGATTCCCAGTTAGTAGTGTTGCAGTTAAACCAAACATTTGAGACAAGAGATTCACATCTATTTAGAAAATATTTGCATGCAAAAAGATTAAGGAGACAATTTGACTACATCACATTTACACATGTACTAAGGAGTCAAAACCAAACAACTGATCGCATAACTAAGGATATTATAAACTGGAATGCATCTTGAATAAACCATCATACATAAAAAACCAAAAACATAGATTTCCATCAGTATAACATCATCCATAAACCAAAACAGGTGACAAAACATATAGAGCCGCAAAAAATATCTCTCATATATATATATCATGGTGTATATGTCTGGGTACAAAAATAGCGTTGTTGACCCATCGGCTAGCCCAAAGATACACAAAAAGGTCATCAAAAATAGGGGAAGCATCCTCATGGTGGTTTCCCTGTGTATAAGTAAAATCTAGGGTGGTGCTCCCTCAGGCGGGGCACCTAGACCCACAACTGCTCCCAGTACCACTACTGGAGCTGTTGTCAAAACTAAGATTTCCACCTGATGTAAAATAGGTCGATAGTCCTTCTCCTGGGCCATGACCATCTCTAGCCAGACCTCCTCGAGGTTATCCAAAAAACCTCGAGAAGGTATCCCCTAGGTCTAGCAGTCCACTCAACCTGAGGCATCCTCTACAACTGACACTCAAGCAGTCAACTCAGCATTTCGAGCCTTCACTGCATCAGCACATGCCACCTCTGCATCGACACGAGCTCACTCAGTCGCAGCCTTGGCAGTAGCCGAGCCGCTACCCTCCCCTGCACAACCAACACCACCACCAGGTCCACCACCCTGAAGCTGTGAAACATCTCCTCCCTACCCCCCACGATCACCCTGAGGTCTCTGAAGAGGACCGTGGCTGAAAAATCGAGCCATGAAGTAACGTACCTCGCCAACATCTGCAAGAGTAACTAAAGCTATGTCAGTGTCACTATAAAAACACATAAGCACATATATGTTCAAATAATTGCAGAAACCATAAAAAAAAATAATTTTTGGCCCCCAAGCATAACCAGGAGGGAGACCCATCTCTGGATCCCCCCGGAAGTCCATCCCTGCATATGGGAATGATAGAAATATGTGGGGGTTCACCTCGAACTAGGCCTCTGTTGTGGCATTCCAGTTATGCCCCACCATTCCCCCACCACCTCACAGCATCACCGGAGCCCACCTCCTCATGCAGGGTTCCCGTGGCCCCCCAGGAGGCACCGCCACCACTGGTCTCAATAACACTACCCTCTCATACATAACACTGCATAAAATGGTGGCGTACACAGACAACTTTGATCCATTGCGGACCTTGTTAAGTTGCGTCACCATCCCATCATAGCAGAAACAGGAAAAATTGGATAAGTTTCCGGACCTGAATCGGCACAAGACTCAAACCTATGGGCCATATGCCTGATGCGGAGTGGACGACCCTGCAAGTCATATAATAACTGCCAGAGCACATCGCTCAGCCAAATCTGTCACTAAGGCAATTCTAATGCACCGCTATGTAAGAGGCACCCTGCCACAATGACGTGCTCCAAACCTCTCCAAATCCACCCTCCCAGAAGGGAGTGGATACCTCAACGCCTCACCATGAGGCAATAATCCGGTCACAAAGTATACATCCGTCTCAGGAAGGATATCTAGGTTAGTTCGACGCAACACAAACATGTTGCACCTCCTGTGCCAATGCTGGATCAAGTAATGAAGAAATCGGTCCTACGACTGAAGATGCTCGTTCTCCAAAAAATTCAGGAGCCCCCACTGTGCTAGCTAATGGCGTGCCCTAGCATTATCAACCAATGCAGTATGGATCTCGGGCCTCCCTCCACAACAATTTTTCATCCAAATAGGAACCCATCAACAATAGAAAACATCAAAAAATAGGCAAAAACTCAAAAAAAAAATTCCTCGACCTTTTGCATACCTGTCCCTCAGACATGCACACTCAAGGCATGCCTATATTTCTCACAGGTGCACTTAAGGTGCACCAAAGAAGGAGAACAAAGTGCTTAAAGCACGCGAATCCGCAAAAAATACGCACAAAGGGCACGCCCTTGCCCTAATCACCTGCGCAATCTAGGGAAAAAATCACTCAGAATCCATACAAACCAAGTTTGTATGGACCATGACACCATCAAAATGAAAAAAATAAATTGCAAAACGTCATGGAGGCTACTTGGGCATGATATCGCTAATCCCTGGTGCTCAGGTTGATCGCAACGACAATAATGGCTTCGTAGAAGCCTTTGACCTCTCAAAAATTTAAAAAGTAAAAATGAATTGAATTAGGGCCATATTCACCTATATAACGCCCTTTTCAAAAACTTTGGAGGACCATAATGAGAGATCAAAAGGTCCATTCTTTGAACTGAAAGAAACACCATGATCAACACTCCATAATGAACAGAGGCATTGCCACACATTCGCACTCCTGAAAAAATAAATTTTCAGCGCTGACATGTATGCCCTCTCTCATCTTCTTTTTTAAAGCTCATGACTTTCGATAATATTTGATAAAGAAGATGCTTTCACTTGAGGTAGTTTTTTTTGCAATAAAAATCTTGCAAACCATTCACAACTCCATCCACTAAAAGTTCCAGAGAAGGTATCATTCTACTCCCAGCATGATAGAGTCCCAAAAAACTCTACATATTGTGACATCATTTCTCCATCAGAAATCAGCCATAGGTTCCACACATTCGATCGTGTTTATCATCACCTCACCCTGCACATGATAAACATCCTCATTGGTCAATAGAGCCTCCCCTCCATGGCGCTCGTCACCCACAGTAGACCATATATCACAACAAAAGCGACTCCATGGCCATACCACTCCAGTCCAGCAAGCACCTCATGCCATCCATCCACCATGCATAAGGTCACGTTTTACCATACAAGCTAAAACCCCTTTCCCAGACGGTCCGATTGTACAAGAAGAACAAAAGCGCACTACCACGCCTTGCCTTTGGCCCACCATACCTCCACCAGCATAATCTCATCTATGATAATTTGTCATTCGCTTCATCAACTGCACACATGAGCCCAACCAATGGGGCCCCCACCCTTAGCAAAACACCTTCCTCACGTCATCAATGAGTGAACACTTTCATGTTTTGGGGCACCTGTCTCTGTGCTTTGTACAACCCAAACCCCATTATTTTATTCTTTTGGTAAGTGTACAAAGACCGAAAATGATGCACTACGTCCCCCACCCACTCGTTCATTTTTTCTCCCATGGCAGGAGTTCACGAATACCCTTGGTCGGAGTATCACACCCTCACACACAAGCCACCATGAAATTCATAGCCAGTTTATACCCACCCTGGAAGTCCTACCGACTATAGGGATTTTCCCATCAGAAATAGCTATGACTGCCACCAAGCTTTTTATAATACTCTGACCTTGGGCCACTAAATCCCCATGATCATTTTTCGGTACCCATCGCCACCATGCCTATGTTAAACCCATCAAATCCAGGATCTCGATCCTTCATATCAGCGACCCCTCGTTTAGTTGAGGCTTCCTTTTTGTCGACTTCAACACCTATTTTCCAAAAAGGAAGTAGTACCTTGGATCACCCCTCTCCACAAAAGGGGCATCCTCAGGTGGCACTATGGGAGACATCATTTCCCACAGATGTCAACGATCCTCTTGACATTTGACTACAATGCAAGCTTTCGTGTCAATATGGTATCGTACCTTAGAACCATTGCACTTTTATCAAATTCATCGAAGATCCATGCCTTCATAAGCATCTCTTTGAACAATGCTTACATGGAAAGGTCCCAGCCAACACCTATGCGTACAATGTGCAGTTATATTCCATACCAAGTTTACACATATGGGTGAAATATTCCACCTATCGTCAAAGAAAAAATGCCCCTGAGGGCATCATCAGTCGTCGTCATCAACCAATAGATCGCTACCATATTAGTGACACAGACAGAACATGTATCTGTCAAATAGATTTATTTACCTAGCCACATCATTATGAGCATGGGACATGCCTACCTCGTATAAATTTTGTATATATTGTATTATGTTTTCTTACAGGGGTCCCATAAGACATGATCATTCTTCGAACCGGTGTAGGGTGTCTCTAATTTCGAGCTTCACGCAGGTCTCTCTCTCTCTATGCATAGTATACAGAAAATAAACTATAATTTATGTCAGCTATACAGTTCTTCCTAGACCTCACACATTAGGGGGGAATTGTTAACACTAGAAAATCATACAAGAAAAGACGCCATTATTTGATTTCAAGTAGAAGGATGTACAGGGCTGTGAGACATTACATAATATGGAAATCATTTAAAAATATCTAAGGTCTAAGGAAAAATCAAATTTTATCAGGTCATAAATGCTTTTGCGCACAAAATCCTTCGAGAAGAGCACCTTTGTGCACCTTTTGACCCAAAATGCACGCAATCCTGGTAGTGGCCGAAGTCACTTTCCAGGACCACAAAAAGCACACTCCAGGATAGTGATTTCACACTTGAATCCACCTAAGGAAAACCACCAAATCGCCCTTAGAAATCAAGGGAGCACACAATGGAATCACCCCCTCTCTTGGGTCACCATCCACAATGTAGCAAGAGAGGGAAGGAGAATTTGAATTCTCCTATATAAGGCCACCAAGAGATGAAAAAATTGAGAGCACATTGTTGTGCTGGCCAGAATTTCCCCAAGAAACACCAACATTGTGTGATCTGGAGCTGAGATAGAGGGGTCTCAATTGTTGGCCAGCCAACAAGTTCAGTACACCATAGTAGAGAGAGGGAGACTTTTCACCGAGGCAAGCTTGGAAGTAAAAAAATCCTTGCATCGAGACTTAGAACCCAAGTTCTAAGGGCCCCTTAGCAAGTGGGTTAAAGTTTCATCCTCATTTCCTACCAACACTTAATAAGAGGGGTCGAAAGAGCCACCGTTTGGATTATTGCAGTTGTTTGACTCTATTCAGAACTTTTGTTTTATTTGTTATAGTTTTAGTTTGAATATGCATGCTATTTCTCTATCTAGTATGTTTATGTTCTAGCATGTTCCACTAAATTTCTTGACTCCACTTCTTTTTCTGCCTGTGACAAACAAATTAAGAGGGTAAACCACACCCTTTAAGTTGGTGTGATTTCATTCATATGTGCACCAAACACACTAACATAGTCATAACGAAGGGGAAGCTGGAAGTAATAAAGAAAAGCCCTGGAAAGAGTCGCAAAGGTAGTATGAGAGGAGGAGGCCTCGTCAACATACCACTTAGAATATTCTCCAGTAAGCGTATGCTGGAACAACCAAAGACGGACAAAGTCATTGGTGATGGAGTTAGACGAACACCACATGTGGAAAGATATAACATGGTTTGTAGGATATTCTCTAGCAAGCCCTTCAAACTTGGGGATGTCACAAGGGAGCTTGGTTGGCATAGCAGGCCAACCAGGATCATGGTTTATGGTGTCGTTGATCAACTGATTAAAATTTGGAAGACTGAGGCCTGCCATATAAGGGAGCAAGGGAGCAGCCGGGATAGTTCCTATTGCTATCCCACTAGCAGTATTCCCATCATTAGGGTCGGGGCTACTACCAGCGTTAGGTCTTGAACCAGACATGGTAAAGGTGACAGGAGGAGAACTGGGGATAGAACCAAAGGGGAACTCGATTAAACATAAGTAGAGTCAGAATGGGGACTCGATGGAGGACTAAATCAAATCCTACATGGAGGAGTAAGTCTTCTTAATGGAAACTGAGGATGAAGGCCAAAATGTATCCAGGATAAACCCTTGGGGGCACAATAATCAAAGAACAGACACATATCACAAAAGGAAGAGAGATCAACAAGGGAAAGAAGGTGTAGGATCAAATGATTACAATGTCGAAACAAGGGCAGAGAGGTGCAAGATCAAATGATTACAATGTTATAGTCTTGGCCTGGCAGTGTAAACCAGACACTCTTCATTTAGGTTGTCTGTGTTAAGTGTGTTAATTTTAAATTTTAAAACCTAGATGTGTGTAGAGAAAAATAAAAAATGTGTCGTATAACTATAAATAAATCTGCAAATAACAGTAAAGTAAGATGAATATGGAAGAAAATAAACTGCTAAAGATGCATCAATCTAAACCCAAGGAGGCGGGCTTCTCAATAAATAGTCTATGGATGGGAAAAATCTAGTCGAAACACACAAAAAATGGCAAATGGATCTAAATTCAGGAGGAATAGGGGTCTAGAGGTCAGATCTACTGGAAATAGGTACAAAAAAAAACAAAAAACCAGAGGGAAAAGTGATGTAAATGAGGTGGCGAAAGGCTACAACCTTAAGGGAAACGGAGGGGACCCTAGAGGAGTACCAAAAAAAACTGAAAAGAGGTGTTTTGGATGGATGAATAAAAAATATGAAATGGATATGAAGGTACAAGATCAGATCTAAAAAATGGTTGAACACACTGAAATCTCAAAGGACCCGCTTCAGCTAAACTCCTCCTAGAAAGGTGGAAGCGTACTGAAGCCCTAGGGCGCTAGGTTCCTACTTCGATGAGTAAAATAGAGAAATTACAAGTCTAATATGGGTGGAGATGGAGGTCAGACAACCCTGAATAGTAGCCCAGACAAACCCAAAAAAATCACAAAAAATTTCCCGCAAAAAGTACAGGTCGCACTTTTGGACTTGTTTTCAGCAGAGGTCATAGGTTTTAGGCAGTTTTCCGCATCTTGAAGGTTGAGGTCGCAAGTTTTGGCCCAAAAAGTGTGACCTATACTTCCGGCACTCCCAGGAGCAGGTTTCATAAAAAAGTTTCGTCTCAGCTACGACTGATGCCTGTCACCTGCACAATAGGCCTAGAAACATGCGAAAGTTAGAATTTTTACCGTTTTAGGGTTTTAAAGGATAAAAACAACATCAAGAAAAGAAAAACAAGAAGCATAAGAAAAACCCTAGGGTTTGAAGCAGCTGGTCATGCAGGGTTTTGAAAAATGACAGCGGTCGTAATTATAAACCCTTGTGGAGTCACCAGTTGTTAGTGTGAATTCTAATCGCAAGCATATTAAAAAAGCTCACTTTAGCTATGCATAAAAAACAACCGTAACATCAAAGATGGCTGCCAATTTCTTTAGATTTGTAGTTATTTGATCAAGATAAATGCTACAAAATCCAGATCTATGTAGTTAAAGACATTAAATAGCAAATAAAAGCAAGAGTTTCTCCATGCATCCAATAGACAAGACAATAATATTTTTAAAGAGTTTTGTATTTATAACACCTGGGAAGGGAACATAGAAAGATGTTACCAGTCCCCCGTAATGGGATGGGTTCTTGTATGTCCTCAATGCTTCAAATCTAATCTCTCTCTCTTGATGGTGTAGAAAACCCAGACAAAAATGGAACTCAAAGGGAGCTCACAAGCAAACAAGATAGAAAAATATGACAATGATGGAGGATCAAAGTCAGACCTAAAGTATAGATCGAGAGTGATCTTTAGGCAACAAAAGGTAGTGAATGAATGGAAAAACTCTTCTATTTATAAGAAAATATTGAGTTAGTCTAGATATTGGTGCATAATTAAAATATTATTAACCGAATCTAGATCCGACTTTTATGGAATATTTTATTATTTTTTTTGGAGGGAAAAATAATTTGAATTTGGTCAAATCCCTTTATTTGAAAATAATAAATAAATAAATTATTTATTTATTATTTTAAGAATGTGGTTGAGTAATAATTAAATAAATAGTTATTTATTCAATTATTTATAAATGATTTAGTCAAATTTAACAAGGAATATTATTTAAATAATGTTTTAAATAATTATTTCTAGAAAATAATTGTTGGAAATACTGAGAGGGGGGTGAATTAGTATTTCTCTTCAATTGTTATTATAACCAGTTAGATTCTACACAAAAATCAGAGAAGTGAATAATTTTATTATAGAAGGAAGGATAATGATCCTTTTTAAATGAATGAGTACAATGATTGCCAAGCACCAACTTGGACTTAATGAGGCTCCGAACTCTAGGGCTTCCACCCTATCTTCTTCAAGGCACCAACCTTGTGTTTAGGGGCTCCTACCGCAAGGACACCAATCCATTTTATCTTCTTTTGATATAGAATGAGAATAGTACTTACTTGAATGTCCTTGACATATTCTTCACTGTACAATCAGCTCCAAAACTGCTTATCATGTTGACTTCACTACTCCATCACCTTCATGTACGTGTTGACTTCAATTCCAAGATCACCTTGCTTCACTATGTTGACAATATTACTTCACTGTTCAAGAGATAGTTCTTCACTATTCAAGAAGGAAATATCACTGTTGTATTTCACCATAAGTACACTAGAAAAATATAGTTGATTACACAAAATGTCCAGCATAATCAACAGTCTGAAATATTAGTGTCATAGATCCACCATAGTCAGCACCCTTAGTTTAACATAGATAACACCCTGACTCGCTGTAATAAATCTGTAGTGAAGTTTGAAATACAAAGAGAGTGTCTTGCTATCTTTTGCACTGAAAGCTTCAGAAAAATACGAAGTTTGGACGGTCCAACAAAGAGTTTTGAGGCAAGGGTTTATACACAGCCCAAAATTCTCTAGAGTTAGCAAGAATAGGCTCCCATAGACCAACGAAAATAGGAACAACAACATCAGTCTGAAGTTGTAAACTTAGTCCAGGAATATAGGGGGTAGACCTGAGTTAAGAACTGATGTATAGGCCCATGAGTTTGAGATATAGAGCCACAAATCTGAAGTATAGACCCTGCCTTGTCACTGTAATAACCCTGTAATGAATGAAGAGAGACAATCCGAGCTATAGACTGAGTTATTTCGCTTCATGTTCTTATGTTATTCTTCCTGAAAGTTCATGAGGTGTGAACTGTTTTCCTCTTCACTGTATTAGATGACCGAATTCTGTGTTTTCCATCGAAATTTCTTGACTAAACCGAATGAGCTTAACTTTATATTCATAGTGTTTTTTCATTTTTGAAAGGACGTGACTATTGGGAAAAGGGGCCGACTTGTGTTCTTGAGCATAGGTCGGCTCAATGTCAAAAATATATTTTTCAACTTGAAAATTCAATATCTTACAAACTACTAGGAGTTTTGGGACAAATAAGGGCTCATTGGAAAGGAAAAATTATGCTCTAAAAGATGGTGTAGGAATCATATTGAGAGGTTGCCTCTAAGGTAGTAAAAAACCATTTTTTTTAACGTGACTAGTTATTAATTAGTGCAGAAGGTGATGGACAACAAGGGATTCTTCATTGTCATACGTCACCAAGTGTTTTTAAGTGAGGTCTCCACTTGTTATGTCTTTCATCATCAAGTGATCTCCAATTCCTTCATTGTCCATGTTATCATATATGTTATCATGTGTGCCATCAATGTCACCATTTCATCAAGATAGTGCAGAGATATGTCATTAACCATATGTAGCATGAGAATCTCAAGGAGAGCTTCTTCATTAAGAGTATTCATTCATTCAACCTGTTGCCAGCAATGACAACTTGGATTAACAACAATAAGATAAATAATGATTTATCTAATTAATTTTCCTGTTTTGGGTTAAATATGACCAATAATATTAATTAAAATATTGTTTAACTAATTATCCTGTGAGGAAAATCAAACAAATAAGGATTTATTCAATTATTCCTCATGGAGTTTCCTATTTAGACCATAAACAACTTAATAAATTATGGATTACTAAGTTATTTTTCATAGTGAAAGAAATTTTACTTAGGGTAAAATTGGTCTTACATGGTGTACTTTGGTCCATCTAATAGTAACAGGTTAGATGACCCAAAATTGGTGTAACACACAATATGCTAAAGGTTTGCATCTACTTCACTTTTGGTGAAACCTAACCTAGTAAAGTAGTCGTCGATCCTGGTGTACCAAGCACTGGGTGATTGTTTCATTCCATACAATGCTCGCTTGAGTATTCACACATGCGTCTCTCTATATAAGGTCTCAAATCCTTTTGGATACTCTATGTAACAATCTTCCTTAATCATTATGTTGAGGAAGGTCATCTTCACATCCATCTTTTGTATCTTCCATCCCGTCTGCATTGAAATTTATAGAATGGATTTGATTGAAGAGTACCTTTCAACTAGAGAAAAGGTCTCCTCGTTATCAATTCCCTCCACCTGAGAGAACCCCTTGGCCACAAATTTGGCCTTTCGTTTCTTGACACTCCCATATGCTACCCTCTTCACCTTGTAGATCCACCTGGATCCTACAACTAAGTTATCCTATGGTATTGGGACAACTTCCCATGTATTTTTCCTGATAATGCAGTCACACTCCTCTACCATGAAAAAAACCTATAGTGTCTACTACACTTCTTCCACGAATTAGGATGGCTCATTCTCTACACTCTCGTTCATAAGATCCATGTAGCGATTGTACTACTATGGCGACCTCCTCTACCTGCACTATGATGTGGGTTCTCCCACATTCTCTCTAGCATCATGCATCAACATGACAACCTCTCTGGTTTGATTCCTTCCATCTCTTAATGTCTATGCCTGAGTGGGTGCTTCCACTCTCTGCTCCTCTTCTTGTGGTTTCCCCACATCTTGAGGTTCTTCTTTTGGAGCTAAAATCTCCTCGATTGCATGCAATTGAAGCTTCCTTTCAAGGGAAATTTGCATGGAATTCTCTTCATTGAATTTCACATCTCTATGAACCACAATCATCTTGTGAGATGTAAGGTACACCTGATAGCTATGAACTGTATCAATTTACCCAACAAATATTCCCAATGTAGTTGTCGGTTCTAGATTTTTCCATGCATCTTTGGTTACATGAAAATAGACTAATGAACCTAAAATTTTGAAGTGAGCCACATCTTACATCTTACTTGAAAAATCTTCCTTTGGTGTACTCATCTTGAGAATACGATGATGACTTATGTTTTGAACAAATAATATATTGTTTCATGCTTTAGCCCACAAGTGCAATGGTAGGACCTGATTATGCAACATATCTTGTGCTGCTCCCACAATAGTTAAGTTATTTATTTCTACAACCCCATTCTATTGTGGGTTATGAGGTGTTATTAATTCTTGTCGAAATCCTTTTAATGCACAAAAATTATTGAATTAATTTGACACATATTATCCATCGTTGTCGCTCCTGAAAGCCTTCACCTTCTTGCCTGAGTCTTTCTTGACAAGTGCTTTTAACTCAAAAAATGTTGAGAACATCTGATCTTTCTTCTGCATGAACAATATCCAACACTTTCGTGAAAAATCATCTACAAAAATCACATAATACTTGTGTTTGGTCATGGAGGCTATCTAGAACATTCCACAAACCTTTGAGTGAAATATTTCAAGGATTGCTTTTGCTCGAATGTCCTTATCTTGAAAGGTGACTTTGGTGTACTTCTCTAATGTACACCATTTTCATGTATCATGCTACTTAAGTACACCCTTGGGAAGTCCTATAGAAATATGTTGCATGATATTCAAAGCGCCATTGTGTAGATGGACCAATATTCTATGCCATAACTCACCAATGTCTCAGCTCTACACCTTCTTTGCTTTCATGCTCAAGGCAACACAATCTTCTACATCCAATTTGCATAGGTTCTTTACCCGAACCCTGATATTCTTCACTTATCTTGTGGCTATGTGATGAATGAATGTGTTTCCTTTAGTAAATATCACATTGTAGCCATGTTCTTCCAACATAGAAACTGAAACTAAGTTCTTCTTCAAACTGAGAACATACATGACATATTTTAATGTGAGAGGAGAACCATACTCCCTCTAAAAGGTAACAGTACCAATTTTGATTGCGCTATACCTCGCATCATCTCCCATCTCGATGTGCATTTGGACATCCTTCTCCTCCAAGTCGCTAAAGATTTTTTTATTTTTTTTTCCAGTCATATGGAATCAGGCTCCATTATCCTGGCACAACATAGAAATCATCACCGATGATACCATGCATGCGATGAGAGTGAAATCCAACTTGAATTATGAAGCAATAGCTTCACCTGCCACTCCTCCTGAGGTCTTCTTGTCGACCTTCTTGTGCAGAAAATTTGTGGCATAGTGTCCCATCTCATGACAGTGAAAACATTCAATATTCGACAAGTACTTCTTCTTGTCTTCCTGACCAAAATTTGATTTTGAATGGGATTCCTTCCCTTTCCCTTTAGTTTCCTTTTTGGCCAAGGAATAGCTATCCTCATCATCATTCTTTGATGATAATCCATCTTTGGTGTTCCACCAAATATCTTCTTGTACCAAGTTGAACCACAAACACTACCACTCTGGTAACTTCTCCCTCCCATTAATAGAATCCTGGTAGTTGTGCTAGATCTTGGGAAGGCCTACAAGTTATAGGCTCACTAGATGATCCTCAACAACTGCAACACTAACACTTCCAACCTCATCCTGACATTGGGTAAACTTTGTTAAGTATTTTGGTTTTCTATTGCCCTTTTCCTTCTTGATTTTTCTGAGCTTGTCCTTTAGTGCTAGCTTCATGTGTTCATTGTTGTTTTGAAACAAATATGTTAAGGCCTTTCAAATAGCATATGGAGTTTCCTTTCCATGGTGGTTTGAGACAATATGATCTCGAACACCTTCCAAGATAATCCTTCTTGCCTTCACTACATTCTTCTTCCAGGCCACCAGATCTTGATCATTTGATGCTACAAGCTTACGAATATCACTGTATATGAAATACTTTAGCTCGTTTTATTCCATCACTACTTCCATCTTGTCCTTCCAAGCTATGTAATTCTAGCTACCCTCAAGGGCATATTCGAGTCTCAATCCAGAGAAAGACATCATGATCATGCTGCTAGTCCTAAAAAGTAGATAGGAAAATTTGATTCACCTGCACAGAAAAACTCGTATTATTCTCTTCTATAGTGATTCCTTCTCTGATACCATGTATAAAATACACGTAGATTCAAATTATAAATTGTAATAAGCTAAAAAAATTTACTTGAATCCACTCTACCAATTGCGGAAACCAATTAAGATCGCGAAATCACAAAACAAGAAAGAGAAAGAATTTCAATCGCACAACACAAATATTTCCTTAGGAAAGCCACAGCTAAAAACCCCACTATTTGTATATTTAATAAGTCATAAAATATGAGAATATTACAATTCTATTCTCAATCTCGAGAAACCTCTGCACTATCTCCATCTGTCTCATTGATTCCTAGATAATGTTGGTTCAATACTTAACCAATTTTCTTCCCTCCAGGATCCCTATTTCCTTGCATTGTTTCCTTAGGTAATTAGGCCCTATTAATTAGGGAAATTATCAATCCATACTGTGCAATCCATTAGGGACCTTCCTATGACTGCATGCCCCATGTATACAATTGGATGATTATACAACCAATAATACACTTCCCTTGAACTCCAATCTCAATTGGGTCTTCTCACAATTGACATGCATGAGTTATTTATGAGTTAATTATTAGTTATATAATTGATCACTATATGTGGTTTAAGTTCAAGTTCCACTCTTTGACCTCTCACTAGTTCCTCCATCAATTAGAACTAGTTAAATTGATTTTAACTCAGATAAACTGAGTTAATTAATTACAACTCAAAATAAACAAAATAAAGGATCCTATAATGTAGGAGATGCTCTACATGCCTCAAGTTAGACCCTAACCTCGAATTAAATGAGCCAACTAAGTCATCCTAAATTTTTTAACTCGTATAGGATGTCATGTGATGTGTGTTAGTGTCAGTATTTGCATCCTTCTACCAGTGATCAAATAAACTCTTTCATGTCATGTTAAGGGTCACATTCTGAAATTTTTGTCATTCCATTAGGTCATCATGCAAAAATTTGGTCACTTGGTGCAGATTTAGGTCAAATATCACTCTTTTCTAAAATTTAATTACTTGCTGGCTCATTTCACCACCTTGCTGAGTGTACTTCAATCATGATTTGTCATCATAATTTCAGTATTGTCATCATGAAGTTCATTCAATCAAAGTCTCCATTAGGTCTTAGGGTTTTCAAGGCCCATAAAATCACCATTTCCATGCATAAAAGTCCAGCAAGTAAAAGAGTGACAATAAAGACATTTTATTATGAAAGTTTGATTTGTAAATTTAATTTCAATTCAATATATAATTTTATGCTTCTTAATATGTAATAAGTTCTCATGGTTGTTACACTAAAAATTGTCATCCTGACATTCTGCTATGGATATGAGCTCATTATAACTCATACTTCCTCCTTTGCAAGTCTAACATATCATTTCTTCATATCAAGCCTTGAAAATTAGAGAAAAGTTCCCAGAAATCTCCTAAACTTGGTATCACACTTTCTCTATACATTTCCTGTGGGCCCGCACCTAATGTTCAGCTATCCTGCGGACCAACACCGTACTTTATATGTGTTATAGGTGCGGACTCCTGTAAAACTAAAAAAGGCAAGAAAGTAAATTTAAAAAGTTGATTTGAGATTAATTCTAGAAGATTCTAGACGAGAATTTTCAGGAATAAGTACGCTTTGATAAGATACATGTATCCCTTACCTTATGGAGCTAACCCCTTGATGTGAGGAGCTTATCCCTTTGAAGGAGGATTCTATCCCTTCATATTTGGAACAGAAAAACCTCCTCTTTTCCATTATAAAAAGAGGCATTGGGTACCCTCAAAGGGAGTTGGAGCTTTAGAATATTTGAAGATAAGTGCTGTTGAGATTCAGACTCAGTTAAACAAGACTTTTGTGAGGAAAGATCACATACCTCTATTTGTCTTGGTTGAAAGAGTGTAGAGCTTGTCAAAGTAGAGGAGACTCCTGCTTCGGACCCCGGGAAGGCCTGTGCAACATCAAGGCTCAGGTTGTAAGGTTTTCCTTCTTTTGAAATTAATACAAATATACTCATTTTTCTCAATAAGCTGTCTATTAATGGTTTATTTCATAGATTCCTTGATCACTATGATAAGTATGGTTTATGATGATGTCTATATAGGTGCTATGTAATACTTTTCTTGTTTGTGACTGCAGGTTTACAAACGAAACTCCTTCAAGCGCGCGCAGGACAACAACAACTTCAAACAAGCACTGGACATAAGTTAGGTCTTTTAACACCTATATATAGCTTTTCATATATCATGTATGCTTAGAGAAAGATTATTCTATTTGGCTGTTTGTTGCTAGATACTTTTAGTACTAGGGAGATCGGTCTTGTCCGCAAGACCGATTTATCCGTCCAAGAAATTGGCGACTCCGCTGGGGAAGAACTTGTTGTGTTTGGTTCTCTTTTATTTTTATTCGAGGAAACATTTTTCTTAGTTTTTGATTCATAGGCATCTGCCTGGGTAGTTTAGCTTTTCTCTGTTTTAGAAAATTTTCAAATCTTAAGTGTTTTTCTCTAATTTTTTCTGGGACCGCACTCTATCTTCTTTTTACAGTGCGGGCAGTTTCGCATCTTCTTTTAGTAAACAGTGTGGTACCACACTTGGTACTTCTGGAAGCCTGTGGACCCTGTTTAAATTTTAGAAAAACTCTAGATTTATTTTTTAGTTTATCTTTATTTTGATTTAGTATTTTTGATTTCTGCCCAGATTGATTACTCTTTCTGTCAAAAAATTTCTATGAATGAATTCCAACAATGTTGATATTTTGATGATTTTCTAGAAGATTTTGCATTTTCGATTGTTTTTCACTTGGTCTTTGTAGCGATTTGAAGCATTTGACATTTTGAAATACCTCAGATTACACTGGTTTTCTTGCCTTTTTGCTGAATCTGACTTGCTTGTGAAATCATCCTTTATTGAGAAATAAAGCTATTTGTTTCTTTGCAAATCTTCGAAAAAGAACTTTGTTATTGGTTTTTGAATTTCATTTTTAAAACATAATTGAGTTTTTTTGATCTGTTTGTTATTCTGGTCGAATAGATCCTTAGTTTTCTGAACAACTAAGTAAAACATTCTTCAAAAAATCTTAAAGCTTTTATTCATTTAGATTGTTTAAAAAAAATTTAGATCTCAAAATTAGTTTTGTAGTTTTGAGTGTGAATTAGTAGATTTCAAAGTTAGTTTTGAAGTTTTGAGTGTTTTTTAGAAATTTGTAGATCTCTTTGGAAGAAAAATTGTTTTTGTAGCTACAAGTTTTGAAAGAAAAGGGATTTCGTTGTGAGCTTCAATCATTTACTGGAAAAGACAAAAATATTTTCTTTCGATCATTCTTTATGTTTAAAGGAAGAATTGTTTATTAAAAGGATTGCATTCTCCAACTCTTTCTTTAGATAGAAGTTCATTGAAAGAAAAAGAATTGATTATCATTCTTAGGTGCATTATTAGTGTTTTTGGAAGTCGAGTCTTCACACCACCAAAGTTTCATTTCCGCACCCATTGACTTAAAAAACAGCTCTCAAAAGTAACGCTTAATTAAAATTCATCTAGTAATCTTTTTATTTTCTAGGGCTCTTATCACCAACATAGCTTAGGCTAGTATCTTGGAGTAGGGAGTAATTAACTCTCCAAGATAGTAAAAACAAACAAGTATACAAATCTTGCGGTAGAAAGAAATTTCAATTGTTGCATCTATGCTCTGGGAAGCTCCTCCTAAAGGAGTCAAGCGCGAGATCATATCTGAACCAGTGAGGTAATCAATCCTTCCTCATTGGGAACGATAGAAGATATACATGTATTAACAACGGTAAACCTCGGATAGACCATTGTCGAGGAGCCAGGGGTCACTTGTTGGCATACCTTGGATTATTTCAAGGAGCCTTCAAGGGGATTGAGCTTTGTTACTCTGCCCTTGCGTGTGTGTCAGATCGTAGACTGTTCCCCCAGGTATACTTTTTTTCTGTTGGTAACCTTAGAGGCCACAATCTTTAGGATTATTTCCTAAGGTGATGGTGGAGGGAAGATCCCACTGTACCTGGAGCAGACGTCGGCTAGACTCACTTGGACTCTCTGGAGGGTTATCTTCACTCGAGATGGTATAGTGGAGAAACTTGCACCGGTCTGTTTCATTAAGTAGGTTGTCGGGGTAACTGTTCCAACCACCCTTTTCGTATTAAATTTCTACTAAGTTGGATTTCATCACCAACTAGTGTTTTTAGTACGGAAAGTTACTGTTTGTGTGTGGTTTGAACTCTTATATTTTTTAAGCGTATGATTCAACTATTTGTTTCTTAGAGACTTTAGGTGTTTTTATTGAAATTTTCTTTGTTTGCATGTGGTTAATTAATTTTTTAATCGTGGCAGATGTTGGTCGCTTTAATTGTTTTAACAATTCAAGCTCCACATAAATTGTCAACCCGAGAAGGTCTGTTTATTCTAAAGACAATCATGCACTGGATATGCTCAATTCCAAAAGAAAAAATAATGTTGTAGTAAAAAGTCACACAATTAGTAATCATACAAATCTAATTATTCACACCCTGTTTAATCAAAGCTGGAGTCTATTTATGTTATAGTAGAAACAATTCCTCTATTGCAGTCTGTTAAGAATCCTAATGAAATGAAATTACTCTGCAGGAAAGGAAACCAATCAACCATAACAGGGAACATGACCCTATTCCTTCAAATAGGAACTTCAGCACCTGCTGCCTGACACTAATCACACTGTAGAAAAGATAAACTCAAGAGAACAGGACCCTATTCCCATGAACAGGAACCTTCAGCACCTATCTCCTGTTCCTAATCACACTCCAGGAAAAAGAAAGGCAATCAATGGGAACAGGACCCTATTCCTTTGTACAGGAATATTCAGCACCTGCTTCCTAGCATCAATCATACATTCAAACAGATAACAGAAATAGATCCCTTAACTTCTTAAGATTGAATGTACTAAACACATGTAGCATTAAAGGAAACAGAATGCTCAATAAACTACAGAATTAAAGTAAAGTACGAATATCATAAAGAAATCTAACAAACTACAGGAACAGTTGGGTGAATCTTGTGATGAAGGCGGGCCCTTTCCTTCTCACAAGATTCCCCAGGGAAATAATTAAATTGAAGCGCTCAAAAGGAACTTTTATTCATTTGTCAAAAGAAATGATACATTACAAATGGAGTCTAGCTCCTTTCTGCTCAAAAACAATGTTCTCCTATAGTTTTCGAACTCCTTTCTAATGATGATGTCTCCTCTTTTTAAAGAGGAGACATCTCTTACAATTAAATTAGAGCAAATCTATGTTTATCCCAAAACTGTTCTTCTTTCTTAAAACAGGGCTATTCTTCCATAAAAATATATTGTTACAACAGATACAAAAAGAGTACTATCTTCAGAATAATCCGTGTAACCACTTCCTTTCTCATATTCATGTTGTTGCCATTGTTCCAAAAAATACTCTTCCAGAATAAAAAATTACGAGTAGTGACGGAATTTGCGTGCCTGCTGACTGTTTCAGCAATGGAGTCGACTGTTTCAGCAACGGAGTTGACTGTTTCAGCAACGGCCGATTGTTCCAGCACAACACATAAATTATCTACAATCTTTTAGACTTATGTTAGCAACAATCTACCTTCGATTAATGATGAAATATAAGAGTAATATGGAATTATATGTAAACAGATTAAATATATAGTAAAGAAGAGGATTTTATATACCTTTGGATAAAGTGAATGAAAATGATGATGGAATCATTTTTAAACATGGTTATAAAGGTAAGGTGGTGTCAAAATATATAGTAAAAATGGTACATAGTGAGGTCCTAACATCCCCCCCAGCTGAAAGGGTTGCATGTCCTCAGGCAACTCCTAGTCTGAGTCAGAGTCTGAGTACTGACTCTGTGCATGCAAGTTGCTCAAGCAGTAGCTGGAGAAGGTGGCTTCTGTCGAAGCTCGGAATCCTCGATTGTTCTGCAATTTCTGCCATGCTACAGCCTCATCCCTGTCAGCCAATTGGTATTGACACTGGTATTTTTCTGCAGGAATCCATAGAATTGGAAAATAAAAATGGTAACCAATCCAGTTTTCTCCACAATGCCGAATGCATCTGATGTAGTTAGGTACCCTGGAGAGTGCAGCTTGAAGATTATCAGGGCTGAAAGGGTGATACTCTTGTCTTTCCTTGCATGACTGCTGCCAAAACATAGTGTTGGCATTCAATGCACCAGTCTCCTTTAATCTGATTAGCTGTAGACACTTTAAAAGTGTTGAAGCCTAAATTTGTTGTATGTACCTATGCATTCCTAGCTTCTGCAAGAATCGGTGATATTGTGCTACAAACATGGCCGGATTTGAAGGATCCGGTCTAATCCAAAGGAGCCGATTCTCCTCATTATGCCTACTTGCAATAAACGCAGTTTTCCAGGTGATCTGATTGGCCAGGAATGAAACGAAAGCCTTAATTTGTACATCACCTACAATTGGAGTGAGATTGACTTTTCTATTCTCAGGCATGGCCTCGTTATGGAGATAAAGTTCACACAACAAATGTTGGTCACTTTCAGGGGCCTCAGCAAAAGTTTTAACAAATTCTTCCGCAGTAAGCAATTCATGAGGTCTGCCATCCTTTATTGCCTTCAATTGAAAATAAACCAGACGTTCAGAGAGGAAGAGAGAATAATTCAAGGAGGGTTTTCGGGTAGCCATCAATTTTTTCACTAATGAAAACATAAAAACCAACTTTTCCTTTGATTCCTTGACTTCTTTCTTGGAATCCTTGAGCTGTTGCAATGTCTGTTCCCAAATATCCTAGTTGGCATACATGTGATTCTGCCAGGCCAACTTATGCTGCTGCAATATTTTATCTTGATCCACCGCATACTGTTTCTTCCAGTTATTCATTATTTCTAATTGTTTCCATGGCAGGGTCTGTGTCCCGGCATTACAAGTACTGGGTTGGGGCATTGTCTGAGTGGCTGAGTTGACTAACACAGGCGGGATATCTGTGGTTTAGTTTCTTTTTCTAAACTTTTTGAAGGCCCTACTGGTTCTTGTGTGGCAGTAGGGCGTTCTTCTTTAATTGCAGCTGATGTAGATGCCTCAGAAACCTGAATTTTGACTACTTTGTATCCCGCCTGTTGGTAAATGTTACCACACTCATGGCACATGTATTCTCTGCATGGATCCTTCTTTTGTGCTGATGTTGTGTGTGCTAGCATGTAGAGATTCAATTCTCTATCAAAGGCTTCTCGTGCCATGATTAATTCTTTCTTATAGGCCTCTAGTTCTGATTTCAAAAACTCATTTTCCTCCAACAAAGATGCCATAGTGTGTGAACCCTGTGTGTTGGTTGATTCTGCTGGGGTTGCCAGCTGATCCACAGCTGTAGCTGGTTCTTGTGGAGCAGCTACAGCTGGTTTCCCTATATTATCATGCTTGGTGTATGATTCTTGTACCACAGTGGCTGGTTCTTGTGTTTCAGCTTCTAGGTAAGTGATTGGTTCTTGTGTGGCAGTCATTGTTTGAGCAATAAAAAGATGTCATGTTACCCTGGGCCACTGGTTCTTGTGTGACAGCACCACAGGAAGAGACGGGTTGGGGAATTTGGAATGGTGATGAGGATTGAAGTTTTAACAGGATAGTGGCGGGGTCAGGGGAAATGGGAGTAACTTCAGTTTCAATAGTCATTTTCATTTTCCTTTTTGGTAGGAAAGCAGAGAAGTCAGTGTCTTTCCTTTTCTTTGTAGGAGAAGATTCTTTTCTAGGGGAATGGCTTTCGGAAGAAGTGAAAACTTGGGATGTGGCCCTTGTTTGTCGTTTTGAGACGGAGACTGTTGGGGTTCGTCTCTTTCTTTTATGAGTAGGTGGAGATGGCGGTGTTGGAGAGTCATTGCTAGAGATAGGAATAGTGGGAAGGGATGACTCTACTAAGTGGGACGAACTTGGGGGTAGGTCAATTGGTTCGGATGATGGAATTACTGGGGGGTCTGGGATATCGTCCAGTTGCCTTTCATAAGAACTCTCAGGAGTTTCTTGGGAACTTCCGGCTTGTTGGGGAATTTTGGCTTGTTGGGGAATTTTGGCTTGCTGGGGAATGAGGAGTGGATTATTCAGAGGGGGATTTTGCTGAGCAAAACCCCTCTGAATTAATAATTGACATAAACGATGATGGGTAAGGGATAAAAATGGGAATTTAACCCGTCTGCAATAATATGACATGTTTTTGATACAACCGAGCAGATAATAGGGAATATTGACTAATCGACCATTCCTCAAATGATTCATTAAAACGAAGTCGTGTTGATAGACTACCTGGTAACGCCCTTCGCATGTCAAATAGTGTTTGATGAATTCAGCTACTGTTGGCCATGGTCGAGGTAATGAATGCAGACTTATACCGTGGCCTTTAAGTTCAATCGGTTCATCTGGAAGAAGAAAATCTTGCTGTGCATTTAAAATAACCTATTTCCTACTGAACCAGCGAGCACCTATAATAGGAAAACCTGAAACTTGTGCTATATCTTCCTCTGTGACTGAAATTCGGACCCCTTGAACCACTGAATAATTCCCCTGAATATTCTGTGCGAACTCTAAAACTTGCTGCTGATCAAATTCTCCTAACCTTTCGAAGTATGTTGTCCATCCTGCTTGTTGAAAAATTTGGTAGGCCTCTGGGAACAATTCAAGAAGAGTTATCGAACCAGGCTCGTGTCTGATAGCTGACCCTCCCATAGCTACTAGCTTGAGTCACATGCAGAGGTGCAGAGAACAGAAACACATGCTTTGGTCAAGCTAATTGTTGCAACAGAGGATATGGAGTCTCAATGACGGCGGAAATAATGGATATGAAGAATGATGGAGGATTGGATGGTTTCAAATGATGATTCAGTTTTCGAAATTCCCCCCCCTACGTATGATGAAATGATGTTTAAGTGTGCGGATATTGTAATCATTATGAGCAAGATCCTCTCTTTAAAATATTATTTAACTGCATTACATAAAAACCACATACCTTGTATTTTTACCTTTGTCTTTAAAATTCGAAGTATAGAGTGCTTCATAATGGCTTGATATTAATGGAAGAATCTGTAGATTTCTCTGAAATGTAGAATAGGAGCATATCAGGTTCTGCTCAATACTGAATAATATTCACCCAAGGGATCTGAAGAGTAAAAGTGGAGAACTGAAAAGCTTGTATAGCAGAGGAAAGAAATTATGTTTTAATGATGAAAAGATAAATGACAGGTTGCTGAAACTGGTGTTTCAGCAACGGAAAAATGAATGACATGTTGCTGAAACTGGTGTTTCAGCAAAGGGAAAAATCAGGAAAATGGGATATAATGATTTGGGTTTAAGACAAGTGGGGGAAATATTTGCTAAGGGATAATTTCAGCAGTAAGGAACGGGAAATACTAGCTGAAGGATGATATTTCAGGAATGGTAGAAGTGGGAAAAATGGAAAAAGGAAAAATGTAGAAATGGGATAAAAGGGATATTGCTAGGAAATGGGTTGAAATGAAGGGAACAAGCTTCTGTGATTGAAGCTTCAGATCTTCTTGTGATGAATCTGTCCTCCTTAATGAGCTTTTCCAGAATCTGCAAAATTCAATTGTAATATGCCAACCCATGACAAGGATTATTAGTTTTAAATCTAGTCTAATACTAGAAATACAGTGCAGAAAATTAAATTTTGTGAGGAGCAGAAGACTCCCCTAGAAAAAGATAATGTGTATCAGTCATGCAAGAAGTCTTGAAATCCTCTTTAGAAACAGGGCGCTAGTACAAACGAAGCCTATGACCATTGACTAGTAGAGGTGTTTTAGAATCATCAATTGTTAGAAGTCTTACTGTTCCATTAGGAAAAACAACATCTACTTCATATGGTCCAAGCCAACGTGTACGTAGCTTACCCTGAAAATTTTCAAACCGAGAGTCATACAATAAGGCCCAATTACCTTTTTGGAAATGCTTGTGTTTGATAATTTTATCATGCCACTTCATTCTTTGTTGTTGAATCATGGTTGTTTGGTGAATGGCATCTAATCTCTTTTCATCCAATTCAAGAAGCTGCTGCAACCTAGCTGTCTGCACATCAGTCAAATCAAGATTAACAGCTAAAGCAGTTCTTAAAGTTTTAATTTCAAATTCCACAGGAAAAACAACATTTTTACCATAAACCAATTCATAGGGAGAAAAACCTGTAGTGTTTCTCCAAGTAGTTCTGTAAGCCCATAATGCCTCAGGGAGCCTTTGGGACCAATCCTTCCGGTTGTCCTTCACTGTTTTGGTTAGAATGGCTTCTAATACTTTGTTTGTGCTTTCCACCTGCCCATTGGCCTGGGGGTGGTATGGTGTAGTCATTCTATGTTGAATATGATATTTGTGAAGGGTAGATTTAAAACCATGAGAATTGAATGGAGGTCCTCCATCAGTAACTAGCTCTCTAGGAATTCCAAATCTAGTAAAGATGTCTTCAAATAAGAAAGCTAGAACAGCCTCTTCATTGGCTCTAATAAGTGCTTTGGCCTCCAACCATTTAGTCATATAGTCTGTACAGACTAATATATAAGTTCTTTGATTGGATGGAGGGTTAATGGGTCCTATGAAATCCAAGGCCCATCTTTCAAATGGTTCAGAAACTACCTGGGGGTTTAATGGCATTTGGTCTCTATGATTGGGTTGACCCATTCTCTGGCAGCTGTCACAAGCCCTTACATATTTCTTTGCATCCTTAAATAATGAGGGCCAATAGTAACCCATCCTCAGAATTTTGTGTGTTGTTCTCTTATCAGCAAAATGCCCTCCACAAGGGCCATCATGACAAGCTTTCAGTATGTCATACCCTTCATCTTCCCTAATGCATCTTTGGATTTCCTGATCAAGCCCTGTGTAGAAAAGACACCCACTTATCCAGCTATACCTGGCACTTTGTTGAACAATTCTTCTCTTTTCTCTGTATGACAGGTGTGATGGTAATTTTCCTACAACCAAATAATTGGCAATATCTGCATACCATGGAGAGTGATCAGAAACTGCAAACAAATACTCATCAGGAAAAGAATCATCTACTGGAATATTATTATCAGTTTTTAACCGTGAAAGGAAATCAGCCACCACATTTTCTTTACCAGGCCGATCTACAATTGTGATATCAAATTCCAGCAATAATAATAGCCATCTGGTAACTCTAGCATTTGTAACAGATTTGTTCATTAAATACTTAATAGCCGAGTGATCAGTGTGGACAAAAGTGGAATAACCAGTGATATAATGTCGAAATTTATTAATGGCATAAATCACTGCAAGAAACTCCTTTTCGATAACTGTATAATTAAGCTCATTAGGGGTCATGTTCTTACTGATAAAGTAGATAGCATAAGGAAGATGATTCTCCTCTTGTCCCAAGACAGCTCCAATTGCAGTGTCTGAAGCATCAGAAGATATATGAAAAGGGAGGGCCCAATCAGGTCCCCTCAAAATAGGAGCGATAGATAACTGATGCTTGAGTTCTACAAAGGCTTTCTGACAAGGATTAGTCCACTTGAATTCAGCATTTTTCATAAGCAACACAAATAATGGAGAAGCTATCTTAGAAAAATTCCCCTCAAAATAGGAGCAGTAGATAACTGATGCTTGAGTTCTTCAAAGGCTTTCTGACAAGAATTAGTCCACTTAAATTCAACATTTTTCATAAGCAACACAAATAATGGAGAAGCTATCTTAGAAAAATATTTAATAAATCTTCTGTAGTATCCAGCATGTCCTAGAAAACTTCTCACATCAGTTTGTGTTTTAGGAACAGAAATATTCTGAATGACCAATATTTTAGATGGATCTACCTGAATACCTTGAGATGAAATAAAATGTCAAAGCACTACTCCTTCACTCATCATCATATGACATTTTTCAGTACTTAGGGAGAGGTGAGCTTGTATACATCATTTAAGTACCTTCTCAAGATTTTGTAATGCATCTTCAAAAGACACACCATAAGGAGTAAAATCATCCATAAATATTTCCATAGAGTCATTCAACATATCAAAAACGATTCCTATAACAGCCCTCTGAAAAGTTGCTGGTGCATTACATAGCCCAAATGGAAGAACTTTATAAGCAAAAGTTCCCCAAGGGCTAGTGAAAGTGGCCTTGTCCTGGTCTTGGGGTGCAATTCTAATCTGATTATACCCACTGAATCCATCTAGAAAAGAAAAGAATTTCTTCCCTGACAGACTATCCAACACCTGATCAATGAAAGGTAAAGGAAAGTGATCCTTTTGAGTAGCTTTGTTCAAGGCTCTGTAATCAACACATACTCTCCATTTCCCGTTTTTCTTAGGGAGAATTACCAATGGGGAAACCCATTCACTGTCAGATATGGGGTATATAAATCCTGCATTAAGCAATTTCTGAAGTTCTTCTTTAACAATTTCTCGTAAATAAGGGTTCATCGTCTTTGGGGTTGACAGACTGGTCAGCATCCCTCTTTAATGTAAATTCGGTGAGTAGATAGTTCAGAAGAGATCCCTTTCATATCCGTGTAATCCCATGCAAATGCTTCCTTATTTTCATGTAATAACTTCATTAACTGTTGTGTTTCAGCAACTGTTAGATCAGGATTTATGTTTAATGTCTTGCCAGGTTCAATTTCAACTGTTATGCTTTTAGATGAAATGGTGGTTAATGTCTGAGATAAGTCTTCAGATTCAATCTTTTCTTGGGTATCTGTTTCAAAAATTGCAGTCAATTGATTGTGTGCTTCAACAATTACAGAGGAAGGTTCACAAATAAAATTATTAATTATTTCATCCTCTGTATTGTCTTTAAGAGTTAAGGCTTGTCCAATAGTTAGAATGGGCTGAATAGCATTATCATCACAATCCATCCACATAGAATCTTCATTATTAATTATGGGTGTAGCATGAGGATAAAGAGTAATCTGTTTGGTTTGATAACCATTAGAAATTTTCATTGAACCAGATCTGCAACTGATAAAGGCATCAGTTGTGGCCAGCCATGGCCTCCCCAGAATTAAAGGATGTCCCCCCAGCTTTGTTTTAGTCTGCAATACAACAAAATCAGCTGGGTAATTCCAGGATTCAACTGAGATAAGTAGATCTTCAACAACTCCTTCAGGTTTAATTGTAGAACGGTCAGCCAACTCTAGAATGGTGGGTGTATCTTCGATTGTGTTATTCAGCTGTAACAATTATGAAGTTTCAAGAGTCATTATGTTTATTGCAGCACCTAAATCTACCAGAACTTGAGGAATCATTGTTTTACCAATTTGAACTGTCACGGTAGGATGGTCGGGGTCACCATATTTCACGGGAGGGGTTTTTTCGGACATTAATGCAGATAAATCACCCATCACATGTACTGTAAGGGGATCTTTAGTTTTCCTACCAGGTTTCTTAACACAAATATCCCTTATGGTTCTGGCATAAATTGGTACATCTCTCAGTGCCTGTAAAAGTGGAATTTTAACATACAAGTTTTGCAATTCCCCTAAAAGATTAAAAGCAGGTGTTTCAGGCGTTCTAGTTAAAACTAAACGCTCGGGGAATGGTGGTTCTGTTATTTCAATACCCTTGTTAGAGGGTGGTTGTTCTTTCTTATGTTTCTCAGTTTCCTCTTTATCAGAATCAGAAGAGGTTATGTCATCAATAATAGGCTCTACTATTTTCCCGGATCTCAAATGAATATCATTACATTGCATAGTAGGAAATATAGACTGATTCTGAATATCAATGACTTGCACAACTTTATTATTGAGGTTAGGATTTGGTTGCACAGGTAGCTGGGGTATCATTTGGTTATTTGGCGGAGCATTTGATGGCAGAGGAAGTGGTTGTTGAAATTGAGGAAATTGATTTGGATACGGGAGTTGTTGGCTTCTCCAATTTGAATTCCAAGGGTTAAAAGAAGATGGCTGATGTGGGGGCCAAGGAGTCCACATTGCAGGATCAACAAAGGGAGGGTTTGATTGTTGCATGGGTGGGAAATTCATTTGATTAAAGGGTGGGTATTGCATTTGATTGAAGGGAGGGTATTTTGTTTGACTGAAAGAAGAATAATTATTCCAACGATTAAATAGCATACTAGAGTTCATACCTTGTCCTTTTGGTTGCCATTTTCTTCTTTGAGTTAGTAAGTAAACTGCTTCAGCTTCTTCTTCCGTTGGCTGCAATGCTGCCTTTATTCCTGGTAGAGATGGACATTGTTGTGTTTCATGATCTTTCTCACAAAGGGTGCAGATTGGTATTTTGTCCAATGGGCACTCCCTTAGTGGATGTTTGTCTCTGCACTTCGGGCAAAAGACAGCCAGAGTTGCTTCTGCTTCAGCCTGCTTCTTTTTAACCTACAAAGTGTCAATTTGTGAAGCAAAAGAACTTAACATCTCGGTTTTAAATTCTTCAAGTAAATTACCTATTTCAGCTCTTGTTGCTCCCCCACTATCTGATTTCTGCACTCTTGAATAGGTGGGATCTCTATTACTTACTATGTTCTTTGCAGCTCCCCTTGAACACCTTTTACAAAGTTCAACAATCTCATCATATGATTCTTTAGATATATCTCCCTTGCCAAGCATGTTTAACATGTCTAAACAATCATCCCTTAATCCTCTAAGTAATATTGTTTTGCGAATTTCCTTACTTATATTCGGATGATCAGATCTCTATATATTATACTGCAGCCTTTCTACGTAGTCCTCCAGATTCTCGTCCGGCTTTTGTGCCATATTGAATATTTCTTCCTTCTTTTCTCTCGTCCGAGAGTAGTCTTTATATTTAAGCAAACATTTCTGTTTCATCTGTTCCCATGTTGTGATTACCTGACTCCCAAGACTCATGAACCATCTTAAAGCATTTCCTTTTAATGTTGCTGGAAACAGTTTCAACTTTTGAGCATTAGTAACATAATCATAACTTCTGCATAATATATCAAATTCAAAAAGAAATTCATCTGGATCTTCAAAGGATAAACCATGGAAGTTAGGTAAAGCTGACAATGGAATGTTCTTCATAGGAGTTGTTCCTCTAGGGAGATCACTGATAGGAAATCCCAAGGTAGAGAGATAATTTTCATCCTTTCCTTCTCCTTCAGGATCTGCACATCCTCCACCAAAGAAATCTTCGTTGTTTCCTTCCATTGGC
>CM076579.1:1502781631-1503085104 GCA_034641835.2 Pinus albicaulis | reverse complement strand
GACAACAGAGATCAAATAAAGCTCACATGCAAGTATCCTTCATGTCAATGTCCCACTCTGCTTGAAGCAATATTTATATATACATTTCTTTGGCATATGTACATATATGCATTTATATATATATATATATATATATATGTGATATACATTTATATATATATATATATGTGTGTGTGTGTGTGTGTGTGTGATACATTTTCTGATATGAAATAGTGGTTCAAGCTCAGTTTTAAAAGCCATTCTACTGTAAATGAAGAGTAAGGTTGCATGAAAGTTGAATGATATTTGCAAGAGTTACGTTGGGTACTAAACAAATGAATGGAAAAAATTGGAGCATGGGGTCTTTAGATCCAATCCAAACCATTTTAAGAGGCAGTACACCTTCATAGAAACTAACATGTTGTACACCAATCCTCATAGAAACTAACATGTTGTTGTACACCAGTACACCAATCCTCATAGAAACTAACATGTCTCTGTTCTAGTCCCATGTTGTTGTACACCAGTTCTATTTTTCACAAAGGCCTTCCAGCTAATCTTTAGTTGCATCCAACGCTGTGTGTTATCTTAATGGATTAATTGTCCAACGGGAACACCATTGAACATTACAACTACATCTTTACACAGAATCGTAGAGATGGGCCTTGTATTTTTTTTGTTGGTAATATGTTTTTATTACTGATCACTTGTTTTTTTATGTTACAGTCCAACGTAGAATTTTCCTTTATGACAAAATCTCCCCAAAGTAAGGAAAAAAATAGACAACTTTTAACGACAATAGAAGGCTATTTCCAACTCTATACATATTCTTTTCCATGACCTTTTCTTAATGTTTTGATAAAGTACAGAATCATCAACTTACCAATTCCTAGTCTGCTGCCATAAATACATGAAACATGCGCAAATATTTAAAAAAATGCCTTTCTTTTCTGTTGATCCACAACAATATCATTTTGATTTCAAATATGCCCAAGACAGATCTCAAAATATATTGAACAGTGGTGTCCTTGACTTCTGTTTTAGAGGTGAGAATAGGCTAAACATGTTAGAGATGATGGAACATTCCTTACTGGTTATATTCCTGTAGATGGCTGCCAAGTCAACTGTTTAGGTTTTGATATTTACGTTCAACATTCTTTAATGTTTTTATTTCCAAAAGGTATTTCACACTAGACGATCCAATTTGTTTACAATGTGTTTTCAAGCCTATTTGCACAAACGTGACCTCACCATTTAATTAAGCTTTGTACAATACAATTCTTCTGATATCTTCCAGATTCATGCAAACTTTGAGCAAATAGCAAGTGGGTTATTTAATGGTTGAAAACCGACTGTATTAATGACAACAATAATTAAAGCAATGAATTGTTCCCTATTCTCTTCAATATCAAGTTTATTGTCAACAATTCCAGCCTGAACTTATCTCAAATGAATAAGACAAATAATTGTTGTAAATTACCAAACCATGAAGACAACGATAGATGAAAACAAAATCTTCCAGAAGACCATTTTGGACAACTAAAATTTTACTATATAGATAAAATATGAAGTTCAAAAATATTCCCAGCTTCAGATAAGTTGGTACAACTTTCCAATCTCTCCACATTTTTTATGACAATATTGGTTGTGTAATAAAGTCCCTAATCACGTGCACACTTTTTTTGAGCCTGCTTTTGAGTCTCTAGTTTTGAGTTGCTTTCGTCATGAGTGCCCATAATACTACTTTTGAGGACTACAAGAACCAGCTGCTTCTCCATCACACAAGAGGATGCCGCAAACAATAACGAAACTGCAAGAAGTCTACACTCAACAAATAAGCACAAGAAAAATACTGAGATTCACATTATATAAATAAAATATATGTATATTGTATTTATTTTTTATTTCTAAACTTAGAATTTGGTCTAGTGCACATGGAATAATACGGAATATTAAGAATATTTTTACACTCAAACCAAATAAATGAAAGAATCATATCCAAGTTACTATGCAATTAATTGACCCATCACTTCGAAAAGTACATGCATACACTTTCTGGAAAGTACTTACCTATTGTTTTTGCATAATTCATTGATTCCCACTAGAGTTGAAGCACTTCAATGGATGATCAGTCATGGTAGAAGATGATGCTTCTCCACTTGTTCTATAGTTACCTGGCAATGTGTCATATGTTAGTGCAATGAAATTTCTAGAGCAGAAAAGGTATATGTGCGCACATAATGAAATAGAGTGTCAAATGTACCTGGCATGGCAGGTAAGGTTGAATGGTCTTGCATCTCCCTTTGCTCTTGGGTTATCGCCATGGTTGTGGATTGTTGCATCTCTATAAAAATAAACATACCACATGTTAAAGAATGATGATGACTAAACACTCAAATCTAAAACCATGAATCTATTCAACACATGAAACTAACCTGGAACCATAGACATGGAATTATTTGATCGAGGACGTCCTCGCTTATTGAGGTATCGAAACTCAAATGGTTCATATTCTGATGGATCAACATTTAAATCAATTTCCAAACCATTGTTCTTTATTCTGCTTTTTCTTTTCTTTGTAGGGCTAAGGAAACTCTTCTTCCTCTTCAAATATGAATCAAGAGAACCCGACCCAGGTGTGAAGTCAAAATCCATAATATGCAAATTATTGGCTTCATCCAACAATTTGTTAAGCATACCAGTCAACTGGTTTGTCTTCTCCAAAGTAGTAGGAGGGTTATCTAAAATGAGATGTAAAATGCTAAACATCTCCTCCCTTGCCAAATGAAGTTTCTCGGCATCTGCATCATCAATATTTGTGGCCATAAGAGTAGCATTGACATTTACATCATGGTTTTGGGGCTCTATATTGATCTCAGGTGGGTCACTGAATATGTTATCCTCTGCATGCTGATGAAGCAATGGATTTGAATTATCCAAGTGGAAATACAACCAGTTAACCTTTATGGCATGCTTACAAAGGTTTCCACGAATTGACCATGGACATTCACACGTTATAAAATCCGTGCGATACCAAGTTACAAGGTATTTCTTACCTTGATCTGTCTGGCTTCTGACCCAGTAAGCACGGGGTATGCTCTCATGAGGACAACAATCAATATCTGGAATTTTTCTTGCTCGTTCCACTGATGATTCCAGCTGTTTTTCTCTTTTGTAGTTGTTTAGAAATCCTTCTTAAGATTTCCTTGAACCGATAACAAGGTTCAACGATTGTTAGTAGCATATGCAACAACCAATCCATCCTCCGGGCACATTTTTTTCTTCTATCAGAAAGAAATGTTGTTTTTAAGTAACAATGGTATGACTCAACAGCATTATTGGTCTCCTGATTTGCATGAGGAAACTCCCGACAACCTTTCACCCACATCCCTAATTGCAAATAGAACCATGTTAGTCTCAATAAATCACCTTTGTACAAAACAAAAATGCATATGATATGAAAAAATTGTTTACTTATGAATCTTATCTCCAGCAACCCAATTCTTGTGGAAATAGTCTAAGAACTTCTCTTCATCTGCAAATTTGATAAAAAAATTGACTTATTGCATCTTCCACTTCATTGCTGAGAGTGTGTTTCATGATGTAACCTAAGTCACTGAACATCTCATTGGCTTTTATGGAACTAGTGGCCAACCGATTGACATTTTTTAACCAAGCCCTCCATACATGCCAAACACATAAGATCACATCACACCCTGTGATCCTCCTGCCATATTCAATGCATCTTAGTGTGCTATTTTTAGAAAAAATTTGAGTTTAGTTATATTATAACAATGTTAAAGTTACCTCAAGGCAGTAATTTCAGCCAATGCATCATCAACCATGAAAGCATTGACTTTCCAATCAGGACAGGTTTCGAAACACTTGTGCATGAGCTGCTCCAACCATAGTGCAATATCATCTGATGTGTTTCGTGATGCCACAACCCATGCAACTGGCACCCCACTTTGTTGTTCATCAAATGCAACAAGTGTATACAACCGATACTGTCATATTGAACATTACATAGAGTCAAATACAAGTTTTTAATCATATTGAATGTCTACAACTTAAATAAGTATATTCAATCAATCATTGACATCTGACTTACCCCATATTTATTTGTATTAAATGTTGAATCCATGGCTAGTAAGCTATTGTGTGATAGCTTGACCATTGTCTCCAACATCCACTTCGTTTGAATCCCTATTATAAAAGGGACCTCCACACCATTGGGCTTTTGGTAAAAGAAAAAATCTTCCCGATGCTTTTGATACCAAAGGTTTACACTCATTTCATCCTTTTGGTGAAGTTGATAATTTCCCTTTGCCAACCTATTATATATATTTACAATATCTTTCCTGCAAAAGAAGAAATATTTGTCTCGAGTTGCCGCATCCATGTCAACATGTCTCTTAATGTGAGTTCTATAAACCATATCAATAGGCACTCCCAAAAAGAAACAACTCTCTACATATGAAACAACATCCCTCGAAAGCTTTGGCTTATGCAAGGTCCTAGTATCACCTGAAGTGTCATGTTGGCCATGACAAGGCCAACCTTGCCCATCTTCATGTTCATAAATATTGAAAGTTAATATTGCTCTATCGGGAATTTCATGCATAACCTTGACAATAAAATGACTCTGGCAACCCCTTTTTTGCACAAAGGAGGTCCTTCGTTTAGTTGGAGGATTTCCTCTTTTGTCCTGTGGACCAAATGAACAGTGATATCTACACCAAAAATTTCAAGTGTTAGTACATACAAAGAAAGATAATTTTTGTTTCAAAGGATCTAAACAATGCATTTTGAAATACTCACATTTCATATCGCAATGCAGCGGTAGCTCTTTGTTTTGGTTCTTTGTTTGTTTTTCGTATGAATTTACATGGAGCAATGGGATTCTCTTCCTCTCCTTTGATAAAATCGGGAACTCGGTTTAACGGTATTAAGGCAACTCGATCAATACTATTGTTCTTTCGATCTATTTCTGTCCAAACCAAATCTTTACTAGAAAAGATTATTTTGTCTTTGAGGTCTTACACCTCAAGATCCATGATACGCTGCCATTTGCTTCGCTTTCCCATTTGAACTGATCTGGTAAAAAAATATGCTAGGAAATCAGAGATACAACCTATATAGAAACATGTTAGCAGCAAATCTATCCATTCTAAATAAAAATTAAAGCTACAGGTACAATAACTTCAGCAAGCCCTCAACACTAATGAACAACTTAGGCAAGCACAAGAGGATTTTTATCAACATTTAAATGAGTGAAAAAACATGAGAATTAATAGGTAAATGGTACATTAAACACTATTCATTTGAAAAAATAACCCATGCTAAACTGCAAAAAGAACAATAGGTAAAAACCATTCAACTTTGAAAAACAATGCAAGATCATCATATTACAATCTAAATGGATCTCAAATTACAAGAAGTAGATTAAAATAGGAAAGTCAATATAATAGATTACTCAATATTAAATAAGACATCATATTTCTTACAAAATGATAATTTAAAGGGATCTTAAAATGCAAGTAGAATGTCTTTGAAGTAAATAAATGTCTCGTGTCTGTAGCCTATGGGGCAAGAACTTATCGCATAGTGAGTGATAACTGAATATTAGCCCTTGGGAATTTCATTATGCAATGAATCCAATATTGCAGTTGAATGCAGTAATATTGTAAATGAATAGATGAGTTGAAATCCTTAGATGAAGTTTTGACTGTAGTCAGATGAAGAGAGGGTCTACAGTCTAACTTGAGTTCCGTTTATGCAGGTAAGGCCTTGGTCCCGACAACTGTTCACGCAAGGTCTTGTCTCGGCGTCCAGTATTGAATTCTGCTGATTATTGCTTTAGCCATGGCAACTTATGTGCCGACTGCCTATCAGAATGGGACTACATCTCCTGATTGGCTTAACAAAGGAGAGAATGCCTGGCAAATGGTATCAGCCATGTTTGTGGGTATGCAGAGCATGTTGGGCCTAGTCATCCTATATGGCAACATAGTAAAAAGGAAGTGGGTTGTAAATTCTTCTTTTATGGCACTTTATGCATTTTCTACTGTTATGATCTACTGGGTTACATGGGCATATAAAATGGCATTTGGGCATAAATTGCTTCCTTTCTAGGGCAAGGCAGGTACAACACTAGGCCAAAAGTACCCATTGGAGCTGACCACCTTCCTGCATCACAACACAACTATCATAATGGCACCTTGGAGACCGCTATGCTTACACCTTTATTTCCTATGGCTACCATGGTGTATTTCCAGTTTTCTTTTGCAGCAATAACATTGATTTTATTGGCTGGTTTAGTGCTAGGAAGGGCTCACCTTCTCATATATGATGGGAGCCTTCAACTTATGGGGAGGAGGATTCCTTTTCCAATGGGGTGTGATTGACTATTTAGGAGGTTACGTCATTCACGTCTCTTCAGGCATTTTAGGTTTCACCACAGCTTATTGGGTATGTTTAATTTCATATTAATTGAAATCGCTCATTCAACATATGATATAAATTGTTAGTTCAATGTTTCTAGAAATGTGGTTACTTCCTTGCCAACAATGTGTGATTCAAATCCCTAAGTTAAGTACATTAATCTATGTCAATGTTAATGGGTTTACAAAGTATGCCATCCATGATTATGGGGAGCATTTCTAGGTTTCGAAGGAAAATTTTGGGGAAGCATTTCTAGGTTCTGACTCCTAGGTTTTCCCTGAAAAAATTTGATGTATTTTGCTTTGACTCCCAAGTTTTCCTTGAGAAAAATATGATGTATTTTTCTTCTTCTAAAAGTGGCTTACAGTATATATATTGAAGAAAGTGGGTTGCAGTATATATATATTTTTGCTTCTTTCACGTTGGACCTCGGTTAACAAAGGACTGCGAACAATTTCCTCCCAACAATGTACTGCTAATGTTGGGGAGCAGGGCTTTTATGGATGGGGTGGTCTGGATTTAATGGAGGGGATCCTTATGCTGCCAACATTGATTCACCAATGCAGTATTAAATACCAACATTTGTGCAGCCACCAGTCTCTTGGTATGGACTTGCTTCGATGTCATATTTTTCGGAAAACCCTCTGTCATTGGAGCTGTCCAGGGAATGATAACAGGACTTGTCTGCATTATTCCTGCTGCAAGTATTGTTTTCATGCTCTTTATCTTTTTTAATCAATACCAATAATTCATTCACTGTGAAAATAAAATCAAATGCCTAAAGAGATCACAATTAAATTGTAGGAAGGAGTTTATGACAACTTTAAGGAATTTAATGAGCAATACTAGATGACTAATGTGTGGCTCTGTCCTGTGTGAAAAAAAATTAAGATGAAAGCAGAAGAGACTTGGACCTAATTTAAAACAACGGAACTGAACTTCCTAGTTCAAAACAAAGAGCAATCTGATCATCCTTGGTATTAGAGAACATTTCTTCCTTTTTGGTAGCAAAACCTAAACTTTGATTAAGAAAGAGAAGGGATAGGAGTAGGGTGAGTGGATCACGTCAGAAGAAAACAAAGGTAGATTCTACTAGTGATCTAGTCTTCAGCAGTGGAGATGTTGGAAATAGAAAGATCTCTGCAAGCAAATCTCATAAGCGTGCTTCCTGTGCAGGTGAGAAGGCTTTCTTGTTACCTCCACTGTATTACACTTCTAGGATGAGATTGCAACTTTTAACATTTGTAGGAAATTGTACCTTTCTTCATTTTTGTAAAGTGCATGGTATCATATATAGCCACATGTTCTTCCTTGACACGTATATTTTTAGTAGCTTGTTGTTTTAGTTAAAAATGCAATGGAACCATCCTGAGATAAAAGTTTTATCTTGAATTTATGATAATTTTCTTTGTGAAATGTGTATCTTGGCAAAGTTTGGCTGACTTTCTTGCATTGGAGAAGAAAATTTAATTAATTTTGGAATGGGTCTTAGTAAAAAAATATCAGAAAGAACTGAGAAGATATTTGGCAAAAAGCAAAGATGTCAGGAAATCAAGAATTCAAAGGATGGTATTTAACAGAGAGGAGGAATTGCGAAAACAAAAGTTAAATCTTGGAATGTGTATCTTGGCAAAGTTTGGCTGACTTTCCTGCATTGGGGAAGAAAATTTAATTAATTTTGGAATGGGTCTTAGTAAGAAAATATCAGAAAGAACTGAGAAGATATTTGGCAAAAAGCAAAGCTGTCAAGAAATCAAGAATTCAAAGGATGGTATTTAACAGAGAGGAGGAATTGCGAAAACAAAAGTTAAATCTTGATTATCCCAAGTTTTAACTTAAGTATTTTTAAAAAATAATTTCAAAAAACTACCATCTACTCATAGCTAAACTAAGATTCCTAACTGTAGTTGTTGATAGCTAATTCTTTTTGTTTACTAGTCCTACCAAAACTATATTTTGTACATGATTACATATATTCCTTCTAAAAACTAGTATTTGCAAAATATTTATAAGACCGTTTACAAAAAGAACAAACTTTCACTCTAACACCCATAAAGCATAGGCATAAAACATAAGACTTATGGGTTCCTTGTTACCAAGAACAACGTTGGGAAAGAATATTATTATGAATGGACATAAAAATTTTAAAATATGTATTATAGATTGCATTTATAATAATAATGTGATTATATCAAAGTTATATTTAGGATTAAAAAAAAAATAGTTTGAAATTTATTTATTTTAGTAGATATATAAGGTAATTTGTAAAATTAACAAGTACAATTAAAAACACTAAATGAAATAGGAATTTTACTAATAATAACTACTTCAATCTCTCATGACAATATTAAAGGCTTTGTAGCTCCATTTTTTATTTCAACTTCTCATGATAAGATAAAGGGGTTTCCAACTCTAATAGTTAGTTCAATCAATTGATAAAAGTTTTATCTTGAATTTATGATAATTTTCATTGTGGAATGTGTATCTTGGCAAAGTTTGGCTGACTTTCCTGCATTGGAGAAGAAAATTTAATTAATTTTGGAATGGGTCTTAGTAAGAAAATATCAGAAAGAACTGAGAAGATATTTGGCAAAAATCAAAGCTGTCAAGAAATCAAGAATTCAAAGGATGGTATTTAACAGAGAGGAGGAGTTGCGAAAACAAAAGTGGAAAATATAGCCTATAGGTAACCAGTATTCAATTGGGGTTATACTATCCCAAAATATCAATGAAGCAGTGATACTGGCTTAGGGAGATGCGGGGAGTCTTTATCTTAATTTTTACATGTTTTCTTATCTGATCTTAATTTTTACATGTCTTCTTATTTGATGGATGCTTTTTGTGCCCATCATTATTTTATGAAGATGAATTGGAGATGGACAACCAATGATACTGCCATATTGACCGTATCAGTTGTGACAACCTCAGAGTGTCCATACTCTGCTTTTAGACATCTTCATAAAAAGATTTTTCAATCACAATTTTTAACAAAAATAAGAAACAATTTTTGTTTTTTAAATGTCTGCAATTTTGATTTTTTTTTTTTGTGATTAGTTTTGTGATTTGTGTTGAGAAGTGGTTTTCAATTTAGTGTGGAATAGATAGTTATAATGTCATGTAAATATTTTGATTTGATTAAATTATAATTGGTTTTTGAACTCTATTTTTTGACAATCTATATTTTTTTCTGGATTAGTGACAGTCTACATTTATCTATCATTGGTCAAATGCATAGCCTGTACGCCAGCATTAGAGTTATATAACGCTGAGATGTATGGTGTTCATTAGGTGGCAGCCTGCAGTGACTAAAATTCAATGCAACTTGTGTCCTTTCCAATGTTTAATACTCCAGCTGTTGAACCTTCTCTTACACTGCCTGCTATCATTTTTTACAGCCCATATATCGAAACACTGAAACTGGTCGTGGGAAAATGGTGTTATAACTGATCTCATATTAGAAATTACTTGTTTGGTTTGAGTTGCTTTCTCATCTAGGGTTTTTATCATCAATACCCTGTAAGAAAAATTCCAGACATTTGCCTGCCTGGGACTACGCTTCTGTGATTCAATCAGTTAGATCCTGTTGGTTTTACTATGCTCATGAGAGTAACCAGATCAAAAGCTTATGAGAATTGTACCATGGAGCTTATTTTCCTAATGGATGCCCTGTTCTATCATTTTGCAGAGCTTAGCACGCCATGAAAACCCCAGCTCTGAGGTGATTTCCAGCGTTTCTCATTAATTTTGTGTAGTTAGTTAAATTCACTATGAATTAGTTGTCAGGTTAGTTATGATTTTGCAGTGCGTTTCTCATCTTTTATTCTAAATGAACATAGTAACTCATTACATCTGCAATTTTTCATAAGTTTAGAATTCAGCCATTAGTTTACCACAGGAGCATTCTTGAACCAAAATATGTTTATCAAGGTCTATTTCTGATTTTTGCCAACGCTTTCTTCCTTTCTGGTCTCTAACATGCAGTGTCATAACAGTGAAATCGTGAAAACCAAGTGCTACTAGAGATGCGAGTAGCAATGATTAATGAGGTTCATCAACGATTGGGTTAATTTGTAATGAAATTATAATAATGTTATGCTACCTGTGTTCAAAGGAGTGTTCAAAGATATTACCTATGATGCAATACGATATACAAAACCGTGGAAGGGGAACTGGTTTTAAATAACTGTCAGGAAATCAATCAAAAACATTTTATATCGCATACAAATTCAAATTTATATCGCATTTTGTTGGCAGAAACAGAGATTTTCAATTTGTGATCTTCTAAATTTACAGAAACAGAGATTATAAATTTGTGTTGGCAGAAACAGAGATTTGCAGAAACATCTACGAGTCCCATGATGCGTTACTTACCGGGTTTCGAACAGGAATTGCGAGGAGGTTTCGAGCAGCAATGCAGGAGCAGGAAGGCGAACAGCAATTCGGGAGCAATGCGCGAGGGAGCATTCCAGCGATGTCTGAGCGGAAGAGGAGCGGGAGAAAAATGAAAATTAGAAACATACCCTCGCATTCGCATTAGATTTTTCTGCCAGAGATCCGGATGGATGTAAGTTTCCATATCGAAGCAGATCAGCTTTCTGACAGATCGGACTTCTGACAGATGGAATTTCCGCGGATGGATGATTGTCAGAGGCTGGAGGAATTGCGCCGGACGACGAAGGAGCCGGATTTTTTTCCAGTTCCTCCGCCCAGTTAGACTACTCCTAAGAGAAATAATATTAACATATTTAATACACTAATAATACAAAAATTAATATTACAAAATATTTTTTTATACGTTAACTTAAAAAATTCTTTGTAATATTACATCATTATAATCATATTAAATTAAATTAAGTTCTAAACTTCTATCCATGGTCTGAATTTCATTCATTTTTTTATTAAAAAAATAAAGCAACTTGACACAAACCATCACATCCTATATAGTATATATATCACATCCTATATAGTATATACTAAAATTTTTAGAATAAAAACCACCATCATTGCTTATAATGGTTAAACACAACGTGGCAGAAAAATATTATAGTAGTGGATATTGGAATAAAAATTATGAGATGGATAATAGATTGAGGTTTTATCCAAAAACACGGTATAAAACGATATACTTTTATAAGATTTTACATCATCATGGTTATGAAATTATATAAACATTAATATAGAAAGTTTGTTCGATTATAAACAATAATATAGAAAGTTTGTTCTTCGTTCATCTAAGTCTATCCTACACTGTTATATTTATTAAAATTAATATATTTAATTTTATCATAAAATTATTTTAATAAATTATTATACTTATTAATATTTAATATATTTAATTTAGATTTTACATAATCATGGTTATTAGATTATATAAACATTAATATAGAAAGTTTGTTCCTCGTGCATCTAAGTCTATCCTACACTGTTATATCTATTAATATTTAATATATTTAATTGGATCATAAAATTATTTTAATAAACTATTATACTTATTAATATTTAATATATTTAATTTTATCCACAGTAAAAGATCTAGCAACGATTGACTCCTCTGATGGCTAGTAGTTTTAGAGTTTACTTATGTTTGACAGATGCATTTTTGTTTTTTGAAAAGACATATCTTAATCCATAGACTTGTAGATAATCGAGTTAATAGTTAGTTAGTTAATAAAGTACATGGTCGGATGAAATTGTTTCAATTTTAGTTGGCATTTAACGCTCTAAGGTGGCCAACAGACCTGGTTTCCTACGAGCAGAGTGAGGCCAAAGACTGCTTTTTATATTTTATAACCTACTTTCAAATTATAAATAAAAAATAGTGAAATACTACCAAATTGACTATATATATATATATAAATATAATTTTATCATAAAATTATTTTAGTTATTAATATTTAATAAATTTTTACTATTATTTTATGTGATTTATTTACTTTTCTCAATTTTAGAGTTTAAAGTTTGACTTTACAATAATAAAATCTCAATCAATCGAATTAATTCTCAGAACATTAATATATAATAAATTATCATTTAATATATTTAATGTATAAAGTATATACCAATGTATCATTATGGCTTTTTTATTTTTGTTTTTAATGATTCCTTTGTAAAGAAGCCGGAAAAAATTGTATTAAAATTGTATTATATGAAGTTATAATCGAAGATATAAATATATATTTACATATCATAAATATTCTTGAAGTTTATTATTACTTTTAGTAATTTTTTTTACTAGTTTCATCTAAGTTAAAAGAAGAAAAAACCAAAATGTATACTTGCAAATATTGTAGTGAATGTACTTAAGCTTTGAAGAGATTAGGGTGAAAAACAACGTGTCATTGCTAAAAATAAATTTCCGAAGTTTTATTTTTAATTAGATTTATTTTTCAGAAAATATAAAATTTTAGTTTAAATTTCAATAAGATTTTGCTAAAATGATGTTTAACGTGTTGATATTAGATATTGTCAATAAATATATTCAAATGAAAGTAAAGGCCACTTGAACTTCCTGAAGTTAAGATGAATCCTTTCCTAGAGAAGAGTTTGCTACTCATGAGGCTTAGTTAAAGGAGGAGCCTTGTCTTGGGGGAATTCAATGGAGGAGGAAAATATTCCATGAAATCCAACATTCTGAGCAAATTACAAGAAGCTTTTGTTAAAAAAATATCTACCCTCGGGATATCAGAATTTGCTTGTATAAATTATTCAAATATATTGAAAATCTACTTGAACTTACCCGAGTTTAGGTGAAGTCTCTGCTTGAGAAAAGACTAGTACTCGTGACTGAGACATTATAGGGTTGGAACAATAGTCCAAGTGATTTTTAATTTGAAGCATTGATCAAATATTTAACCAAATAGTGATAACAAACAAATACTAATCAAGACTTTATTAAATTAGGTGTATGGATGTTCACTCACCAAATACATATTGATAGACTTGATGAAGAAATTGGAATATAAATACTCTCACTAAGCTATAACTCACTCACATAAAGAAAACAACTATTTATATAAACATCATCTTCAAATTCACACAATCCATAATGTCAATTTCCCTATTATCTTTAAATATTTAACTTAATGGGGAAATGAATTATTTACCGCTCCTAACAATATTTTAAAATAAAATGTATAACATAAAAAACATACCCATTTCTAAAGCCTCACTAGTAATGTATAACATAAAAAACATACCCAATTCTGAAGCATCATCTAGGCTTGCAAAATGTGACCAGGTTAAATCCATTTTAACTTTGGATCCACCAAGCCTCAAAAGGTTTCAAAATTCTTTTCATTGAGTGAAAATAGGTTTGCGTCACAAGCTATTTGATATCTCTCTCTCTAGGCTTGGTATGTCCCGAGTTAAAATGAATCTAGGTTGGCTTAATTTTACTCTTTAAATATGTTATGTTCCACATGAATACCGTGGGTTCTCATACCATGTGTCAATACCATGGGTGAATACCATGAAATTAATTTTATTTTAATCTTATTTTTTTATTAATTTTATTTTATTTTGATCAAGTAAATTTTTTTTCACATAGTGTGCTTTTTATTTTTAGGGATAAACAACACATTACATTACATTACAACACAACCAACCTAGATCCATCTTAAATCAGAGGGATGCAAATCTCTTGAGATGCAAACCTCTTTAGAGTGAAAGGAGATTTGATCTAGTAGATTCGGAGTTAAGATGTATATAAATTATTTTAATTCCCCCTTTAAATATGCTATATTCCACATGAATACCATGGGTCAATACCATAAAGTTATTTTTTTATTAATTTAATTTTAAATTTAACAAATAAAAATGTTTTCACATAAAACTATTTTTTATTTCATTTTATTTTCACTAAGTTCAAAAATTAATAATTTTATTAAAAGGATAAAAATTATTGTATTAAATAATATTGTATTATTTTTTAAAATACAAATATTGCATTTTAAAATACTATATTCAAAATGTAAAGTACAAAAACTATTTGTGATAAATTGACTATTTTACTCTATAAATTTATTTTATTTAGTTTTAATCTTAATTTTAATTTTATTTTTATGTAATTTGAGTGAGTCACTCTATTAAATCTGAAAATTTCAGTACTAGCCAAATAAATAAATAAATAAATAAATATATATATATATATATATATATATATATTTTTGAAACTTCAAATTTTTTTATACACTCGTTATTTTGACATTTTTAAAAATTATTTATAAATTAAAATTAACGTATTTGTTTCAAAATACAATAAACTATATTTTAATATTTTAATAGTAAAAAGTGAAAAAACTGACAAATAAAAGTCAAATTTAACCCTGCTTACCAGCGTACTTTGTTACCACTATGATGTAATCGCTTGCCTTGATTATATAATAATTTGTTCGGATTATAAGCACAACATGCATGGTTGCCATTTCGCGTATCTATCGTACTTTTATCCCTGATGTACATGTATCATACTTGTGGATTAGAACTGAACTGTTATACAATATGATTGGTGAAAGTTAACTTTATTCAAATCTACGGTAGTAATGAACATATTAAAGGAACCTTAATCTCATCCATCCTTTAGCGAAAGTGGCCGCTGACTAGGACTGCACAAAACGACCCATATTTAGTAAACAAATCGATTTTCAAGTGTCACCGGTACCGTCCATCTCATATCACGCTTACAGAGATTCAACAAAATTCGCAGATATTTATTTTTGTCCACTACGCATTAAATAAATGATAATGCTTACGACACCGAACACTTGGAGATCCACTTTGACGGCTGCAAGAACCGAAAGCCTAAAGCTGTAGTCGCACAAGTCAAAAAGACCCCTGGAAAGCACGTTAGGAAGGAAATGTGAAAACATGCATAGGCGTCTCGCCATTGGAAAGGGAGTGTCCGGTTAAGCCGCGTTTTAAATTAAAACCCTACCGTGCGGGTTAAGATTGTTTAATGTCGGTATACTTTTATCACGTTGAGTGAATGTTGGGGTTAGATTGTTTTTTTTTATAATATACTTTTAATCGTACATTAATTATTTATTTAAATTTTTTTTGAGTCAAAGTAATTACACCGAAGGTGTTTTATTGTGGAGCTTTTCGTAGCGACACTGTAGAGATTCGTCGTCTTCGACACAATCTCTGACACGTGTCAAGTACCACCTGTCTAGTTCAGGCCCTGTTGTTGGCTCCTTGTGGTTTGACTTGCTCTGTGCAGACTTGCAATCTGACGATCGATCCTCACGGTTGATGACGCCAACGCCGAGCTCTCGTAGCGCGATGCTGAGATTTTCCATGGCCTGGACTAAGAATTCGGCGAGCTCCGGTGTGAGGGGCAGGACTTCGTTGCGCACTGAGATAACAGAGATGCGCGTGGCTGGGAAGAAGGGCTTCACGTATTTGCAAACCCAGCGGAGCGACTCGGTCTCCAATCTTCATGCTCTGTCTCCTTTCGTGATGGTGCACTCTGCGGGCTCGATGGCTAGTCTGCTGGCTTGGATTGATCATTTTCAGGACAGCAGGATTGCAAGTTTACGGATAATTTCAAGCCTTAAGATTCTGCGTGATGATAATTTTGACCAAATTGCGGGCTCATTATCAATTCTGCACTTTCTTCATAATCCGGTGAGCGTTCATTTTCATTTTAGTTTAGGAGTTGTTAGTGAACGGCTCCGGGTCATATATATATATATATATATATATATATATATATATATACAACCCGCCTCATATTGTGCCAGTTGCTCAATAGTCCAAGCGTGTGATTCCGTTTCTTCCTATTGGTGTACTTATCCACTCCCAGCCACCTCATAAACGCATCACTTGGTTCCTTCTTTCTGTCCATCAAAGATCCACTTCTCTGTTTAGTTCTATGCCGATCCGCAAGCACTAAAGTTCTGATCCATTCGTGAAGGGCGCATTCATTCTTTTCCAATAGGGACTACGTTGTCCTCGGTCACTTAGCATCTGGGATTAGCATTTGATATAGTGTTGCAGTCGTTGAGTGTGTCGACAGAATTACACACTGTGCGTCCTTCGACTGGCGTTCCCTTTGTGCTCAGCGAGATAACGCTCCTGCTGTGGGTTGAGTGTTGGAACAGTATAACACCCTCTCGTCATGCGTAGAAGTTGGAGGTAGATTGTGGGAGTCCCCTCCTTGGGCAGGGACTGTGTTTCATTGGACAGATGCTTCAGCACGCACTGTCACTTATCTACCGTGGCGTTCCTCCCAGTCTCACGAAATTTCCGTTTGGGCCCTCTTTTGCATTCAGGCGGTAACGATAGAAATGATGGCATCAGCGTTCAGGATCCACCGGGCTTATTCCCAAAAACCGCTCATTCAGCGTTAAGGTCAGGTTGAAGAGACAACGTGATATCAATGGAGGACGTCAGATCTAAGGGCTAATAGATCGAGCGATGATCGCATTCAAAGCTGCTCGGAGGTTAATCCCGTGAAACCAGGAGTTGGAAAGCCGGCAGTATTCCGCAAGGCACAAAAGCGGTAAGTTGTATTTCAGAAATTGCAGCGATTCCATAGACTGAGGGACGCGTGTCCCTGAATGATTTTGGAAAACCCCCCTCATCCCGAGTTAACGATAGCGTAAGTAACTCGCGCGATATTGATTTCAGCGGTCAGATCTTTCGAATTGGTTTCGACCGTCGGATGGGTGCACTGATCACGGGTTCTAATCGGCGTTAAAAACCTTTGATTGCTAACTCCAATCCTTAATACGTATGGATATAAGGGTTTTAGGGCCACGGTTAACCCTTCTTCTCGAGTCGGCGGCCACGGACGGCTGCGATGATTTTACGCAGAACGGACGGATTAAAACATCAAACCATACAAAACTCACACATTTAGAAAATTGTTATTTTAAATGCATCGGACCCACCTTAATTTAAACTAATTTAATTTTTTTTAATTTTATTTGATAAATTTTAATATTTTATTTAATTACTTTTTTTAATTAATTTAAATTAAATATGTGTTTTTAAATATTTTTTTAAATTTTCCTTTTTTTAATTAAATAAAATTTAACATTTAAAATTTAGTTTTTTAAATTTTTTTTTAAATTTTCAGTTTTATATTACAAATTATTTTTTTTTTAAATATTTTTTTTAAAATTTATTTAATTTTCCCCCTTTTTAATTTTAAATTAATTTGTATTCCTTTTTAATTTTAAATTAATTTGTATTCCTTTTTAATTTTAAATTAATTTGTATGGTTCACGATTTGTTTCTTAAGTAGCATGGTCAAATGATGGTTTTTTTTTAATATATTTTGTATAATATTTTTTGAGTGAGTAATTTATTTAAATTGTATAGTTTATTATTTGTGTTTTAAGTATCATGAGCTTAAGTTTTTAGAAACATGTTGATTCTTGTGACATTTATAAAATATTGATTTTATAACTGGAATAATGTACCTATTATGGTTATATATATTAAAAGTTCAAAAAATTCATTAAAGAAAGCTTCTTATAACAATATTTATGAAGACATGAAAAGAAAAATTTAAACCTAAATAATAACTCTTTAATCTAACCATCACTTGAAATAAATCCAATTGACTAAAGTTTGTCATTATGGTAAGAGATTATATATTACTTTATATATATAAAAGACAGAAAATTGATTAAAGAGTTTTTTTATACTTAAATTATTATAACAATATTTTTTAATATATATATATATATATATATATATATATATATATATATATATATATGATTGATTAAAGAGCTTTTTTTTATACTTAAATCATTATAACAATATCTATTAAGACATGAGAAGGGAAAATTTAAATCTAGATAATAACTCTTTAACCCAACTACTAATTGAAATAAACCCCCAATTGACTAGGGTTCGTCATTGTTGTGAAAGATTAATGGGGTCACCAGATATTTACCTAGATATTTATCTACAATTATCTTTTTAATTTAGAAGCTACAAATATACCTTGGTGATAGGCATGTTTTTAAAGAGTAGTTTTTAAGTACGATTTTTTGAAAAGTTTGTTGTTTATTTTCAGATCTAATTTGTTTAGAATCATGGATTCTTTGAAATCACAAGTTTGATAGGTGAGCTCATCACAATTAACTGCTCCATAAATTTTTGAGAATGTTGAATTCATATATAATAAAAAAACTAATTTAAAAAACACCAATCAAAATTTAACAACAATCTTTCTCATCACAATTAAAATGACCCCATAATCTTTTGAATATGTTGAATTCATATATGTAATCAAGAAACCAATTTTAAAAACAACAATCAAAATTTAACCACAATCTTTCTCATCACAATTAAAATGCCACATAAATTTTTGAGGATGTTAAATTCATATTCATAATAAAAAACCAATTAAAAAAACACCAATCAAAATTAAATTAAAAAAAATAAATAAAAATTACTAGTTAAAAGACTACTCCTACTCGCTTAACCAGTCAGATTTGAAGAATACACCGCATTTACTTCTTCAAATTACACCCTACCATTAAATGGCACGTGTAGGTTCCGTTTCCAACCATTCGAGTGACCTATACAGTACGCTTCGGGATCGCGATACGCCACATGGCACTTTGATTACTCGTTTCATTAAAACACCAATCAAAATTAAATTCCAAAAAATAAAAATAAATAAATAAAAATTACTAGTTAAAAGACTACTCCCTTAACTAGTCAGATTTGAACAATACACCGCATTTACTTTTTCAAATTACACCCTACCATTAAATGGCACGTGTATGTTCCATTTCAAACCATTCGAGTGACCTATACAGTACGCTTCTGGATCGCGATACGCCACATGGCACTTTGATTACTTGTTTCATTAAAAGTGTACTCCCTTACCTGCATTTACTTCTTCAAATTACACGTTACCAAAAAAATGGCACGTGTAGGTTCTGTTATAACTTTTCGAAGCAATTTGTCTCGCTGGCTATTTTTAGCTTCGTGGACATTAAAAATTAATTCTTTCTTTGAGGACGCTTCTGTTGGAGTCGTCTAACAAGCCGGAGGAATTGCTCGGATGGTCAAAATTGGCCGGAATCCGGGCCAAAAAAATTTAAAAAATCTTGCAGAAACAGTGTTTGAATCCTGATTTTGACATTGGAAATGGATTCAGCGCCATCAAAAACCTGTAAGACACCCAAAATATTAAACTTTGATAGTTATAACATGGATTTAGAAAAATTCCTGCCAGATTTTCTGAAAATCTTATTAGAATTTTCATGATTTTCAGAGTGATTCATCTGGCTAGTTAGACTACTGCGCTTCCGGATAGCAATAAGTTACATGGCACTTGCACCGGTTACATGGTACTTGGATCCGTCAGTGAATGAATGATATTTTAAATTAATTTGGAAAACTAATAGCTTGCTTGTATTTTTTGCCGGTATCTTCTAGATAGCAATAAGCTACATGGCACTTGGATCGACCACTGAATGAATGAATGATATTTCTAAAAATTAATCTATAAGACCAGTCGCTTTCTTGTCTTTTTAAGCCGGGAGGCGCGTCAATTAACGACGTGTCGTTGCAAGTGGCCAGCCGATGCGACTTTATTCTCTTCTGCGTCATTTGTCTGAAAGGGATTTGTATGCGGTTGCGTTATAACTAATCTCTGGAGCTGCGTTTTGCAGTTGCTTTGTATGGGTAAGGGTTGTCTTGTATTTTGCAAACTTAATTTACAATGGAGTTAGGTAAATCATTTGGTGCGTAAGCTTGTGACAGTGATAACTGGCCAGGAATCAAGGTTTTCATTCCGAGCTTAACTGCTTTTTGTTCATTGTATCCGGTTCCGAGCTTGACTGCTTTTTGTTCATGGTGCTCGGTTCCTTTGGTGGGTAAGTTTGTGACAGTATTCCAAGGTTTTCATTACGAGCTTAACCGCTTTTTGTTCATGGTATTCGGTTCCGAGCTTGACTTCTTTTTGTTCATCGTCGTCGGCTCCTTTGGTGGGTAAGTTTGTGACAGTATTCCAAGGTTTTCTTTCCGAGCTGAACTGCCTCCAAAGCAACAGCCTCGCGGGTCTCAATCTACTGCAGAGTTTTCAGGTATACGTTTTTGGGCAGAAACTACCAGATCTTATGTGTATAACATCTTTTGTTTTATTGGTTTCTAGACATCTTATTGGTGTTTTTTTTTTGTTTTTTTGTTAACTGTTTTCGTTTTTTTTTTAATAACTTTGTTTTCGTCTTCAGCCTAGTAAGCTGCAGGGTTTGGAGAGCCGATCTTCAGTTCGAGAGCGCATCAGCTTTCTGCAACAGATGTCTGGACAGAGGCGATCAATCAGTCGGACGAAACAGAAAAGGGACATGAGGGCATCAGCGTTCTGTAACATAGGTATGCCCTATTACACACGGCTACTTTCTATGTGTGGAATATTGTAATCGTCTTGTAAATTTAATTAATATTAAATAAGAAATATGAAATAGTATTAAAAATATTGTCAAACCAAGAGGTAACTTCTCAAATCAGAATGTGTATTAGCTAAAGAATGTACATGCTCTTATAGATGGGAGGTGAGGCTATTGGGATTCATCTCCCAATGACTCTTGGCCTTCCTTATTTCCTAATATTAAATAATATAAAAAAATACAAATGCACACCCATCCATAGGATTAGGTGTCAACATTCCCCCCTTTAATCCGAAGGGATGTTGGTGAGTCCAAGCATCGATCTAAACTTTTCAAACTTTTCTCTTCCAAGTGCTTTGGTGAAGATGTCAGTAGTTTGCTCATTTGTGGAACAATGATGTAGATGGATGGTTTTGGCCTGAACATGATGTCGAATTAGATGGTACTTTGTATTGATGTGCTTTGTTCGATCATGGAACTTTGGGTTCTTAGCCAACTTTATTGCAGAAGTGTTGTCGATCATGAGTGGAGTGGAATACATTTGTTTCATCTGCAAATCTTCCAGGATTTTCCGGAGCCACACAATTTCATTTGTTGCTTCAGCTGCTGCCACATATTCTGCCTCGGTCGTGGAATCTGCTGGAACTGACTGTTTGCGTGATCTCCATGAGATAGCTCCTGATCCAAGACTCATGGTGTAACCTGTAGTAGACACCCCTGTTTCTTTGTCGCCATCAAAGTCTGAATCAGAGTATCTGGTCAAGATGAAGTCACCTACCTGTGTATATTTGAGTCCAAAGTCTTGAGTCCCCTTCAAGTACCTTAGTACTCTTTTTGCAGCAGACCAATGTCCTTCACAAGGTTTTTGCATGAACATTGAGAGGATTCCAACAGCAAATGAAATGTCAGGTCTGGTGGTGGTCAGATAGATAAGACTTCCTACAAGTTGTCTATACTTAGTTGCATCTTCAAATTCCTTCCCTTCAATAGATGTGAGCTTCAAGTTTTGTTCCATTGGAGTGCTTAAGGGTTTACAGTCATCCATGCCAAATTTGTTCAAGAGATCTCCAATGTACTTCTTTTGAGAAAGAAATATGAATTTAGGATGTTAAATTACTTCAATACCCAAATAGTAATGAACATGACCCAAATCAGTCATTTCAAAACCTTTCTTCAACTCTTTCTTCATGGATGCAATATAGCTCTCATTGTTTCCTGTTATCAAAAAATCATCTACATATACCACAAGATATACAACTATTTTTCCAACTTCCTTAACAAACAAAGTTGCATCATCAAGATCAAAGTGTTTGAAATCAAGTTTTAGAAGATGCTCGGTCAATTTCTCATACCAGGCTCGTGGTGCTTGCTTGAGGCCATACAAGGATTTTACAAGTTTGCAAACTTTGTGTTCTTGACCCTTTATCACAAATCCTTCTGGTTGGGACATATAAACTTTCTATGTAGTCATTCAATAAGGTTGTTTACATGCTCAGTGGACTCATCCATACCACGACTGTTAAGGCAAAGAGAGTCCGGATGGTGGTCCATTTTGCTGTGGGAGAAAAAGTTTCTTCATAATCGACTTCTTCTTTTTGTGCGAATCCTTTTGCCACAAGTCTGGCCTTGTGCTTGTCAAGTGAGTCGTCTGCCTTGTACTTGTTCTTGTAGACCCACTTACGGTAGTGGTTTGCCCCAGATTTCTGACGGATCAACTTGACTTCAAGTGCCATTCTTTATCAAGGCATCATACTCCTTTTGCATCGCTTCTTTCCATTCATCATGAGAAGCGGCTTCTTTGAAGGAAGTTGGTTCATGATCTGTAGACAAACTCAATTCACGGTTATAAGCAATATCCATATCAACAGGGGAATCAGAATTATCTACATCACCTTCGATTTCTTGAGTGGAACTTCTTGTTCCTGTTTTTCCAACCTCATCAGGATGAACATCCTCCAGTGTCTTTGTCAGCCATTTTGGGGGACCTTTCTGAGATGGCCCAGGCTGGTCACTTGACTGAGTTGGGATTGATTCAAGATTCAATCTCCCAATTCTGTCAATCACATCATCCAATGTGTCATCCGTGGTTGTTTCTTCATGTGGGGGAGAGAGTGCTTCAGGATATGATTCCACAGTTTGATTCAATATCGGAATCCCCCCTTCAAGGTGTGGAATCACATTATCAAATTCTTGGAAAGACTTTGCATGTGTGAATCTGTCCAGGCGATCAAGTTACCGCTCAACAACCTTGTCACTCTTGGAAGATTCAAGAAATATGACATCTCTTGCTATCACAAACTTTTTATTTGCTTCATCATAGAGATGATATCCTTTGGAGGTATTGGAGTACCCCAAGAAGATACATTTTCTGCTTCTAGCACCAAGTTTGTTCCTTTGACCCTTGGGTATCAAGGCATAACAGGTGGACCCAAAGACCCTGAAATGCTTTACCGAAGGAATGTGGCCATGCCACTTTTCAAAAGGAGTTTTGTTTCTAATTGAACTTGAAGGACACCTATTCTTTATGTAAACAGCACATAGAACTGCATCAGCCCAAAACATCAATTTTACATTCTTGAAAAATAACATGGAGTGGACCATATTTAAAATGGTTATGTTCATTCTTTTAGCTACACCATTCTGTTGTGGATTATATGGCACTGTTGTTTGATGTTTGATTCCATGTTGACGAAGATAATTTTCAAATTCGTTTGAGGTGTATTCTTTTCCATTATCAGTACGTAGAGAGCCAATATGTGTTTGTGCATCATTTTCAATCCATGCATGAAAATTCTTGAAAGTTTGAAAAGCATCAGACTTATTCTTCGGTAAGTAAATCCAACACATTCTGGTGTAGTCATCAATAAATGTCATCATGTATTTGTTTCCATTTGCAGAAGCAATAGGCATAGGGCCACATAAATCTAAATGAACAAGTTCAAGTTTCCTATGTGCTCTTGAGTGTGAATCATGAAATGGCTGTTTGCTATGCTTTCCTAGAATACAAGCATCACATTCCTTAGGTTTTGTAGGAATTGTAGGCAGTCCATCAACACCATTTTTCTTCAACAAACGAAGGCTGTCATAATTTAAGTGCCCAAATCTAGCATGCCATAAAAGACTTGATGGAAATGTACCTTCATCATGATGTGAACTGAATGCAAAGTTTTGAGCATGAGAAAATGAACCTTTCAGCTTCAAAAGTCTCCTTTCTTCTATTCCCTCCATGACAAGTGAGTGATCTGATGCTGAACTGACCTCTGCCTTGCCATCAAACAAGTGAACTGCGTGTCCTTGCTGCCGGATTTCGATAAGGGAAAGCAAGTTTCTCTTCAACTCCGGGAGGTATAGAACCTCATGTAGGATATGATCAGGAAGACCAGGGAGTTTAAGCCTGACTGTGCCAAGCCCTGATGGCTTGAGTTTGGATTTATCTGCGAAATATACTGCTCCATCAACTTTGTCAGTGAATTCTTCAAAAAAATCTTTTCTAAATGTCATGTGACATGTTGTTCCTGAATCTAGCAACCAATCATCTCTCCATGAAGTAAATGAAACATCAAATAGGTTTTCAGTTACTCCATTGTTACAATGTGCTAGAACAGAATGAGCTGATTCAGCTGGTTTACCTTTGTCTTTGTCATCAATTTTACCTCTGTCTTGATTTGTTTGCTGCTAAGCTTTAGATTGTCTGCCCCCCTTTTCTCTGAAGTTTCTTCTTCGTCTTCTGTCTGCTCTTCGTTTGGATGAACCTGAAGCATGTCTCTTTTCTCTCTGTGCCAAGTAGGCAGCCTCTTTAGAAGATGAAGGGACTGTCATCTTCTTTTGAAGGAGGAGAGAAAAACCAAAACTTTGCTGGAAAAAAAAAATCTGAAGAGGAAAAATTTCTGCTATACAAACTTTCAATTCTTGAAATCTTCTCAATTAGAGGGGACAAAAAATCTTACTGGAAAAATATTCTAAGTTTAAAAAACTCTTTGCTGGAAACTAATTATGCTCAAAAACTCTTGCTGAAGACTGAATTTAAAAAATACTCTTTGCTATAAACTGAATTATGCATAAAAAAATATATATATGTATATTTTTTTTGTTTGTTTGGGGAATAAAAAACTTTTATGTGAAAATTCGATATGGAAGGGAGGGCGATATTGTGAAATGGTGGTGGGGGGGGGGAGGTATATAAAAGGAGTGAAATGGTATTCAAAAGAGGGGGCAGAATTATGAATGTGGGAGGGGCATTAGAATGATGGGCAGTATATGAATGGCAGTATTACAATGTGGAAACTCTCGACAGCGTTATATGTAAGGCGGTAAAAGGGCGCAAACAGTGGTGAACGGATAATACAAAGTGGTATTGTATATAACCAAACGATATCTTATATAACCAAAATATGTCGGCGTGTATTAAAACAACGTGATATATAAATGGTGTGACTGTTATATGACAGTCGGACTGTATATGCGTGGAGGGCGGTAATGTGATACCAACAGCGTTTAAATATGGAGCACAATACAGCGTATATGAAATCACAATACAACCAGCGATAACACCATGTAATGACAGCATGGTATATATATAAGAGGTGTGGTATATGCAAAGGGAGGTGGTATTATAACGCAGAGAACTGTATTTAAGAGTCGAGGGCGTAAGGGAGCCGAGTTGAGAGCTAACTTGTATCTTTTTGAACGTGAATGGAGCGTATTGAATGGAGTATGTAGGCGGGTGACAACAGACAGCGTTGGATATAGTATATGTGGACAGCGTTGTAACTTCTGCAGCGTTGAAATGACAGGCAGCACTGGTGGAGGGCCGACAGGCCACGTATATGGTGAGTCGATGGATAAAACACAGCGTAATATGGATGTGCGTTGCAGGTATAAGAGCGCTGTTGATATATAGAGGCCGAGAGACCGGGTTGAGGAGTGTTAGAAGTGAGGGGGTAAAAAAAAATACTGAACGCTGTATTCAAATGTGACAGAGCGTTGTATTCAAGAGTCCACTGGAACGAGCAGAAGGGAGGGCGGTAATGGAGAAATGAGGGTCGGTTGGGAAAAGCGTTAGGTGAATATGTAATGAGAGGGCACAGAGTTTTGAGGGAGAGGCGTTGGGTAGGTAGGAGGCCCAAAGGGCTGTTGCAAAAAAATTTTGAAATTGAATCTGTAGAATTATAGAGTTGCAGGACTGCTGGAATTGCAGAATGGCAGAGCCTGCAATTTGCAGAATGACAGAGCCTGCAGTCTTTAGGAGCTGCAGGAGCTGGAGCTGCAAATGTCAGTGCTATATAGGGAAAAAAAAAATGCAGAATAACAGTCTATCAATTAAGAGCAGCAGAAAACTATTAAAAAAAATGACTGAGCAAAGGATAGGGAGTTACACCACAGGGCAGAAATCCCAATTGTGGGGCTGGCTCTGATACCATGTCAAACCAGGAGGTAACTCCTCAAATCAGAATGTGTATTAGCTGAAGAATGTACATGCTCTTATAGATGGGAGGTGAGGCTATTGGGATTCATCTCCCAATGACTCTTGGCCTTCCTTATTTCCTAATATTAAATAATATACAAAAATACATATGCACACCCATCCATAGAATTAGGTGTCAACAAATATAATGTAAATAATGAAAGATAACCCATATTGTAATTTGCACTTACTCTTAGTTTACAAAAAAGAAGCTTGAGAAGTTTAAAAAAATAAAAAAACTTTTTTTTAGTAGTTTGAAAAAAAAGCTTTAGAAGTTTACAAATAAAGAAGTTTGCAAGTGAAAAAAATTCGATTCTCATATTTAAATCTGTATAAGATCTTAAATCTAAAAGTTTTAGAAGTTTACAAGTGAAAAAAATTGATTCTTATCTTAATTCTGTATAAGATCTTAAATCTAATAATTTGATTCTCATCTTAAATCTAATTCTCATCTTAAATCTATATAAGATCTTAAATCTAATTACAGATTTAAATCTAATTATAGATTTAAGATCTTGAATCTGTTATTAGCTTAAATCTTAAATCTGTACTTAAAATGGATCTATAAATTTGATTCTCATCTTAAATCTAAATCTAAATATAATTACAGATTTAAGATCTTAAATCTGTAATTAAGATGGATCTATAAATTTGATTCTCATTTTAAATCTAAATCTAAATCTAATTACAGATTTAAGATCTTAGATCTGTAATTAAGATGGATCTGTAAATTTGATTCTTAAATCTGTTATTAGCTTAAATCTTAAATCTGTTATTAGATTTAAGAAATCTAATAACAGATTTAAGATCTTAAATCTGTACTTAAAATGGATCTATAAATTTGATTCTCATCTTAAATCTAAATCTAAATATAATTACAGATTTAAGATCTTAAATCTGTAATTAAGATGGATCTATAAATTTGATTCTCATTTTAAATCTAAATCTAAATCTAATTACAGATTTAAGATCTTAAATCTGTAATTAAGATGGATCTATAAATTTGATTCTCATTTTAAATCTAAATCTAAATCTAATTACAGATTTAAGATCTTAGATCTGTAATTAAGATGGATCTGTAAATTTGATTCTTATCTTAAATATAAATCTAAATCTAATTACAGATTTAAGATTATAGATTTAAGATCTTAAATCTGTAAATATTATGCCCAACATAGTATGTTATGCCCAACAAGTTAATTCAATATCTATATTAGTAAGTATTTTGCCCAACAACCCAAGTTAATTCAATTGACAAAACTTTTAGACTTGAACCAACTGCGAAGTGAGAATAGTAATTATTTTGTCCAACAACCCAAGTTAATACAACCCAAATTAATTCAATTGACAAAATTTATAGACTTGAACCTGGATGAGAAGGGGATGACGTGAACTTGGATGAGAAGAATAACAACAACTTCTAAATTTGAATCTAGATGAGATTCAATTTACTATTAAATTTAATTAACAAAACTCATCTTCAAATTATAAATTTAATTAACAAAACTCATTTTTAAATTCAATTGACTAATAAATTTAACTGACAAAGCTCATTAAACCCTCATGAAATTGGATATATATATATATATATATATATTAACAAAGCTTATTTTTAGAATATATAAACGCTTATGATAGGTCGGTTCGCAAAGGATTTTGGCTTTTTATAAATCGATCGATGGTTTATTTTGTCGAATGTCCATGGATGTAAAGCTGATAGGTCAGTTGGCAAAGGGTTTTGGCCTTTTTTAAATTAATCGATCACTTATTTAATTTTATGGATGTCCCGTTATCTTTTCTTCGCTGTCACGTAATCTTTGAAGTAAATCAATTAAATTGTTGAAACGTTGTGGGAAGGCGCTTTCCAACAGTGGTGTTGGAAGGACTTCTCCGCAACCAAGTTTTGATAAAGATATCCCACTAATATAGACCCCGATAAAGCCATCCAGTGAGAACAATAAAATATCGACACCGATAAAGACCTAATGTGAGAAAAATATAACTTACTGTGAGAAAAATATCAGCTTTTATTAGATGGAAGAATGATTTAACAATACAATGTTGGTAAGGTTTTATTTCAAAGTTTGACATAAAAAAAAATTGATAAAAACTGTTTTTAATATATTATTTATAAATTATAAATTTTAATATAATTAAAAATATTAAAATAAAGAGTATTATTTTCTTAATTATTACTTAATAAGTTATTATTATAGTTTTCATTAAAAAAAAATTCATGAAAAATCAGTTACCCAATCTTTATTTATCTTTAAAACACATCAAATTATTATCCCAAAAAACACTCTTTAAAATACACCATGTTTATCCATATAGTTATATTCAATCAAATTATTATCCAAAAAAACCTTTAGGTTTGCTTTTGGTTTTTATCATCAGTTTGATATGCAACAAAACATCTTCATAGGTGCCGGAGATCTTAAAGTGTTTGGATTAGATTTATAGGTTATTATGGATACTTTATTTACTGGAAATTTTATGTGTATGTTTTTTATTAAGGCTTCTAATATATTTTAGAAGCCGATAATAATAATATATAGGCGATAATAATAATATATAGGTGATTGTAGATATTGTACTTATCTGAAAATTTATGTTTAAATGTTTGATTAATGGTTAGTAAATTATTTAGAAGTGAATTTGATACTAATAATTTCTGAATGTTTCTGAATGTTAGACGTGAGGAGTCTGCGTCTGCGTCTGCTTCAGAGGTTGTTGGTGACCCTGCTTATGACTACAATGCTGTTGAAGGAAGTCCCAACGGTGGTGGTCGCTGCTCCTCCCGGAATTCAACACGACTCACACGTTCCATCGCCTCCGGCGCCCGATATTCATTCTTCCTCTAAAGAATCAGCGGCAGAAGTGTGTCCTCCTGGAACGTTAAATAAGAATAATGGGAAAAATGAAACTCTTCCCATGAACTAAATTCCTTCTCAATTTGGACTAACCATTTGTTCTTATGGTTGTTTTCTTCTAGTGATAGGGATGGTGGTTTGCCATCATATCCACCCACTCACGTTTAAGTTAACTATAAGTTTTTGATTTGTTTTTTTGGTTGTTTCCTTCTAGTATTTATAGGGATGGTGGTTTGTCACCATATCTATCCATTCAAAAGCTTAAGTGAATTATAAACTTTTGATTTGTTTTTATGGTTTTTTTAGTGATAAGGATGATAGGGATGGTGGGTTGTCATCATATTTACCCACCCAAGTTTAAGTCACTTATAAATTCTTGATATTGTTACTTGTGAACTATTTTATATATATTTATAGTTTTTCTAGTGATAAGGATGGTGGTTTGTCATCGTAGTTTAAGTCAACTATAAATTCTTCTCGATATTGTTACTTGTGAACTATTCTATATATTTCTAGTAAATTACTAGTTCCTCATTCAAATTTTAATTTAATGAATATCTATCATACCTTTACATAATTGTTACAGAATATGGATACAAATTTAAGTCAACTATAAATTCTCGACAGATATTGTTACTTGTGATGTATTTTATATATATTTCTAGAAATTACTAGTTCCTCATCCAAATTTTAATTTTATGAATATCTATCGTACCTTTACATAATTGTTGCAGAATATAAAGAAAAACATATTGAAGAGGCGCTAAGCATTTGTGATTTTCCGCATGTGAGCAGTTGATATATATTGTTTTTTCTTTTGCATCAAAAATACAATACAGTGTTGCAAACATTTTTGATATCTATAATACTTTTATATAATTGTTATTCAATATTTTCATATATTTTTATATTATTTAAATTTGGTTCAAAATTAGAATTTTTATATTATTTAAATTTTGTTCAAAATTAGAATTAGAATTTTATATGATTAATAAGAATGTTTTTAATTATAATTTATTTGTGTAGGTGGTAGTATAATTAGCAAAAAAATATGTTAGTAAGTTTTTGTGCATCTACCCATTGGAAATTCAATCTGTGGAACATGTCTTACCATCTGAATTTAATAAAAAATAATATTAATCATAAATTGTTAAATATTTTTAAGTCATTTCAAGAATTTCATAGTATCAAAATCTCAAAAAATTAAATAAAATAGGGAATTTTGCTTTGCTAAAAAAAATGCACTTAGTTAAAAAAGGCTCTTAATTGCAAAATAGAATATTATGTCATAAATAAAATATGTTACATTTGACATTTCTTTTATATAAGAACTTTTCTTCACGAAAAAATGTTTTTTTTTTTTTTAAAGAAAGGAATATAAAAAAAAATATGTAATTTCCCACAATCCAAAGAAGCACTATCCAAAAAGGGATGTTGTTAAAATTCTTGATGAAAGAGCTATGCTACTCTATGCTACTTTATTTCTAGGTGCATTTAATTTTTGAAGTAAAATGAAAAGAATAAAACCTTAAAAAACTATTACCTCAAAAACTAGTTATTGTTAAAAGTTTGGACCTCTACATTATATCACAAAAATACTACTTTGTAGAGATTCAAAAAGTTGTGAGACCATAGACTTCTATTAGTTACTATAAAAGTTTGGACCTGCACATTATAACACAAAAATACTCCTTTGTAGAGATTCAAAAAGTCATGAGACCGTAGACTTCTATAGAATGTTGGCATTTGCTTGTATCAACAAACTATGAAGTCATTTAATAGGTTATGTATCATATATTTACATGGCCTTTTATGTACAACCAACTAGCATGCTCTTGTTGTCAAAGGCACACCCTCACCTTGCTTAGATAAAGAATCATTATGTCCCTAATAGATATATTGGTAACTTATAGGTATTGAAAGGTATAAAAAGTTCTCTTAATCACATTTTCCTCTGTTGTTAAATTAATGTTTTTCATATGAGAAATATTTTTCATTTAATCAATAATAATCATATAATAGCCCATGATTTGCAACTGACGAATAGCCTTTGTCCTCACAAATTTTAACAAATAAAAGAAGTGTTATGGATTCAACTCGACTATTTGAACCATGCTCAACATTGTCTTTGTAAGACAAGTAGCAATGCTTAGAGAGATATACTTCAAAACCTAGCCTATAGATATTGTCATTTCCTTGGCATGCTTCATAAAAAAACACCCATGAAAGAATATGATCAATAACTATTGAACCCACTAGCCTCGCACTTGCAATTTTTAACTTTATTTGGTATGAACTGAAGAGTAGTCAAACACCCATGAAAGAATATGATCAATAACTATTGAAGCCAGTAGCCTCGCACTTGGAATTTTTAACTTTATTTGGTATGAACTCAAGAGTAGTCATGTCTTTGATGCTACAAATTTAGGATGAATGAGCCTGCCTTCAAAAATAACATTATTTTGAGAATTTTAAATTACCTAATACATATGGATAAGAAGTGATATAAATTCTTTTAATTGTCACCTATTAAACCATTCTTCAAAATAAAGGTCTGCTCTTTTGTTTCCCTAGGGTTTGAAAATTTGAAAAACTAAGGCCAGCTCTACTTAGATAATATTTGAGAAAATACAATGAACAAAAAGATATTGAATATGCTCAGACTTTTCCTTGAATAAGAAGCGTAGAGTGAGAAAATTCATGTTTATCTTTCATAGAACATCTTGTTGGGTATGCATTATATTTACTTCACGACTATCCTCACATGTTTCATATTGTATTAAGCACAACAAAGGGGTTACAAAGGGGGTGAAACCTCTCATGCTCAAGGTGTTCAAGCGTAGTACCATGGATTTTTTTGGGCGGTTTTTTGCATCCATTTTGGTGGTTTTCAACACATGTTTTCACCTTTAGCAGTTTTGTGGTGCATGGAGGTTTTTTAGTTTCGATTAAGGAAATACAATTGTATTCGAATTCATGGTAAATGGATTGGTGATTTATGGATATATATATATATATATATATATACACATGTTTGTGCTTGTGTGTATCATATTGTAAAAATATAAAGATGAAGATATTGAAAAATCTTATTGGTTTTCTTGGTATTGGTTTCTAGGATCAAATAACAATGCTATTTTCTGTGCTTTCTATTGCATCCTTTTTATGTTAATTAAGAATATATTTGCAACAAATAATCATACAAGATTAAAACCTACACATTCAACACAACACTTTTTGCGGGGGCCTTTAGCTTCAAAAAGGATTCCACCACCAATAAAATACTAGAACTCAATTTATAATTAAAGCATGATAAAGTTGCTACGACCATAATATCCACTAGAGGAGTTGCACACCCAAACAAGCTTTTAATTATTATTTGAAATTATGAAATGATATTTTTCCAAAATTTAAATGTACTTCTCCCACCTAAATTTCCCACCCACAAGAAGTCTCAAATGTTCAATAGTTAACCAACCCTGGTGCTAAATTATAGTGGATTTAGGGTCAAATACTTTAAAAAGCATAGTACACCTTCTATGTTGGAGAAATGAGGTTATATATTTAGGAAGAAAAATATTCTCGTCACATTCGATAATAACATCACAACTATTATTCTCACCAAAGAGGCCAAGCCACTTTATATCCCCTTGTTTAATATTCTTATCTAGTCAATTAAAATGTCAGGGGAAATGTATTTATCAAGAATGAAATCTCTTGATAGGTTGAGTTTGGAAATAAATTTCCTACCATTTCGCTGCAAGAGGTTTACCAAAAAGTACATCTTTTAGACCCTACCATCCTCTTTCCTTGGGAATGGGGGTTTTTTTTCTAGCTTGCCAAATGTAAATATTTGTAATCTCCACTACCCCTCCAAAGGAAATTGAAGCACAATTTTTGAATATTATCTAAAATTCCCTTTGAATTATGTGCCAAGAGGTGCCAATATATCGAGATTTCTTCTAGCATTTATTTAACTAGGACTAACATGATACCTCTAGAAATCCATATATTACATAAATATATCCTTGTTTAAAATTTACCAACAAGCCAGTGGCAATATGCGTTCTTGTTGTTATTAGGTTTGATGCCAAAACTAAGGTATTTTATATTCTCATCCAAATTTCCATTCACACAATGTAATAAAGCATCCAACTATGTTGTAAGGCATTTCTCAAAAGAGAAAGTGCATGCTATAGACTTATGACATAAATATTTAAGATATCCAAAACTTTATAGATTTCTCATTCTAATCCAAGATAGAAGAGAAATATGTCATTTAAAAAATGAATATGAGTCAGGGGGATCCATATATCCACCTAAACACCACTCACCTTCCTGTGGGATTTGTATCTAGAAGAAATCTACTCAAGCCCTCAAATCCCAATAGGAACACATATGGGGACAATGGACACCCCTATTAGATACCCCGTAAATGCTTAAAAAAAATAGTATATCAATTGATTAGGATTTCCATATGCATATACATCCCATAATCTACTTGGTAATTCTGAAAGACAATTTAATCAATAGTAGCATCAAATGCAAGAAAGTCCAGGAAACTTGATCAAAGAATTTTGACAGATGAAGTTTAATAATGAGGGAAGGGGTATAATGTTCCTTTATACTATGTGATGCTTCTTCAGTGACACCCACAACTTCATGGATATTTATTCGTTCAAAAAAGGTGAATTTATCAGTAGATATACACTACAAGAGGATATGTTTGATCATTGTCACAATCACTTTTTAAATGATCTTGTAGACCATGATGTAGAGGGAGATCGACTTGAAATAAATAAAAATTTAGTTATTATACACTTTGAGAATTAAAGAAATAAAAGTGGAATTGATATTTCCTAGTACCTACCTCGATAAATGTGTTAGCATTGATGTCAACCTAGTAGCATGGTGTTGGAGACTGCATTGATGTTGTGTTGAGATGATAGTTGATGAGTGTTGCAATGAGTGATGGTTGGCATTGATGTCAACTTGGACTTGGTTTGGAGATAATATGCATATGATATAATTGCCTTGGTATCTATGGTTGCTTTGGAAAATTTCATGTTGTAGATGTTTTGATGGATGTTGCAGGTGCTTGTTAGCTTTATTGGTTAGTCGATCAACCAGTTCTCCATGTAGATGATGCTTGTGATAAGATGAACTTAATTGTTGGATGATACTTGAAGTGTTTCCTTTGAGGTGTTCTTGATGCTAATGATGATGTTTAAAGGTGTTGTAGAGGTTGTTGTGATTTATCAAGTTTCCTTCTACAACCGAGCTTGATGTTTGATGCCACTAAATATAGTTTCTTCTCTCATGAGTTGGTTATTGTACTTATGATGTATACATCATGTATGAAATATTTAGGAGGTTGCAGAGATTCTTTTTAAGGCTTGTCAAGGACTGGACAAGTTTTACAGATGTCAGAGATACTATGAAATAAGTTGGAGGGAGTTCTGAGTTGAAGACACTGTGTTTTCTTTTCATCCCCTTCCCAGTCGCATTGAGGGAAGCCTATGGGAGTGACTATAGCTACATTCACATGCAGGGCAGTGTTAAGGGAGCGATTGGGCCTATAAATGAATTTTCTCTGGATTTCGCATGGTCCTCGGATGTTTTAATTGGTTTTATTGATGTATTGTTTTTGGGAATTTTCATTAAATGTTAATATTGAATAAATCAACATGATTGAATGTAATTTGAAGTGTGAATACCTTTAATGGACCAACTAGTGGAGTAGTGGCAATTTTTTTCAAAAGGAGCATATCGACCATTGTGAGCGAGGAAATAGGGCATAGTTTTGTGGAGAGAGTAGAGGGGGACCTTCTACGACATGTAATATTATAGAGGTTGATTTTAGTGAGAAGTGCGCTAAGAGATATCATATTATTCGATCATGGAGTGAGGAGATTCATTATGAGGGAAAATATTGTTGTAGTGAGGTAGAATTTTCTCTGTTGAATGTAACAAAGATTTTAGGAATTGTAGCATAATAATTTCAAATGAAAATGCTAGAGCTTCAAGAAAGTTTCTACTGCAGGTTTTGAGAGTTAGATGCATGAGAAGATGAGGAGAGAATTACTCCTCGATTATTATTTATTTATTTATGTATGCAGGGGCAAAGAGTTGTTTCACATAGCTGTATCAGTATTTCATATTTATGTTTCCTATTTTAGATTTCATTTTGATTGCTCGCGTCTAATGTATTATGGCTATGTGTGTTGAGAGTGGTATGTGGATGATTGCGAGTGTATGAATGGAATGAGATTGTGAGTGGAAGTTGTAGTGTCTTGAGTTGAGTTGCAGTCATTGTATTTGTAAAAATTTAGATTGTTTGATTGAGATGATTTTTATGAGAGAAAGTTGTTGTTGCTTTCTGCATGGGTCTTAGTTTGAAATATTTTGAAATTTTGAACTGTTGATTAGAAGATCAAGATAGCTTGGTGAAGAAGGGATAGATGTTTCTTTCCTATGGGTGTATGTAGCTAGTAAGAGGAAATAACATTCTCATAGTCTAATGATTGTTGGGCGAGGATTTGAGGGGATAGGAGTCTCTGGTGGATGGAATTTCACTTAGTTGATGTTATATGACAAACTTCCTTACTGGGCATAGCCAACTATGATGATGTATAATGATTTGTTTGGTTAATGAAATTGCAACAGAGCAGCAACAAACACAATGAGTGTTTTTTTTCCTCAGAGGGAGGTTTTCCACTAGAGATCTTTATGTTCCTTGTGCATGTGACTGTTTGATTATGTTATGGATTTCATTTGATGATCATGGAAATTATTATTTGTTTTCATGGTTAATCTACTAATGGAATAATGTGTGAATGTGTTCAGTAATTAAAAATAAATACAAAAGTTAAGAAACACAGTCACTATTGATTCACCCCTCCCCACTCAGTAGTGAGAACATTTCCAACAATTGGTATCAAAGAATGGTGCCTTTGATATAGCTTCACTATTGTAAAGTAGATCATGGGATATCAAGGAGATTTTCAAGCAAATGGACTACTCACTCTTCATGGATTGAATTATGCACTATGGAAGATAATATTGGAAGTTTATTTTATTGATCTTGATGTGGATTTTTTTCTCTCATTAGAATATAATACGTATGATGAACCAAATGAGAAAGCCAAAAATATCATCTCAAGGACCCTATTAGATCACAATGTTGCAATAGTAAGACAATTCAATAATGCAAAATAAATTATGAACAAGTTGAATTATATGTATGGAAGAGATGGATCTCATTTTTCAGAAGTTATTGAAGAACCTCATTCCATTCTTGATGAAAATGAACATGTTACACAAGAATATACATTCATATAAGAAGAAAAACCAATCTCGTCTCAAGGATATAGTGAGAGAAACCATGAGAACATTGATATGAAATTCATCAAGATCAAGAGACACCACATGAAGATATCATCAAGGGAAACAAGATGTTTAAAAATTAGTCTGCAAGATCGAGAAGAGTATTGTGCAAGACTAGAAGAGGAATTAGCCTCCTTGATATGTGAGATTGATAAAGGAAAAAATTAGCTATCTCAATATCAAAATTTGGAGGAAAGAAATGAAATATTATATGATATACTTATAAATCAGAGAGCTCCTTATATCAAAACCAGGTTGGGCTTAAGAGGGATCAACCCTTGTGAAAGGAAAAGAGAAAGTGGAATACAATCATCACAAGCCCACCATCACATGCACTCCATCCCATATCAATCAGAGATCTTGGAAGCATCATCATCAAAGGAAGCTCTAGAAGAAAAGAAACTATAAATAGAAGAAAAGGAGAGAGGACCACATATACAACATGGATAAATTAAATACAATAAGGAAGTAGACAAGTGTACATCATCCAAAAAATCAAAACATAAGGCATCCAAGCTTGTTTTACTGTTATTGTTTTTCTTGCAATCATTTTGGTCATCATGCTAGAGATTGTAAATATTATGCAAGAAAACATAGATTGTCAAATAACGATTGTTTCAAGTGTGGAAAATATGGTGATAAGGCTCTAACTTTAATATATGACAAGATTAACCCATCAAAAGGAGCAAGCCCACCATTTAGGGCGAAGAAAGTATGGATGAGAAAATATGAGCTACAAAGAACCAAATTTTCAAAGGATTACTAGGAAGGATGATTTTCTTCAAAAGATATATTCTACTGAAGGGGAGTAGATCATTGTATTATGCCTAATATGAGATGGCTTCAACAAAAGCTAAACTTGATAGGTGCATGTGATTAAAAGAAGAAATTTTCAGCTTCATGCATCTATTCATGGAAGGAGAGCACATGAGTTCAGGGGCAGTCTACAAATTTTAATATATTTCATGTCATTTTATCTTTTGTCTCATGATCGTTGGTGGTTTCATCCATGTTGTGTGAAGATAATTTTGCATTAATGCACACTAATGAATGCATTATTTAGCAAGAAATAGTTGATGGATAAATGCCATATGCTTAGGTGGAGTTTGATCTAATTCTATGTTATGCATGTATAAAATTTATGTCATGCAAGATACTATGGCCTTCATGGGAAGTTTGATGATAGCTTGAGAGAGTGATGTTACTCATTTAATACCTTAATCGTAGTACTTCATTATATTGTCATCTTCTACATGAGGAATAGTTATTGATGCAAGAATGTACCTAGAGAGTTGTTGGTTTGTTTTGTGAATTTATAAGGAGTATTGTTGCATAATTCTTGCACTTTATATTGGTGTTGATGGATGAAGTGTTCTACATTGCATGTGGTTCTTAAATTGGTGCACATATGATATCATGGGATCATGGATGAAATTTAGATTGCAAATTTCTCATTTTCTTGGTCATCTTATTCCTAGAGGATGTACTTCAGTAATATGGTTTCATGATTATTATTTGAGGATTGTTTCCATATACCGCTACTGCATTATTAATTTTAGATTAGATTATTGAAGATGAGTCATTGATGTTGTTGCTGCTGAAAGTCATAATATGATGCTTCTATTATTTACATGATACAGACAATGATGTTGAGAGAGATGTTGCTGCTGAGTATATTGTTGGTATAATATGCTTCATTTTCTGCTTGGGAGATCCATACATTATGCTGTTGAAGACTAATCCCATGCTACATATAAGTTCAGCCATGGAGGTGGTTATGTTGATGCTCTATGATGTTATGTCACTGATTTATCTTCATTCTCATTCACATGTTGTTACTAACTTCTATTGATGGTTTTGACAAAGAGAAAATGAGTTATATATGTTGTTGCTGAAGTGAGGATATATTATTACTTATTTTCTTATCTTTATATGAGTTCAAATATTGTTGTTGCTACTGAAATTTTCCATCACGACCCAAGTGATTGAAGATAAAATATATGCTGTTATGATTTATTCATGAAAACTTGTGATGTTGGGGCTACTGAATACTATTATTGCAGGTTGCTAGCTTATGAAATATGCTATAAAAATTTTGGAGAGAGTTGTGTTTATTTCCTTTTGGCATGGAGTTATTCATCTTGATCATGAGTTGTTGTTTACATTGTCACAATAGTTATAACTTTTTACTCTCATATTATGAGTCACGGGTCATATTGTTTGTGGGGTCATAAGTTAAGATCGTCTTCAGAGAGATATTTGAATCTTTTTTTTAGTTGGTATATGTTATGTTTTACAACCATATGTGGGATTTTAGATCCATTATGGAGCCATGTAATTCCATGTATCATTTTTGAGTCTTTGGTGGAGTCATATTTCATCCTTGAGGAGGAATTGTATAATCACATTCTATCATTCTTTTTGCCATGTAATATGCCTATGAAGCCTTGTATTTTCATTGATTTTTTTTTTGGGTCATAGTCCTTGGTTCTCTAGCCTCTTACATGTGGAATGGAAGCAATGATTATTGCAGAAGTTTCATGTCCAACAACTTGGTGAGATAGTTGTAGCCTCTTGTACATCTTCAAGAGGATCATATTCAACAAGAGACTGTTGATTACCACATCATATTGTTCCTGATATGTTGATGCCCACACTATGCTTTTAATGTGCTAATGCTGCTTGATGTTATAATTCTCAGGGGGAGCATGTTTTGCATATGATTGTTGATCTGATGGATAATTTTTTACTACTTGGGGGAGAATGTTTGGCGCTAATATGTTTTTATTATATCAGTGTATATTTACGCTACTTAGAAGGAATTGTTTCTTGATGTTGTTATTGATGGGTATGATGTATGTTGTTTTTGATGATTATTCTACTACTAAGTTGAGTGGCGTTTCTCTTGCTGGTGCATATGATGTGTTAAGGCTCCTACTATTTTTGGTTATTCTTGTTATTGTTGTGTTTATTTTCAAGGTTATGTTGCCACCTAGGAGTATGTGTTGCTGCTATCCACTCTATGTTATGATTGATGGATATGCCTTGTTACTACTATTGAATTTGGTTGATATGATGTTCATATAGGAGGAGCCATTACTTGAGTTTTCTACTAGTATTCTTATATCTTGCTCCTACTTCCATGATATGGAGATGTTGTTATTAATTCTTCTCATAGGGGAGTGAGAGTGGTTGCTGCTTCGATCAACTATGTTCTCCTTGCTTATTCAGTGAGTAATTGATGGTTTAATTTGAACCCTTTCCATTGATGTCAAAGGGGGGTAAAATGAGGATTTCAATTCTCCATGAGGTTTCTTTGGATGACCCGTCTTGGGTAGACATCAACGCCAAAGTGTGAGATTGTTGGAATTGATGTAAACCTAGTAGCATGGTGTTGGAGGATGCATTGACGTTGTGTTTAGGTGATAGTTGATGAATGTTGCAGTAAGTGATGGTTGGCACTAATTTCAATTTGGACTTGGTTTGGAGATGGTATGAATATGATATAGTTTCCTTGGTCTTTATGGTTTCTATGGAAAATGTTCACGTTACAAATGTTTAAATGGATGTTGCAGATTCTTGATATATTTGTTGATTAGTTTATCAAATAGGTCTCCATGTAGATGATGCTTATGATAAGATGACCTTGATTTTTGGATGATGCTTTAAGTGTTTCCTTTGAGGTGTTATTCATGCTCATGATGATGTTTAAAGGTGTTGTATAGGTTTTCATGATGTATCATGTTTCCTTATACAACTGAGCTTGATGTTTAAAGCCACTTGATGAGGTTTCTTCTCTCATGAGTTGGTTATTGAATTTATGATGTCTAAATCATGTATGAAATATTCAGGAGGTTGAAAATATGGTTTTTAATGGTTTTCATGGATTGGAAAAGTTTCAACGATGTCAAAGATACTAAGCAAAAATTTGGAGGCAATTTTGAGTTCAAGACACAGTGTCTTTCCTTCATCCCATGCCCAATCACATGGAGGGAAGCCAATGGGAGTGACTACAGCTCTAGTAGCATGTAGGGAAGTGTTAAGGGAGCGATTGGGCTCATAAATGAAGTTTCTCTATATTTATCGCACTCCTCAGATGTTTTAATTGGTTTTATTGATGTATCTTGTTCAAGAATTTTCATTAAAGGTTAATATTGAATAAATCAACATGATCAAATGAAATTTGAAGTGTGAATGCCTTGAATGGTCCAAGTAGTGGAGTAGTGGTAAAATTTGTTTAAAAGAAAGAGCAGATCGACCGTTGTGAGTGAGGAAATAGAGAAGAGTTTTGTGTAGAGAGAAAAGGGTGACCTTCTACAACATGTAATATTATAGAGGTTGATTTTAGTGAGAAGTTCATTCTGATATATCATATTATTAGATGATGGAGTGAGGAGATTCATTGCAAGGGAAACTATTGTTGTGCTGAGGAAAAAAAAATTATGCTGAATGTAACAGAGCTTTGGAGGATCTTCAGTAGAATAATTTCAAAGGAAAATGCTAGAGCTTCAAGCATGTTTCTACTATAGGTTTTGAGAGTTTTATGGAGGAGAATATGAGGTGATAATTTCTCCTTGATTATCACTAATTTATTTATACATGTAGGGGAAGAGAGTTGATTCACATAGCTATAACAGTATTTCATGATTATGTTTCATATTTTTAGATTTCATGTTGATTGGTTGCATCTAATGTATTATGGTTATGTGTGTTGAGAGTGGTATGTGGATGATCGTGAGTGTATGGATGGAATGAGATTGTGAGTGGAAGTTGTAGTGTTTTGAGTTGATTTGCAGTCATTTTATTTTCATAAACTGATATTGTTTGATTGAGATTATTTTTATGATAGAAAGTCGTTGTTGCTTTGTGCATGAGTCCTACTTTGAAATATTTTGAAATATGGCCCTATTGATCAGTAGATCAAGATATCTTAGTGAAGAAGGCATAGGTGTTCATTGCCTATGGGTGTAGGTAGCGAGTAAGAGGAATTAACATTCTCATAGTCCAATGGTTTTTGGCCGATTCTTATAGTGGATGGGAGTTCACTTAGTCGATGTTATATGAGAAAATTCCTTGCTACGCATAAAAAACTATGATGATGTAAAATGATTTGTTTGATTAATGATATTGCAACAGAGAAACAACAACAAGAAAGGGTTGTTTTTTCCATGGAGGTAGGTTTTAAACCATATATCCTTCTGTCCCTTGTGCATGTGACTATTTGATTATGTTATGGAATTCATATGATGATCATGGAATTTGTTATTTGTTTTGATGATTAGTCTACTAATGGAATAATGTGTGACTGTTTTTAGTAAATAAAAAAGGAATACAAAAGTTAATAAGCACAATAACTACTGATTCACCCCCCCCCCCCCTCTGAGTAGTGAGCACATGTCAAAAAATATGGACCTCTTAAGCTACCCAAAACAATTCCTCTCCTAGAATATTGTAAAAATGGGAGGAAAAAATCAACTATCCAATCCTTCGAACCTGATCTTCAACCCTTTTGAAAAGTGTGCAACGTTGAGAGAAAATTAAGAGCTATTAATTCTTTGAAAACCTCGTTGTTGTCTTCTTCTTCCACCATTTTGGAGTATTTACTAATCAGTCTCATAATATCTCCTTCTGGGTAGTGCTCAGCCTCTTTATAAATGTTATTAAAATAATGAACACCCTTCTCAAACAATTATTGAAAGGATTTGGCTTCCTTAACCCATGATCAAAATTTACCCATTCGAGAGTAAAAAAATTCATGCCACAAAACTTGTACAGTCACGTAGAAATAAATCTAAACCACCTTGTAATTAACCCATGTGGGCCTCAAATCCACTAGAGAAATATCTATAAGGGAAACCCTTTCCATAAATTTTATAAAAAAAACATTCAATGGATTAGGGGGAGCAATCCATCCCTCAATTTCTTTCATATGTAAAGTAAAATTTAAATACCTACCCATTATTAAAGCAGGTTTTATTATAAGAGAAGAATTACATTTTTTTTTTCTAATAGGATATTTCAATCTTGTAGGATTCATAAATGTTGAGGATATTGAAGACTTCACTCAATATTTTTCTTTCTGCCCTAGTAAAAATACCTTCAAGGATAGAGGAATAGTTAATAAGTTGGATACTCTCCTTCCAACTAGTAAGAAAATCCCTTGATGACCCATCATATTCGATATCTAGGAATTCCCATCCCCTTAACAAAATATTCAAAACCACACATACATACTCCCCTTTCCCCATCATTTCCTGAAACAAACATAATCTAAATTGACCATTTTGCATAGTGGTTGTGACATACATGAGAAGATGTGTAGGTATATTCTACTTTATATCAACCAAACCCCAATTTTGAAATATGTTGGTGCATCTCATTCTAAATAAAATGTAGTATAAACATAAATATGGGAAAATGGAGAGATTATAATGCAAAATTCCAAGAGTTGGGCATGAAAAGTCCAAGATAGTGAGTTCAAATATGAGTGCATAATTATGAAATGAAATTAAACACATGATTTTTACCTTGCATCAAAAGTTTAAAATGTATATTGATGTATATTCAACTTGATTTTGAGTAACCATAGTTTTGTGCAATTTTAAAACCTTAGTTTTGTGGAATTTGAAAAGCATAGTTGGTGGTTAAGGTTTATTACTTTAGTGGATTCCCTATCAAGGGTTTGGAGAGCCTCACTTGTGACATTTTATATTAAGCTATGGTGGCCAAGGATAAGTGTGGAAAATGTAGTTAATGGCTAAGGTGAATTACGAATGACCTTATTTTTCCTAAGAGGTCAACATAAGATTTATATTTATGCACTTTCCTTGGCATGTTATCTTTGTTCATTATATTTATGAATGTTATGAACTAATTAAACATTATATATGGATTGTTTTTTTTCTTTTATAACATTGTGAGTAGTTTATACCGAAGACACCATAGGAGACTCCCATAAGTGGCACACTTAAGCAACATGTGCATAAATGACATAATTAAGTGATGCCCCATAATAAATGTACATAAGTGATACTCTTTAAAGTGAGAAACACAATCAATGTGCTATACGATACCCACCATAAGTGACATAGTTAAGTATTAATGCATTGGAACAAAACACATATTCTATCGGATACACTACATTAGGTGTCACATATAAGTGATGCACCTTAACTCACAACACATAAGTGATGCACATAAGCAATGAACCATGACCATCAACACATATGCATATATTCACATAAGTGATGCACCATAAGTGATAGATAATTAATATTCTTACATGACATACATGAATGAAACACCATAATAAATACACATAATATATATTGACCAATGTAAATAGTGGTTGAAATATATGATAACATATGTAACAAGTTTCTTCTTTCCATTAACCAATCCCCAATGTTTAAAAGAGGTTGATGTATTTATTTTTGAAAAATATATTGTAAGCATAAATATGAGAACATGGAGAGAATAGAATATAAAATGCTAAGAGTTGGGAACAAAAACACCAATGCAGTGTGTTGTCGCACAGAATCTCTAGGCACCATGACAACGGCTTATATCAAGGGTTGTCACCCTGATCCCCAATCTCTCCATTTAAGTTGTCTCTTTATAGCAGTCTAAGGGGGGTAGACTCTATGGAAATGGAATGAAGGAGAACCAGTTGGGAACCAACCATTTTGGGAGACATAGTTAAACTACCAAATACTTGTAAAATATATAGAAAGATTAAATGATTTGATTAAACTTGAATGATTGATACCAGTGCCTTATGGAGTCAACTATCTTGCTAAGAAAATTACAACCAAGTATTTGATGAGAAACTGCTGCTATGCAATGCTAACTTAGAATGCAGAATGCAGGGAAAACAATTTGAAGAAGGAGCGAGATGAAGAAAGCTTTGAATATGCGAAGAGATGTTAAAATCCTAAAGCACTTAGATTGCAAATTATCTTATTTAATCATTAAGTACTTAAGCGAGAGTGCCAATTATGAATATGCCATAAATTACTCAATTACAAGATATACAAATTGTCACAAATCCATAATAATAAGATATCGGTCACACTTACTTGAAAAAATTTTCCACACATTAATATTCAATAAATATCCACATACAAGTAAATGAAACAAGACTTAATTACACATTAGGTGATTTTAGTCAATAGAAAAATGTTCCAAAATTCAAATGCTAATGATCATAATAAGAAAGTAATTAACATTTAAATCTCAATAATTAATCATTAAGAAATACCATGAAAATTTGATGCTAAATAAATATTTTGTCAAGCACTTTATGGATTAAACGATATTAAAAAAAATGCAAATCCAAAAATTAATTTAATTTTCTCTATAGTCAAACTTAGGATATTTAAAAATTAAATATGTCAACTATAGAAATTTCTCCACAACTAAATATCTTTCCAAGCCTAAATTTTTTTTATCATTGAAATAACCCAAAATCCTAATGTCAAAAAGTCCACTTCAAAAAAAAAATTCCAACAAAAAATTGAAAGAATTAAATGGAAAATATTTTGGAATTTTTATTTTTATTTTTAAAAGTCAAAATCTAAAATCTTTAAAAAAAAGAAAAAATTATTTATTTTTGGATGTTTTAAAGTTAAAATTAAATTAGATTTTTGAGACTTAAAAAAAAAATGTTTTTTACAAAGTTTAAACTTTAATAACATTAAAAAAGAAAAAGTAAATGCAAATCGAAAATGAAATCTTTATTTCAAAATGAATAAAATGTTATTGTTAAAAAAAAAAAAAATATTTAAATGTCAAAAATCAAACTTAAGAAAAAAAATTAAAATCGAATGTCAGAAATTTAAGTTTTAACATTATGTTAATGATTTATGTCATGCGTTGAGTTAGGAATGTAGGTCAAAAGGAAGTCATCGAGCAACAACTGATAGGGAGATGGAAACATGTGGAAGTAGAATGACTACAGGGGAGTTTCGTCGACGAGGAGAGAAGGAGATGGAAACATGTGGAATGATAAGTGAAAATGGTTGACGCTGCCCAAGGAAGGCAGCGGAGGGGAAGCTGACGGATAAGGACAAGCAACACACAGGTAGGGAGGGAAAGGAAATCACACAGGAAGTGTTGGGTGTGGATCCTGATTATATTCTATATTTTGTATCACAACATTGGACCCCTATTCCAAATCGGGTGGCAACACCGCCTGTAATTAAACGCTGTTTGGGGGGTCCAAGGGGGGGTGGCTGCGATTTTATGGAGCCCCCCCCCTAGTGGGGCATTTTGGGGGCAACGCCCCCAAAGCTAAAAATAGATGTAAAATTTCCTTTTAAAAGTATAGTAATTTCTAGTCAATCTCGGCCGTTTATTAGGCGGATGATCTGACAGTAGAATTTATGTTCATTTTAGGGTTTTTTTCCCTAGAAGGAAACCCCTCGCTTTGTATGAGGGTATTGTATTGCGGCTGTGGATTGTATGTGTATTCTCAGAGCGAGAAACTGATAGAGAGACTGTGAGAGAGAACATAGGATACTACAACGAATCTACTATAGGTTGTGTCTCTTCATTTTGCTGGATAATAGAAAGGAAGGATTGGTTGTTCACAGTGGATGTAGCCCAAACTGGGTGAACCACGTATATCTATGTCTCTCTAGTTTTATGTTTGTGTGTTTGTGTTTTCCGCATATTTTATGTGTTGCATTGCTTTGTAATATATAATTTTCTAATAACTGGTATCAGAGCTAAAGGTCTATTTGGGTGATAAGCTCGCAGGAAAGAAGGGTTTCTGGTTCGAGTGGGAGAAATGGCGGAAGATGATAAGTTTAGCGTCGAGAAATTTAATGGCCAAAACTTCCCGATGTGGAAGATGCAGATGGAAGATTATCTGTATCAAAAATATCTATACCTACCATTGAGTGGAAAAACAAAGAAGCTGACGACTATGATAGATGCTTAATGGGATATTCTCGATATAAGGGCACTTGGAACAGTACGGTTGTACCTCGCAGCATTGGTAGCCTTCAATGTTTCGAAAGAAACAACAACAGAGGGTTTGATTAAGGCATTGGAGAAACTATATGAAAAATCCTCAGCCTCAAACAAGGTATTTCTTATGAAACATTTATTTAATATGAAGATGTCGGAAGGTGGATCTGTTGCAGACCATTTAAATTATTTTAATATAGTTACCATCCAGTTAAGTTCTGAAGGGGTAAACTTTGATGATGAAGTTAGGGCTATGTTATTTTTGTGCTCATTGCCAGAAAGTTGGAATGGTTTAGTTGTGGCCATTAGTAACTCTGTCTCTGGATCTAGTACTTTAAAGTTTGATGATGTTGTAGGTGCTATCCTTAGCGAGGAAATGCGATGGAAAAGCTCTAGTGAGACATCGGGTAATTCTTTGAGCGCAGAGTCTCGGGGAAGAAAAATGGAAAGAGGAAGGAGCAGGGGATATCGTAGTAAATCAAGGAAAGGCAGATCCAAGTCCAAATCGGGGATAGCGTGCTGGAAATGCGGAAAGAAAGGACACTTGAAGAAATACTGTAGATCTCGAAAGGGAAAAGAAGGAGACGCATAGAAAGAAAACAATCATGAAGCAAATGTGAAAGGTGATGTGTTACAAGATGCTTTGATTCTTTATTTCAAAAATGTTACTGATTCCTGGGTGGTAGATTCAGGGGGCTCATTCCACGCCACACCTGATAAGAAATTTTTTCATGACTATGTTCAATGAGATTTTGGACAAGTTCGTTTGGGTGATGATAAACCTTGTAAGATTGTTGGGATCGGTAAAGTTCTTGTAAAACAACATGATGGAAACCAATGGTTATTAAAGGAGGTAAGGCATGTTCCAGATCTGAAGAAAAATCTGATTTCAATAACGTAGTTAGGCGGTGAAGGTTGTGTGACAACTTTCACAGATAAAACTTGGAAGGTCACCAAAAGAGCCCTGGTAATAGAAAAAGACAAAAAGGTTGGTACATTGTATTTATGCAATGGTATTTCTAACTTTGTTAATGCTTTAAATTCCAAAGTAGAAGATGCAACAATATGGAATCATAGGCTCGGACACGTGAGTGAGAAGGGGATGAAGATTCTTCATTCAAGAAATTTGTTGCCGGGTTTGAAGAATATCGATTTGGATTTCTGTGAGAATTGAATTTATGGAAAACAGAAGAGATTTAGATTTCTCAGAGTTGGGAAGAAAATAAGAATGAAAAATTAGAGCTTGTGCATATATATTTATGGGGACCTGCTCAGGTATCATCTTTCGATGGCTTTCGTTATTATATTACTTTTATTGATGATGGAACTAGAAAAACTTGGATTTATTGTATTCAGAATAAATCTGGGGTATTTGATACTTTCAAGAAATGGAAAGCTTTGGTTGAGATTGAGACAAGAAAGAAGTTGAAGTATCTTAGATCAGACCATGATGGTGAATATTGGAGCAAAGAGTTTGATAGGTACTATTCAGAGCATGGAATTCATAGAGAGAAGGCAGTTCCAAGAACACCACAAGAAAATGGTGTGTCAGAAAGGTTGAATAGAACAATCATGGAGCGTGTAAGGTGTATGAGGTTTCATGTAGGATTTCCTTTACAATTTTGGGCATATGTTGTAGATACTGCTATTTATCTAATAAACGAAGGTCCTTCAAGTTCCTTGGATGGTGGTATTTCAGAGGAGGCATGGACAAGTAAAAAGGAAAACTACTATTTTTTAAAGTCTTTTGGTTGTGAGGCCTTTGTCCATATTAATAAAGGAAATAGAACAAAACTTGAGGCAAAATCAAAGAAATGTACCTTTATTGGATATGGTGTTAATGATTTTGGTTATCCCTTATATGATTATGAAAATCACAAAATCATTAGGAGCATTGAAGTAATATTCAATGAAAAGGTATTGTATAAGAATCATTTGCAGGAAAAGAAACAAGAAAAAGAAAACAAAGAATACACACTTCTTGATGAGATCACAAAAAAAGTAAAGGTGCCTGAAAATAATAATAATCAACAACAACAACCATAATAGCAACATGCACCTCAAACACTTGAAATTGGTGTTAGAAGATCTACCAGGATAAGTAAACCCCCTAAACGATACTCTCCTTCATTATATTATTTATTGTTAACTAATTCTGGTGAACCCAAATTTCATGAAGAAGCAATGCAGGTTGAAACCAGGAAGAAGTAAGAGCTAGCCATGGAAGAAGAGATGGACTCCTTAATACATAATCAGACTTGGGACTTAGTTAGGTTTCCTGCAGGTAAAACAACATTACAGAATAAATGGGTTTACAGACTGTAGGAAGAATATGGAGGAAAAAAGAGGTACAAAGCTAGACTTGTGGTGAAGGGGTTTGCACAAAAGAAAGCTATTGATTTTGATGAAATATTTTCTCATGATGTTAATATGACTTCAATCAGAACTATTTTAAGTCTTGTAGCAGTGGAAGATTTGCATCTTGAAAAGTTAGATGTTAAGACAACATTTCTCCATGGAGATTTGGAGGAAGAGATCTATATGTAGCAATCAAAAGGATATGAGGAAAAAGGGAAAGAAAATTTAGTGTGCAGGTTAAAGAAAAGCTTGTATGGCTTAAAACAGGCTCCAAGGCAGTGGTATCTAAAATTTGATAGGTTTATGTCTAAACAAGGTTGTAATAGATGTCACTTTGATCATTATGTTTATCTGAAAAAGAAAAATGATGACAGCTATATTATATTGTTACTGTATGTAGATGACATGCTTGTTGTGGCGTCTAACATGCAAGAAATAAATGTGCTAAAAAAAATTGGAAAATTCATTTGCAATGAAGGATTTGGGAGCTGCAAAACATATCCTTGGTATGAGAATAAATAGAGACAGGAAAAATCACAAATTAACACTATCTCAGAATGAGTACATACAAAAGGTGTTGAAAAGATTTAATATGCAAAATGAAAAACCAGTCAGTACACCTTTTGCTAGCCATTTAAAACTTAGTAAGGAGATGTGCCCCAAGACCCAAAAGGAAATGGATTATATGTCTAAAGTTCCATATTCATCATCAGTTGGAAGCTTAATGTATGCAATGGTCTGCACAAGGCCTGATATTGCAAATGCAGTGGGAGTTGTAAGTAGGTACATGAGAAATCCATGAAAAGAACATTGGATGTCAGTGAAATGGATTCTCAGATATTTGAGAGGTACCACAAATCAAGCATTATGCTTTGGTGGTTCAAACATTGCTCTATAGGGATATGTTGATGCAGATATGGCAGGTGACAGAGATAACATGAGGAACACTACAAGATATATATTCATTGTAGGTGGAACAACTGTCAATTGGGTTTCAAAAATCCAAAGTGTTGTTGCACTTTCAACAACAGAAGCAGGGTATGTTGCTGCTACAAAGGCTAGTAAAGAAATGGTTTGGTTACAAAGGTTTATGGATGCATTGGGTAAGAAGCATGATATGGGCACGTTATATAGTGATAGGCAAAGTGCCCTTCATCTTGCAAATAACTCAACATTTCATTCTAGGACTAAACACATACAACTCAAGTATCATTTCATACGGTCAGTGTTGGAATATGGACAATTAAAGCTGGAAAAGATACACACTAGCCAGAATCCTGTAGATATGCTAACAAAAAATGTAACCACAGAGAAACTGATATTATGTTCAATTTCAATTGGTCTTGCATTATGATGATGAAGATGAGAAAAAAATAGGTCCAAATTGGAGTCATTTTCCAACAAATGAAGCAGTGGTGGAGTTTCTACAATCAGTCTCGAAGTGGGAGATTGTTGGGTGTGGAACCTGATTATCTTCTTTATTTTGTATCGCAACATTGGACCCCTGTTCTAAATGGGGTGGAAACACCACTCGTAATTAAACTCTGTCTGGGGGATCCAAGGGGGGTGACTATGAATTTATGGAGCCCCTCTCTGGTGGAGAGTTTCGGGAACGCTGCCCTCGAAGCTAAAAACAGATGTAAAATTTTGTTGTAAAAGTATAGTAATTTCTAGTCAATCTGGGTCGTTCATTAGGCGGATGATCTGATGGTAGAAGTTATATTTAGTTTAGGGTTTTTTTCCCTAGAAGGAAACCCCTTTATTTTTATTTGGGTATTGTATTGCAGTTATCGATTGTATGATAGAGAGACTGTGAGAGAGAACATAGGATACTACAGCGGATCTGATGTAGGTTGTGTCTCTTCATTTTGCTGCATAATAGAAAGGAAGGATTGGATGTTTAGGGTGGACGTAGCCCAAATTGGGTGAACCACGTATATCTATGTCTCGTTGGTTTTATGTGTTTTGTGTGTTTGTGTTTTCCACATATTTTATGTGTTACATTGCTCTGTAATATATAATTTTCTAACAGGAAGCCTACAACAAGAGCGTGAGGCAAGGGCAGAGAATAAATGGTGGACCGACGGAGGCAGTGTGAAGGAAGAGGCTTAGGCAGCGTTCAACAAAATGAGAAAGGGAGGACGAGAAGTGAAATCGAGGGAGTTGTGGATAAAGAAAATGCAAAGAGGAACAATAGCAGCGTGAGGAAGAAATGAAAGGGAAAGCTGTTGGGAGCTGGAGCATGAAGTAGTTAATGCAAGATCAATGGAGATTGCAAGAAGAAGGGTAGCCCACAAGTGAAAAATGTATGCACAACTAGTGCATAAAAGTTTTGAAATTTTCCCTCTATCCAACAATTAAATTTACACAAAAACTCAAATTTGAAAATTTTAATTTGAATATATCTGTAGAATCCTGATCTTGAGATCATACCTTATCCTCCAAGGACTAGATCTATCTAAGATCCAAAAAAATTCTCTAAAAACCCTCAAATGTCACTCACACAAAACCAGAAACCCCAACAGGTATATAACTATCTAAAATCGAAACCCTGAGTTAGAAATCAAAAAACTAAATAAATTTCTAAATATTTACACTATTTAAAAATACACATCTATATAATTTATTTACAAACCTATTCATAAGAGTTACAGATCTGTCATATTTGAGGAGTATAAGTCTGACTTCGCTCCCAGATATGAAGATCTAAGGCTCTTACTAGTGAGATCTAGCTTTAAATTCAATAAAAAACGAAGAACACTTTTTAATTCAAGCACAAGCCGTAGAAAAACCCTACAAAAATATAATTTAAGATAAGATCAGGGAATTAGATATGGAGAGCTCTTTAGATCCTATTTCCTTGGAGATCAACTGGTCCAACCGAGGACTTCCCTAAACGCCCAATTCTAAATTCGAGATATTTTTGCACACTTAAGGTTAAACTGTTGAATCAATAGAGAAATAAGATAAAAATAAAACTTTCAAGAGTTAGCGATACCTACTAACTCAATCCAATTAATATTATTACCCTAAATATAGTAACCTAAGAAAGATACATGTGCAATAGATTACTCTACAAGAGCCATTAATCAACAATTCACTGAAATTATTACCATCAGAATATAAAGAACAAGTTTACCATAAAATGTCGAAGAGGAGAATGTCCATCAAATAAAACCCCAAAGACTTCATTTTTATTATTCCAGAAAGTATTACAGGAGAGCTTTAAGAGCTAGTACATGATCAAAAGATCGGATAAAAAATTAGACTGAGAGTAACCTCTAATTTGTAGGTAAAACCTCCAACGACTAGTTCTCTTGATCCATGTTAAAGTAATCTCGACCGTTAAAAATGATTTGATTATCTTTCAATCTCGTTCATCGAAATTATTATTTTTTGAGGAATTTCGATTTTTTCAATTAATTAATTTTTAATTAACTCAAAAATAATATTTTTGAGTTAATTACTTCAATAATTTGACTTTGAATTAACTATCAAGGCCCATGGGTCCAAAATTTGTCAAAATTTTCAATATTCCCTTGACCTGAGACCTTTAAAAATATATTTTTTAGAAACCCACAAATTTTTCCTTTGAAGAATTTAATTTGACCTAGGACATAAAATTAATTAAATTTCCGGCTTAGGATTTTAACTTAATTGGGCCAGAAAATTTATTTAACTAATTCATGAGGGGATTAATTATTTTCCAACCTTCTAATACATAGCCATGGTGTCTTACTATGAGGGACCATGCACTAAAATATTTTACATCAATATATTACATTTTGACACATGAAGGGGGAAAACCCATTCACAATAGACCCTCAAATAACTATCCAATTCTGCGACTCAAAACATGATCTAGCACACCAAGTAATTTGTAATAAAATAATCTAGCCAATTAGCTAGGATTATTCCAAAATTACTTTTACAAAGACTCGATAAAAAAAACTAGGACTCACTTAGTATCTTGACAACAAAACCCACCCTAGCTTTGGGGTGAGGCTGGAGGGGAAAAACTCTTTTGATCCTTTGTGTCTAGAGACACAGATGAATCAGTGAGATGAAAAACCTCCTATGATAGAAATCCTCACCAAAATACTAGGCTTACCTAGGTTGTTACATACATGATGGTCTTACTGAGATCATTTACATTATAGATATGAAAATTGGGTTTACATCATTTAAAAAATTGTTGGATTAATGACGAAATCTGAATGGCATGAACACTCAAACATGATATATCCCTTTTGTGAAAAAAGGGGTGTACAACTATGGGGTCATTGACAAAGAGTGGTCAACATCTGCCTCTACTTGGGGACACATTGCTTCATCGAAGGAATGTGAGAATCCAGAATCTGCATCCAAGAAACACAAAAAATTATATAAGTAGCATCCTGATCTGAATTTTGAATGTTAGTTTTGCTATGCTAATTTCAATTTCAGATATAAAACTTATTTACTGATCTTACGCTTGATGTGCAGGTTCCCTTGTTGCTTATGTGTGTCAAAGAGGTAATTGAAATGGATTTTAAGAGTGTTTTTGAAATCGTAAAGCTTAAATTTAAATGGTTGAATAACAACAACATAAATAACAACAAAACATTGCAAACTAAACCATTAAAACAAAGTTTTGATGAAGGAGTTCACCCCTCCTAGGCTACATCTGCTTGGTCCAACTCCATAGCTTGGGCCTCTGTATTAGATCAATTATGCTCAAAATTCTATTTACATGCATCAAATTCTCTTGGAACCTGTTCCAATGAGTTTTAAATTTCAAAATCTATCATAAATTATTAATTGTTTACTCAATTTGTTTACCAGATGCTTTGGGCATGGCCTTCCCTCCTGGTGGCCCTATGCTTCATAAATATTCAAGTCAACAAAAAAATATAAAGATGAGCTCCTCTGCCTCTGCAACCTATTCCAATGGCTCCAAAACATCAAAATATGCTAAGAACGACTCTTTCTACACCAAATTTGGTCGAAAATTGCCTCAGTTATGGCAAAACCAATTTTCCCTACAATTTCTCCACTAAAACTGGAAGTTTGCCAGATAGCTCCACTAAAAGTAGAGCTTCCGCTGCATTTGGTAGGCTTCGCTAAGTATGCCACCAGTCTAACTGCACAATTAAGTTGAGATAAGCGTGTTTTAAGTGTGATTTTTCAGAGGGTTAAGTGGTAAGTGCGTTTAGCACTAACTGTGGGTTATGGTGCTAAACCCAGATTAAAGGCGCATTAAACATGGATTAACGGATTAATAACCTCACTGACGAACAATGTTAGATCTTGGTTTTGAGCGCTTGAATATATGGGAGGGGGTTGGCCCCCTCCGGACCCCCAACTCTGGCGCTGACATTTTTCAAATATATGCGTGCGATCATAGTTTACAAGGAACATCGTGTGGTTTGGCAGTAGCTCTCGGCACTTGTATGGGGGAGGTCGTGGGTTCGACCTTGAACTCCACCCTTCCTTTGGCATAAACCTTTGCAACGTTATATATAAAGTATTTTTTAATTCGCACCATTGGATATGAGCCACCATATAAAAATCTATCGGACTATAGTTTGATGCCACATAAACTTTAAAATATTCGGACCACCATTATAATAATTTCGATTGTAGCCATGAGACCATAAAATAATGATACGAATCATAGTTTAATCCAGCAAACTAACACCATATGAAATATTGCCAACGATAATATAATGAAATGCCAATGAAAATTTAGAATTAAGGTTTGTAATATTTATATGTGGAACGTTTAGAAAAAAATAATAATTAAAGTTTGAATTTATATATATATATATATATATATATATATATATGATTAAAAGCCATACAACACACACAAACACACATATATTTTTTTGTAAATTTCGTAGGACCTGTCTATTTTCTATTTTGTAAAGAGCAAGTTGCTATACAAATTATGCAATATTTAGTAGCCTCAACCTGCCCGAAGGAAACCAGGTCTGTTGACCACCTCAAAGAGTTATAAGCCAACCAAAATTGGTATTTTTTTTTCCCTTCTATTAACAGCTAATAATCCTTTACTATGTCCATAGAAACTACATATAAAACATAGAATAAACTTAATATCCTCAAAACACATACAAAAAATAAATTGAAAAAAAGTTAACCATCTGATGAGTCAACAGGTGTAGGGTCTTTTGCAGTTGACCCTGAAATCTCAGCTTGCTGCAGGTTCAGTAGTTGCTGCTCCATCCTTGCTAATCTCACGTTAACTTGTAATTACGCCTTTTTCATTTCCCTCATGTCCTGTTTCATCTGTTGGAGCTCAAACAACAGGGAAGAATTGAGTTGTTTTTCCTGCGTACTTAACAGTGCTTTTGCAAGCACACATTTGATTTTCCAATAAGTTTTAACAGATTGCTGAAATAGAGAAAATATCCCTCTTGTATTGCCTGGGTCAGAAAGAATCTATTCCTTCCTTCTTATTCTTAATTTCATCCTCTTCATCATCAGTATCTCTTTCCCATCCTTGCATTTTTTTCCGAATATCTATTGGAATTCCAGTTTCATAGCTTTTTGCTAGACTTTCAAGGGTTTGTTGATTTGTTTTCCTTCCTCTTTTTCTAGAATATATATTAAGTTCAGCCTTAATTGATTAATTAAAAAAAAAAAACATTTCCAGCATATAATATCATGAACCCAAGTTCAACCCTTGGAGGTCATTGGAAAATTTTTACCTTCACAACCCAAACTGGGGAATCCCATAGTGACACTTGTCATTGGAATAAAACTTAAGAATATTCCTTGAATGTGGACTGGACTTCCATGTCATCAACCTGTACATGCTCTGCAATTTTTTAATAAAAATTTGCTTGTTCTGAACAACGATCAACATACCATGTAACTCCTTCATCCAAACTCAATTTTCAATGAAACAAGTTGCAATGGATTCCTTGCGACGGGCCAGTCGTTTTCGTTCTAGTTTCATTCAATTATAAGCACTTTCATTTTTGAGCTAAAAATTGAGCCTCTAATCATTCCTCCCCACTAGAAGCCTTTTGGACCCCAAAATCTCTCTTATTACTGATTATGTGGATGAGAGTACTGTTCCCTCACCCTTCTAGTCTCTATCCACTGAAAATTTCCCAATTTCATCATTTGGAGATTTTCACAAAAAGTCAACTTTTTCCTTGATTCTTGCGAACTTATCTTGCTGTCATTGACATCGTCATTCTGCAATATTTTTGAATTTGTAGAACAACAATCTATTTTTTCAGAAACCATCTTGTTCCTACCTTGGTCAACAATCAAAGGAAACTTAAAAACTTTCTCACGTTGCACACTTTCACCATGGAAATTTTTAGATGATCTTGCTTTGTGCTTGCGTCGAATCTTAACCAAGTATCTTCACCATTTCCACATTGTACCTTTTGTAAACCATAAAAAAAAATTTGTGGAACCCATGCCTTCTTCCAATCTGCGTTGTTGCTTTCTCTTTGACCTTTGCACCCTTTTGCACTGACATCTTGTTTCCAACACTACTCAACACTATTGTTGACTGCTGCAAATGTTTTTCACCTTCTTTCAAAGGCAACATGTTAACATCCTAAAACAACTCCTTAAAAGCATAAGCATATTTTTGAAAAGTGTGATTCAATACATCTATTTGTTTGATCATCAACAATGTCAAGTTATGACTTGTATTTACTATCCTCTTCATTTCACTTGCATGTACAAGAGACAAACATGTCTTCTTCTTATGCACTCTAATTATGTACTCAATACCATCCTTAAACAAATGATACTTGTTCTCATGGTGATGAAATACATCTTTCCTATCATACAGATAAGGAATTCCCAATACAATACTTGGTATTTCAAGCAGCACCACATCAAGTTCAACTTCATCAATAAAGCTTGAATTGATGGCGAATGTTAGTAAGCACTTCCTTGTAACCTGAAAGTTTGCATTCTTGCATATCCAACCCAAAGGATATGGTCTTGGATGTCTAATAGTTTCAAGGCCTAGTTGCTTAACCAAATATTCGGAAATCAAGTTAGCTTGTGACCCACTATCAAAAAGTGCATCAATCTTGGTATGTTTAGAGACAACTCTAATATGGAAAAGTTCTATTCTTGTATCTTCATTATGAGTATCATTTGTACAATTTGAAGAACTAGTTCTTGAAACATGTTTACCTTTCAAACCCATGACTATAATATTTGTCTCATCTGCTAAATCTGACCCTAAGTCATGTTCAGTTATAACAACAATTTTTCCCTTCTCTTTGGCTTTCAGTCTATTTGGTTTCAATTATGGATGAAGTTGCCAATAATGGTCTTCATCATGGCTAGTCTTTGAATATTTTTTGCATGTGAATTTTTCCTTCTCTCCTTTTACAGAGCTATTTATTTTTCCTCTTTCATAAAGCTTTCCTTTCCCTTTACCCTAACTTTCACCTTTCTCCTTTATGCTTTGTTTCCACCTTGCCCCTAAGTGTGTGGCTTGTACACAAACTTATCTAAATTTATTGGGTTAAACATAAGAATAGTATGCTTCAAATAGGAATGTAAACCACCAATGTATTTCAAGAGTGTGTCTTGGGAATTCAAATTTATTCCTAACAACAAAGCTCTCTTTCTAAACTCCAGGGTATATTCTTGAACTGTTTGACCCTTGAGTTGCTTAAAATTTTTCCAACTAATAATAGTTTTTTGCATGTAAGCTAATGGATAAAATTTTCTTTTAATGGAAGAAATAAACTCAACCCAAGAAATGGATATCTTACCATGTATTTACATTTCCTCTTGAGTCTTTGCTTCCCACTAAACTAGTGCAACTCCTTCTAGCCTTAATGAAGCCAACTGGAACTTTATGTCGTCTTCATGAAGGTTTTGAATTCTGCAATATACCTCCAATTGACGTATCCAATTTTCAAGCCTCTCTACATTTACCTCGCCATTGTACATAGGAAGTTCAAACTTAATGTCCAATTTGAGTAATGGAGTTTTTCCTTTTGTGGATTTTGTGTGAGTGTGAGTGATCCTTGTGGTGGAAGTGGAAGATCATGTAGATGGGGATGATGAGGATGATGAAGATGGTGGATATGGAGGTGGCTTTCCTCCACTACCCTTTAAACTCTTCTCTTTATCCTTCTTACCATCTGAAGTTCCTTCTCCATATGGAGGCTTAGAACCTTCTCTTGCCCTTTCTGCAGTGAATGCATCAAACACGTTTTTAACCATTCTCCGAATGTCCTTGAAGTCTCTGTTGACATCTTCCTCTTATAAATTTCCTTGAGTATCTCCAACACCTGAAATAATGGCTATGGATTCAAAGTCAACTTCTGATTCTTAACCTGTTCAATCAACTCACCTTCTTGAGAAATTTGTACCTCTTCAATCTCAACTACTAGAGATAGAACTTGAGGTGCTTCAAGTGTATATTTGAGTGTAAATTTGGGTGAATATGATGCTCTCTCAACTCTCTTTCTACTTTTCCTAATCTCAAGACTAACAACCAATAGCTTCCCTTCTTCTCTCTGCAACTTCAACCTTGTCAGCATCACAAATTGCAACCATTAAACTTGCACAAAAATTCAAGAAACTATCAAGCAAATAACCTTTAGAAACCTTGTGCTTTGATCCAAACTTAACCTGAATTTTGAATGTTAGTTTTTTTGTGCTAATTTCAATTTCAGATATAAAACTTATTTACTGATCTTATGCTTGATGTGCAGGTTCCCTTGTTGCTTATGTGTGTCAAAGAGGTAATTAAACCTGAATTTTATGAGTGTTTTTGAAAGCATAAAGAATGAATTTAAATAGTTTAACAACAACAAAATAAATAACAAAAAACTATCACAAACTGAAAAATTAAAATAAAGTTTTGATGAAGGAGTTCACCCCTCCTGGGCTACATATCCTTACTCCAACTCCATAGCTTGGGCCTCTGTATTAGCTCAATTGTGCTCAAAATTCTATTTAAATGCATAAAATGTGATTGGAACTTGTTCCAATGAATGTAAAATGTAGAAATATATCAGAAATGACTATTTGTTTACTCAATTTGGTTACCAAATGCTCTGGGCATGGCCTTCCCTCCTGGTGGCCCTAGGCTTCAAAAATGTTAAAGTCAATAAAAAAATTATGTAGATGAGCTCCTATTCCTCTACAAACTATTCCAATGGCTCCAAAACATAAAAAGTATGTTAAGAATTACTCTTCCTGAACCCAATTTGGTCAAAAATTTCCTCAGTTATGGAAAAAGCAATTTTCCCTACAATTTCTCCACTAAAACTAGAAGTTCGCTAGATAGCACCACTAAAAGTGGAGCTTCTGCCGCATTTGGTAGGCTCCGCCAAGTATGTCTCCTGTCTAACTGCGCAATTAATTTGAGATAAGCGCAAGTTAAGTGTGATTAGTTGGAGGGTTAAGCGCTAAGCGCATTTAGTGCTAACCGCGGGTTATGGTCTAACCCTAGATTAAAGGCGTATTAAACATGGATTAACGGTTTAATAACCCCACCAGTGAAAAGTGTTAGTTCCTGGTTCTGAGCGCTTGAATATATGGGAGGGGGCTGGCCCACTCTGGACCCCCAACTCCGGCCCTGACATAATTCAAATATATGTGGGCGCCCATAGTTTACAAGGAACATCATGTGGTTTGGCGATAGCTCTCTGCGCTTGTATGGGGGAGGTCGTAGGGTCGACCCTGACCTTCGCCCTTCCTCTGGAATAAAATTTTGCAACACTATATATAAACACTTTGTTAATTCCTGCCATTGGATATGAGCCACCATATAAAAATCTGTTGGACTATAGTTTGATGCCACTGAAACTTTAATATACTCGAACCACCATTATAATACTTTCGATCATAGCCATCGTACCATCAAATAATGATTCGAACTATAGTTTAATCCACCAAACTAACACCATATGAAATATTGCCAAAAGTAATATAATGAAATGCCAATGAAACTTTAGACTCAAGGTTTGTAATATTTATATGTGGAACGTTTAGAAAAAAAATAATTAAAGTTGGAATTAATATTATATATATATATATATATATATATATATATATATATATATATGCCAACCTTAATTAATTAAATTAATAAAAAATTATTTCCAGCACATAATATCATGAACCCAAGTTCAACCCTTGGAGGTCATTAGACAAAATTTACCTTCACAACCCAAACTGGTGAATTCCGCAGTAACACTTGTCATAGTCCCATTGGACTAAAACTGAAGAAGATTCCTTAAATGCTGACTAGGCTGCCATGTAATCATCCTATACCTATTCTACAATTTTCTAATAAAATATTGCATGTTCTTAATGATGATCAACAGACCATAACTCCTTCATTTGAACTCGATTTTCAACAAAATGAGTTGCATTGGATTCCTTGCGATGGGCCAGTCATTGTCATTTTAGTTTCATTCAATTCTGAGCACTTTCATTTTTGAGCTAAAATATTGAGCCTCTGATCACATCCATCCAAAATTCATCATATAACATTAAGCACATGAAAATAGAATCTCTTCATTTATTGACTATGAAATGTAAATATACTCTAACTACAAAATGAAATGATGAAAGGACAAAGTGTAAGGTTAGATATAAAATACAAAGGATGCCATGTGGCATCAGATGTGTTCAATATAGTGCATACTGAGCATCTACCTTCTTTCAGGCAAGTCTGTGGGTTGTTTTTCGGATGTTCCATGTGCAATATTGCATATGGTAGGACTTTGTCTTATCTGAAAATTGAGCTTTTCATGGCTATCAGATGTATAAAAATGTTTCCTTATTCTTTTTATTTTTATCTTGAGGCTTTTCTTCATGGAAGATTGTTTTGTCGATGATGTGGAACATTGTGTTTTTCAATTTTTCAGATGAATTATTCAATATATGTGTGACATGCCTCTCTTCATTCTGCATTTTCTCTATTAAGGGTGATGGAACAACTTCACATGTATTAACCTAATTCCCCTCAGTTTTCATTTTATCTGAGTCACCTTCAATCAACCACATTTCAATGGAAGAATGGTCTCCTCCTAATAGGATGGAGCTTGCTTCAACAAAATGAGAGGCTTTTGATCTGTTGACAATTCTAAATTGGGTTGGACATTTTGTATATGTGATCATTCTATTTTTTCCAACTTATTATGAATAAAATTAATTTTATTAGAATGATTAACCCTTAGAACACTAAAGTGGGCCTCCAAATATGCAGACAACCGGCCTCAGGAGGACCTCATCCATTTTAATCCTAAGGATTTAGGCTCTCTGATATGGAACATCGCCAAGTAGCATCAGGCCATAATCTAGGAGCACAACTTCTGGGAAATTCGATCAGGGGCTTATGCTCGATTTTGGTAGGATTCATGGCAGAAAATGCCCAATTCAGGCACTCTTTTTCAAAAACCCAGGTGGAAAGCAACTCTTAATATAGAGCAAAACAATTAAGTGAAATTTTCCTGGAGGCGCTCACTCATATTTGGTTACCCTAATTAGCTTCCAGCTGCTCAATGGCAAGAAATTGGTTTGAGGAAAGTCCTGAAGAGATTGATAAGGAACTAAGAAAAAGGAAAATCAGATGCACAGATGAACCCAATATCCTTCGTTGGAGACATTCATTGCAAGGCACCTTCTCCACACCAGAAGCCTACCATTTTCTACACCCTAATGATCAGAATCCCCCGTATGCAATATGGACACATATTTGGAGACCTGGTATTTGGCCCAAATTCTCCACTTTCCTCTGGATTCTCAGTAAGCATCGCATCCTAACTTGGGACAACCTCCTCAAAACAGGATTCATAGGCCCCTCTCAATGTCCGAATTGTCTTCAGCAGGTGGAAACCACCAATCATCTATTGGACACCTGCCCTTTGGCCAACTTCATCTAGGAAAATATCACCACTCAATGCAAAAGAACCAACATGATCAAAGGAGACATCACTAGCACTATCTGGTAATGGAAAATTGTTAATTTTGGACAACTAGGTCCAAACTCCATGTTGTGATGCTCAAATGAAGATGCCAATATTTTTATTGGAATCCTCTTTCGGAGAGGTGCAATATCGATTTAAAGATCATCTTGATCCAATGAGAAAAACATTTATTTTGAATTTATTCAAAATATGTACAGGTCGGCATGAAGGTTTGGAGCCCTAGCAGCTGTGTCACACACCTTCATTGATGGATATAAATTGGTCAATGTTGGAGGACATTTTCGCTCATCACATCCTCACACATTTCTCTCTCATCATCTGATTGGTTCGATCACTTTGGAGGCTCTTCTCTTCACACGTGGGAAATTGCAACAAGGAGAAAATTCTGTTTTCGACCTAGGGTTTCTACCACAGCATTGACCAGCATTGACTTTGGTCAACGCATGGTCAAATTGACTTTAAACTCTCCCAATCATTCGATTTCTTCAATCCGCATTTTTTGGCACAATTCCTGAGGTTGGACGTTGAATTTGACTTGGCTACATTGACCTTGCTACTGCTGCTATTTGCGTTGACCGTTGACTGATAGAATTGAATTTTTTTGACTTTTGGGATTGACTGGTCTAGCTTTCCTAGAGGGTTGTGTGACACTTCTGGTTGGCTGACCGTATTAAAAATTTGCTAGTTGAAGCATCCTGCTGACCGCCGTAACACACCATGACACTTGTATATTTTGGCTTGTCTTTTGTCGATCTACTGGTATGTTCTATTAGCATTTTACTTTCTTTTTTATGTGATTTCTGATTGATATTGGGATAAAAAATAAAGTTGCATCAAGCATAGAACATCTACAAGAAATTACATGGTATCGAAGCTGAGGTGAAGACAAAGCCCTAGTTTGTAGAAATCACTGAAGAAGAGCATGGGTTCCTCTAACTACAATGGCTTTAAGGCTGATGAAACATTGATTGGGAAGGATGACTTCCATGCCTGGAAGATGACATTGGATATTATGTTGGAAGACAAAGATGTCATGGACTATGTGCAGGGTAAAATCCAAGAGCCTCCATCCACTGCAACTGTTGCTGCCAAAAAAAAGTACAGAAAGGGGGAAACCAAAGCAAAGCTGATAATAAGGGACTCAATTCATAAAATTTTGGTTGCCTACATCTCCGAGTTGGGCACATCTAAGGAGATGTATGATAAGTAGGTTAGCATGTTCAAGGCCAACAATGTGAATCAAGTCCTATTCTTCAAGAACCAATTGAAGAATATAAATAAAGGTAGGGATGCATCTGTTCAATCATATTTTCTGAAGCTGACCGAAATCAGGAATAATATTCTGGCTATTTGGGAGACAATAGATGATCGAGAGATGGTTCTCACTGCACTTGGAGGTCTCTCATCTTAATGGAATGTATTCAACACTACCATTATCAATAACAATGTGATACCTGATTTTGACGAAGTACTATCGAGATGCATACAGGAGGAGACAAGGATGAAGGAATATGAAAATGAAGGAAATTTTGTCGCTGCTCATACTAAGAAAAAAAACTTTGGTGGTCTAAGGAACAAACGAAGAGCAGGGGCCCAAGGAAAGAAAGGAAAGTGTTACACTTGTCACAAGCCAGGTCACTATGCTAGAGAATGCCTTTTCAAGAAGGATTCTCCTGATGATGATGACAACAACAACAACCGAAGGAATGGAAATCAAAGGAACAAAAGGTTCAAGGGGAAGAGGAAGGCTCCCTCCGATGGAAATGGGCAACCCTTCAAAAGGTTGAGAAATTCTAGGTATGAGGAATCAAATGTTGTTGATAAAATAAATGAATTCACTCTTGTATCTGCCCTCTCTACTGCATCTCCAGCCGATAGTATGGATGTATGGTTGATATATAGTGGTGCCTCAAGGCACATCACTCAGTTAAAGGAAGCACTTTATGATATGGTTGAGAATGATAGTAATGTGGAAATTATCCTTAGAGATAATGCCACATATCCTGTGAAAGGGACTGAGACTGTAACCCTCCACTTGTCTCAAGGTCAAGTCCTCCATTTGCAAGATATATGATACGTACCTGATTTGAAGAAGAACCTTGTGTCTATATCATCCATGGAATACAAAGGTTTCAATGTGGCATTCATTGATGGGAAGGTGCGTATCTGGAAGAAGAGTTTCAAGGAAGCTATCACGATTGGGTTTAGAGTTGATACACTCTACTAGGTTGGAGAAAGTCCACTAGGAGCAATGACGTGTGATACTATCCGACAAACTGAACTATGGCACTGGAGGTTTGGACACATTCACTACAAGGCCCTTCCTGAAGCAAGGAAGGTGGTGATGGGGATGCCCAAGTTCACAAATAATCATGAAGGTGTATGTCAGGGTTGTGCCGAAGGAAAGCATACAAGGAGACCTTTCCCCTCTGTTAGGGTCCCGTGATTTAGTAGATTGGTAGACCAAATGCATAGGGTAACATTAGACCAGTATTTGGAGTCCTAGAACCTAGCCTTACTAGACTCAGAGAGGGCTATCTCTATTGTATGCAAAGGATGTGAACTTTTTTTCCTTAGATGGTTGATTTTAGGCTATTTGTGAAGTTTAGGGTTTTGTTTGTTTGGTTGGGTAAGATAATCAAGTAGGATAGGTGGAGTGAGAGGTCATCAAATAATTTGGCTATGGAGTCTATGAAAGTCATGGATATCTCAACAATGAGTCAGAGTGCATCACAGGGAAAATCTAGTGTGGTCAATGGATCTTTAAGGTTATGTGTGAAGTCAGATGGCCATTAAGTTGGTGAATCAAAGTAGGGCAAAGGGAAGTGAAGTATCCTTTTTCATATACTCGTAAAAAAGAAGGTCTCAAATACTGATAAGAAAAGATAATAATCATGAGATAGGGAAAACCATTAACTCAATGAAAATACTTAAAAAAATAGACATTCAAGATGAACAATTTAGTGAAACACAGAAAGCAAGAAAACCTATCTAACTTTAGTGATTTCACTTAGAAGGTTTGAAAACATATAAGATGAAAAATAAATTTAATCAATGAAGAGGGAACTCCTAGACATCATCAATCAAGCTATAGAGAACTTTGAGGAAAAATTATTAAGCATAAACAAAGGGGCATGATCAAAACATGGCCTCTTTGTCTAAAACTAGCAAGTAATACTTCAAAGAGAGATTTCACAAACAGAGTTTAGATAGCATCAAGTAAGCATGGATAACCATAAAAGATATTTGAAAACTACTTTCTTAAACCATTAATGAAAAAAACAAGCTTAGGTGGATCTAAGGAGCAACTAATAATTCCTTAAACTAACCCAGCAGAGGAAAACATAAAGACAATAGTAACAGGAAGGACTAAGGTGCCTCAAACAACATTTCTTAGCCTATAATTTTCTGATCTATTGCAAAATATAAGGATGGAAACAATGATAAAAAAGATAAGACGAAAAAATTAGAGACACAACACCATTGACCAAGCTCAGCGATCATGCAAGCAAGCTTTCATCATCATCAATCAAAGAAAATCATTTACAAACTCCATAACACCAAATTGCTCTTCAACCTCAAAGAACCATGTATTGCTCTCAAAACTCACCAAATTCCAACATTAAAAATGAGTCCTCATTGCCTTTTTAACAAGAAAGGAGGAGAAAAGCTAATAGAGTCTCTAGAAGTCTATTGGTTAATCATAAATGTCACTATTTTCCTTAAGACCTTGCAAGGCCCAAGGAACAAAATATCTTTTCGATCATTTTTAGCAATGAAATTAACATTTGAGGTCTAACAAGCCTCCTAAAACTTGCCAAGTGTACATTTTTTACCTTCCCTCTGCTAAGGGCGCAACACTGTGTTTTAGGATGAATTTCCATGCCAAGGGCATAGCACTGGAGCAGGAAAACTAGGTCAACTTGCAGCAGTGTTTTGAAAGCTTCCCCGATGTCAGAAAAGGCTATGTGATAGCCCGTTGGAAATACCTTTGAGTTTACTTTCCAGATATACCTTGTTTCTCTGATTTGACCTCTACAACCTATTAAAAAAGAAAAATTTCCAAGGCTGGTAAAGGCACAACTCATGTCCTGAAAAGTAGGCAGAATGGTGAAAATTAGGGTGTTTTTTACCCTTTTGGAGGACCAAAACAACTCCAATTGATATGAAACTTTCTAAGCATGCTATATTTGAGACGAGGATTCTAAAAATGTGAGCCTTTCCTTCTAAATATTCTCTGAGAAAAAGCGTAGCACCATGTGTGCTACCCCCTTGGCCCTCAAAATTAGCAAAAAACCAAAACTTGTCAAAATTCTCCCAAATTTGGTGGATGAGTGCCTCATGGGTTTTGAGAGACCTATAGAGAAGCTTGTGCCAAAATTCCAAGACTAGCTTGGCCTTTTTCTTCTTTTAGTGCCTGGAGCTTGTTTTGAGCCTTTTTCAATTTAGCCCTTGCAATTTGGTTTCTCCAAGCATAATGTTTAGTCATCCTTCTTTGGAGGTTAAGATCTTTATTTGATTTCTTCAATTTAGCCTCCAAGTGTATGTTGGCTCTCTCCAACCAAGGCTCTTGATCATGTGCTATCTCCATGGCCAAAAGCTCATCTAAAGGGAGTTGTTCTGCTAGGGATGATTCTTCCTCCCTTTGTTTAGCCAATGCTTTCTTCAATCCCATGGTTCTAGGTCTCCTCCTAGATTGTATTTCCTCATCTTCACCCTCTTCATAGGTGCCCATGAACTCTTCTAGTCTCACTTGTGCTTTTTGGGCCTCTTTCTGGGCTTTGAGGGCTCTAGCTTCATAGATTGCAATTTGAGCTCCTAGCTTCCTATTCTCCAAGTCAAGGGTAGCATTCACACTCTTGGCCCTAACAAAATGTGATTGGAGGTCTTTTATTTGTGCATTTCTGTCATGGAGAAGCAAATTTGTGATTCTTGCTTCATTCTCCACATCATTGTCCACTTGAATTATCTCAAACTCCCTCTCAACCTCATGGTATTTTTCTTATTTCTTTACCCTTTGTTTCCCTTTGTCTAGTGGCTGAGGTGAGGAGGATGGCATGGCCCCTTGCCTCTTGGAGGCAGAAAACACTAGCCTTGATCCTTTTTTATATGTGAGAGGCAGAAACCAAAATTCGTTTACTAGGATCCTCTTACCATGTCTGACCTCAAAACTACCTTTATTTTCATCAGTGATCTTTGCATTTATGTCTCCTGCATTATGTTCTTGGCTGCCCTCTTGAGAGTCACTTTCATTTTCCTCCATGCTAGCATTACTGTCATGATCTTCACCACTGTCATCAACCTCTTGATTGTCCCTTTGGTTCATAGTCTCACTACTGTCATCATTATTAGGGTTATCAATCATCATGTTTTATTCTCCATCCTCCTCCTCTGTGTTTGCAAAATTATCATTGCCATCATCATTTTCTGTGTTATCATTCTTAGAGGTGTCTTTTTCAGTGTCTTCATTACTGTTTTGTGCATTTTCATCCTCTTCCATATCTTCTGCATTGTCATTTTTTTCTAAACTTTCCTCTTCATCATTGTCATTGTTTTTCCCATTGTCATGCTCACTATTTTCATATTCATCACTGTCATGTTCACTGCCCTTTTCTTCAAATTCTGCCTCTGTCTCTTCTTCTTTATCCCAATTATCACTGCTTTTCTCTTCATAATATGCCTTTTCATCATCTATTCCTTCTTCATTTGTCTCTCCTTCCTCTTCACTATTTTTCTCACTGTTTTTGTCTTCATAATTTGCCTCTGTCTCTTGATTTTCATCATCATCCTCATCATCATTTTCTGCTTCCTCATGACTGTCACTTTCTTCCTCATGACTATCACTTTCTGCCTCATCATGTGTTCCTTCTTCCTCATTGTCTTTTGTTTCTTCCTCATCATCACCAATTTCTTCATTTTCATTTCCATCTTCCTCATCATTTGTTTCCTCCCCTTGACTGTCATTTTCCCCTTTGTCACTATTATCTTCATGTTCTTCATCATTCTCTTACTTTTCTGATACTTTAGGAGAAGATGATGGTGAGAATTTTTCTTGAGGAGAGCATTCATGTGGAGAGGATGATTCATGGTCAGTGAGGGGTGATGGAGGAATGGAGGAAGGTGGATGAGATTATGAGGGTAAAATTTGCAGAAGAAGAGGCTGTGGATTTGTGAAAACATCATGGGCGATGAACACTTCCCATGGGATACCCTGTTGCTCTAATTGATGCAACACAGTCATCTTGATAAGAGAATGGTGGAAAAGACTCTGCATTTGTTGTGAAGGAGGCCTCTTTAGCACAATGTATGACATCTTATCAATACTTCTATAAAGCTAATAGGGAAAATGTAGTAGCTTGGCCCTAGTGAAGTGCATAAGCAATATTATATGGCAGGAATAAAGTCTAGAAAACCTCCCCTTGCATGTAAAATACTTCATGATGACTTTCATTAAGGAGGCATTTACCCCGGCTAGATGCACTTGATGGTTGTTAGGTCCTTATATTACTAGTGTAGTCCCTTATTATGTTAGTATATCCCCCCTTATTGTTATTGTTGTACCCCTATAACCCCCATATTTTTATTATTTTTCCCTTACATTATTATTGTTAAGTTGGCTAGGATTACATTGTGGCCCCATGGAATCCTATATATAGAGAGGAGGTTTTGTCATCTGTATCATTTAAGAATTGTTCATTCATGTAATGTATTGAAGGGTGTCCCCTCGAAGTGGCTTATTTGTAAGGCGTTGATATCTCTTTTCTTCTATTTTTGAAGCTAGTTTCCCAACATTTGGTATTAGAGCTTTGGATTCTAGGGTTTCGCTATAAATTTTGTTCTACGAAGGTTTAGAAGCTAAAATTTTTAGAGTACAAAGCCGAAATCCTGAGGAACATCGTCGTAAACATTTAGAGCTTGGTTTGCATTATTTTCGGAGATATGATCTGTGGAAGTTAGGTCATTTTCTAGGCACATGAATTTCACTTAAAAATTTCATCACAGAATTTTCGCTATAACTTATTTTCTACGAAGGTTCAGAAGCTGAAATTTTTAGAGTGCAAAGCCGAAATCCTGAGGAACACCATCGCAAAATTTTAGAGCTTGGTTTGCAAGATTTGTGGAGATATGATCTGTGGAATTTAGGTCTTTTTGGAGGCTCCTGAATTTCACTTAAAAAGGTCATCGTGGAATTGTCGCTATACGTTTTTTTTTATGAAGGTTCAGAGGCTAAAATTTTTAGAGAGCAAAGCTGAAATCTTAAGTAACATCATTGCAAAATTTTAGAGCTTGGTTCACAATAGTTTTGGAGATATGATCTGTGGACGTTAGGTCATTTTCAGGCTCCTGAATTTCATCTGAAAGAGGTGATCATGGAAAAATATTCATAACTCTCTCTCTGAGCAACGGATTGGAATTCTATAAAAAGTGACTGGAAGTACACTGACTCTAGTTTCCTTTCTATAAATTTCAGAGCCAAAGGAGTAAACAGTGACATGTGGCAAGTCGTACAAGTTAGCTCTACTGAACTAGTCCATAATTAGGTCATGGTGGGAGATTGGACATAACTTTGCCTTGAAGAGTCCAAATCAAGTCAGACTTGTGGCATTCAAAAGAGGATTCAGAGAGCTACCTTGGGGGAAATTTTCAAATATTGAAGATCCGAAATCACATAGATAATTCAGTTTCAATATTTAACTCCTCAAAAGAAATAAAAAGATGTGTATTTGGTTTCAAATTGCATAAGTCTTGTTTGAAAAGAACAGTTTGAAGAGATTCCAAGGGAATATTGAAGAATTTTTATCAGTATTGGGTTCTATAATTTCTCTGAACAATAATGCCATATTCACTAGCCCTCAGAAATCTATACTATGACGCATGAAGAGGAAGAATTGTAGTATGAGATATCAAAATTACGGTACCAAGTGCAACAAATTTTGACCTTACGAAGAGCAATCGAAGATGAAATAGATGGTTTAAAATCAGAAATGGAGGCTAAGTTGGATGGTTTGAAAAATAAAATAAAATCTAATATGGATGATAAATTAGTGGAAGATCACATCGAGCATCCGCAACAAGTTCTCCAACTCTCAAAGGAGAACCTAAATTTGGTGCAGAATCAAATGAAACAATAGGAAGATCAACATCACATCGAAAGAAGTTCTGAAGCAGTCACAGAAACAAGAACTCAACAATTACGATCAGTTTCAAAGTATCTCAACAAGTGGAAGAACTTTCCTGTAGAAGATTCCACATGGGAGGATGAAAATTTTACACAGAAGCATCAAGAAATAATCAAGCGTTGAGGACAACATTTGTTTGAAGGAGAGGGGCATGTTAGGTCCTTATATTACTAGTGTAGTCCCTTATTATGTTAGTATAGCCCCCCTTATTGTTATTGTTGTAACCCTGTAACCCCCATATTGTTATTATTGTGCCCTTACATTATTATTGTTAGGTCGGATAGGATTACATTGTGGCCCCATGGACTCCTATATATAGAGAGGAGGTTTTGTCATTTGTATCATCCAAGAATTGTTCATTCTTGTAATGTATTGGAGTTTTCCCCCTCGAAGTGGCTTATTTATAAGGCGTTGATATCTCTTTTCTTCTATTTTTGGAGCTGGTTTCCCAAAAATGGTCATGGAGGTTGAGGATAAAAAGTCTTGTCAACTCAGCGTGGCTTTGGACTCTTTGTACTCTCTCATAGAAATCAAAACAACCCACCTCTTGGAAATATGAAACTATTGTAGGGGAGGTTGTCAACTACTTGGTGTTCAAAGGTTCAAATATATTTTCTCTTCCACCCTTTCTTTATTGTCCCCTAGGTCTTTGGCCTCCCGTGCCACTGTCACTACTGCCTTCTCTAGAAGTTTTATCTTTTACCCTTTCTTTGAAATCAAAACCTTAAAACTATTTGTGAAATGATATGGAGAGGGCAAGTGAGATGATAATGAGAAAGGTAGTGATTTGTGAGTGAAGGGGAATGATGAGTGAAGAAGGAAAATTTGGGCCTCATTGTACCTTTAGTTTGTAGATGGATGGGTGTCCTTTGAACAAGAGTATTGTTAGCAGGGGATTATGTTTCTTCTTCCTCAGGGTTTTACTTTTCTTTACATTTATTGCTAAGTTTCACCATTAAAATAGCAAGAGAGGGGGCAGAGCATCTAAATGCCTCTTATAAATATTCCAAGAAGTGCCAAGTAGAAAATTTGAAGGAGCGTTGATGCAGTTGGAGGCTTTCATTAGCTTGAAAATTTTTCTGGCTAAATGCGTAGCATAGGAGCGCAGCACTCCGGCTTCTGCACATGCTGTCGAGTCAGCCTAAATGGCCCTGTGCGTAGCACTCGAGTGGAGCTACACGCTGTCGGGTTGGCCTGAACGGCCCTACCCTTAGCGCTCGGGTGGAGTTGAACACTGTTGGGTCTTTCCTGAACGGCCCTGCACGTAGTGCTCGGGCGGAGCTGCATGAGGTTTCGGGTATTTCCTACACGGCCCTGCGCATAGCATTCAGGCGAAGTCGAATGCTGTCGATTTCTACACGTTGCCGGGTCTGAGTGGCAGTGAACGCACAACACTTTGTTGAATGTTCCAAAGAGGGCACACACAGGTGCATAGCATGTTTTTCTAGGGGCGTAGCGCAAGGGTTTTTTTGCCTGAGGTCTACTAGAAACTCAGAAATCTCTCCTTGAAAGAATTTCGCTCCTCTTTTGCAGATGAAAAATGAGTTGAGTGATAGAATTTTTCTTTTTACACCCTTGAAGAAATAATTGAAAACTAAAAACCCACTTTTCTAATGTTTTGAGTTTTACCATTGTCACTTTATCACTGATATCTTTTCCTTTTGCAGGAGGTGATCTTAAAACACAAAAAAATGATCTTTTATAATCTCAACCTTTTTTCTTGGCCATCCTTAGCTAACTGAGGTGATGGATTTTAGCTCTATTTGGCCTGTTGATGTTTCTTAAAACTTGTTTTTCTGGTGCCTATTGGAGTTGTATGGTTTCACTGTGTTTTAGTCATTCTCATGTCTTTAACCCATTTTTATTGAGAGACTGATAGAACATATATTATCCCTCTTTGAGATCCCAGATTGTAAGTGGTCTTACAACATGGTTCCTCCCCTTCTTATTGATTTTCTAGAGGTATAGTAAGTCTGTCTTGCATAGCGACCTTAGTCTTTTCAATCACGTTTGTCATTACCTCCCCTCCTTACTGACTTTATAGAGGTATAGTAAGGTTGTCTTGCAAAGTGAACTTATTCTTTTCAATCAAGTTTGTCATTACCTCCCCTTGGCCACTTATGTTTGTGGTAGGTGCCATAACACAGTGTTTTTGTCTTCTTAAACTTTCTTTGGAGTTTAACACCTTATTTACTCAACAGTAGAACTCATGCTCAATTTGATTTCTTATTTGACACTTAACCTCCTTATTTCCTTCTTTTGACCATTTTGAAGACATTTGACTGCACTTGGAGGCTTATACTTCCTCACACTAATACTCTTTACAATTTGTCCCTTCGATGTAGTGAAAACCCCTTTTATCTTGGCAAACCATGGAGGCCACCTTTAGATATCCTTTGAAAACCTTCTGCCATCATGATGGGGATTTATGGTCTTCATTTCACTTCTTTACCTACCTTCTCAAACATTATTCTTTAGGGATTTTTCCCTTATTCATTTATAATTTATATAAACCTTCAATTCATACTTGGTTGGGTTGATGGCCTTTATCCTTGTGATCCTTTGCACTGGCTCCTTGCTTGGCAACACTGTTTAGCCAATCAGTCATAAAAACCCTGATTCTCTTTGAACTTAGGCATGTTGTCTCTCCTTTGCTGTGAATCTAATTTGTGATGATTTAGCCTCTTTCCTTACTTATTTTTCTGTTGATGGCCATCTCATTCATTCCTGCAGAAATGTCTAAGATGGGCAACTGTCTTTTGTAGAAGTTGTGCTTTGAATAAGGAGGCCTTTCTTGAAGGATTTTTTTATACCTTTGGAAAATCATATGCTAACCTTCTTCCTCTTTTATTGCAGCCTCTTGGCACAGGAAAAACAAAGATTTAGAACACCAAAACAATCTTATAACCTGTGAAACCCTAGGTGACCTAGTGGGAGGCCTTTTGGACTTGGCCTTTGGTTGAAAACTTGACTTAGGGTTTTTAGGTGTGAAACAGAGTTTTGACAAACCTTATGCATGGAAAACTTAAAAACTTATGACTTTGATTTATCTAAAGAGCCTAGAAAGGTAGCTTGAAACCACCAATGCTTGAGGCACTTGGTGAATAGGCGAAAAGGTTAGGCTACATGGCAATCCAAGGTGGAAGTAAAAAGGTTAGGCAAGTCAAAATAGAGTGTTAAGGCCAGAGGTGGCAAAACATAGTGATAATGAGTGGCATGAGCCCATGATGGGTCTTCTAGGAGTGATAGGCTGGCCATGACTTGATAGAGTAGTAAAATAGTGAAAAATTTATCCTAAGGATGATGAAGGCAGTGAGATTTCTAGAACTCACAATATTCACGAATTTTGTTTCTAGAAATCTGGGATAAAAATTTAGTCATCTATAGAAAGAAAAAATTAATGCTGAATAACACCCTCAACCGTCACAAAGAAATTTGATGTCTTGTAATTGATACATTCTAATCTATTTGGTATGCTACTCGTGACACCCTTAGGAGGATATTCTTATTATATGACATTCATAGAAGAATTCTCTTGCAAAACTTGGATTTACTTCTTGAAGAAGAAGGATGAGGCTTTCATGTGTTCCATGCCTTCAAAGCCTTAGCGGAAAATTCAACAGGGAAGGAGATCAAGGTACTGAGGATCGATAATGGCACTGAATATGAAACGAATGAGTTTAAGAACTTTTGCAGAGAAGATGGCATCAAGAGGGAGACCACAACTGTCTATACTCCTGAGCAGAATGGTGTTGCTAAACGAAAAAATAGGACCATTATGGAAGCTGCCCATGCCATGGTATGCAGCCAAGGTATACCAAAGTTTCTGTGGGGAGAAGCTGCGAACATTGCTGTGTACATACACAACCGATGCTCGCATTCCTCTCTGGACTCCAAAACTCCCAAAGAGGTTTTCTCTAGTAAGAAAACTGATGTCTCACATTTTAGATTTTTTGGATGTCCTATTTATTTTCATGTACCGAAGGAGAAGAGGAGCAAGCTGGATGCTTCTAGAAAGAAGGGAATTGTAATATCCCAAAAGGGAGAATGCAGTAATAATAAAACATGATATAAGAACTGCAACAAATTAAACAATAAATCTATATACACATTAGAATGCACAGAAATAACTAAGCCATTTTATTATATTGGAGGTGAAAAATAAAGTACAAAAGTGCTCATAATATGAGACACTGAAGCCACAAGGGTGGCTTAGAATGACCCTGCAATGATTTCCCAAGAGGGACTGCGTAACTGCTGAACTGCTGGAAGGTAAACTGCATTGTCCCTGCTGCAACTATTGGGACTACAACTACCTGAAATATAGAAAGTTAGATCTAGGCAGAATGGGAGCTCCGATGATGCTGAAATTGTAGATTTGGGCTCAATGATGGATTCCCAAGATAACCCAGAAAGGGTTTCTCATATCTGTAAGTTTAAGAAAACCACCCTCTTAGGGCTTCACATATATGTTGTTGGGAATGCAGATATGAAGCTAGATCTGATGATATGATGGCTGCAATGATGCAAAATCAGATCTATGGAAGAAGGGCTAACCCTTTCACTAGATCCTTGGGCTAAAATCTCAAGATCTAGCTCCTTCAATCTCCTCCACTAAAAATAGCTGCTGCATGAACAATAGCTTTAGAAAACTGCGCTGGCAGAGAGGGAGGCTCAACAGCCTATTGCTGGATGTGTCAAATCATCTTCTGAGTGATGGAAACAATAGATCCAATGTAAGGAGATGATCCCTCAAAGGATTTCCAGCTAAAACATTGGAAACTTCCTTCCTCCAATAGATCTATAGGACTGAACTACGCAATCCTTGAAGGGGATGTTGCTGCATGGAGGTAAAACCCAATGGCTTGAATTCTAGATGTCGATCTGCTACTCCTAAAAGGCTAGATATGAAGAACAAAGTGGTCAGATGAATCCTCCACTGGTTTCCTAGTTGAATGTTAGAAACAACCTCGTGAAGATGGCACCAATACCTGATAAGGAATGAAGAACAACCCTTTTTCCAAAGCTACTCAAAGAAAGAGGTGGGATTCCTACTCGGGAACACCCTGTGCTAAACAAAATTGCAAACTATGCTAAACTACCCAAGCCAACATAGAAATGTCCTAAGAAAAATCTAGATCTAAACAGATCAAGAAATGAATAATCCAAATCATGCCTTCCATTGTGCCTTCACCTTCATTTTATGCATGAGACTTCCATAGCCTAGGCCCACTCCAAAACTGCGCTGTACATGTGGACAAAGTCTCCATGTTTTCCTGCATTGTTGCTTCATGTCCTCCATCATGTTCACATGGGGTGATCACACTTTCCATCATATGTGCATTAAATGCATCAGTTCCTCCACTATCTTATCGTAAGTGCTTCATGATCTTTTTTGAATGCACTATGATCTTAGTTTACCTTATCAAAGATCCTCATGATTTTATATTTAAGATCCATGATCTTATTTGACTGTTTCATCCTCCATAATCTATCTCATAAATGAGACATGATCTCCATTAATGAAGCTGCTCCACTACTCCATGTTTTTAGATCTAGATCTAGAATATCCACATGCACACATTAAAAGTGGATTTTATTCATCTTTGAGGTTTGTGGGTCCCTCCACCCTTTTATTCACTTAATTAATTAATTTTATTAAGGACTCTAATATTCCAAATATGATGTGAAAATTTGGGAATATTACAATCCCCCCACCCCCAGCAAAATGTTGCTTGTCCTCAAGCAACTCCAAAAGTAGATGCAAAGACATCTATTCCCCTCCAAATGGAATCCACATAAGGAAGTCCTCCTCCCTTTACTGCAATGTGTTATGCATGTTTGGTTCCAAAGTTGTCTCTCAAGAGAGCATAGAATGACCTCCAACTGTGTAGTTAGATGCCCTCCTCTCACCATGAAGTACCAAGTGACAACCATATGATGTCCAACATCATCATCAATACATGAAATACATAAAATAAAGTGGCTCTTTCCACAAAGGAAAAGCTCCATCTCACAATACATCTTTCCATCCCATGCTTTATGAAATTGATTGAGCATTGACATGCCCTCATCTTTAGCCCTGTTGGCCTTATTGGATCCAAGCATCATTCCAACATTATGCAAAAGAAGAAATAGAGATATATGGGTAGAAAAAGATGTCAAACCATATTCTCCCAAAAATAACCACCAGAGTAAGGCCCTTTGTTTCCATCCTCCATCTCCCCCATGTAATATGGACAAGCCAAACTCCCCCAAAAACAACCAAAGCAACAAGAGGCTGCTTCCTCTCCTCTTCATGTGCATCATGAAGTAAAGACATATTGATAGACATGTGGAATGTCACATCATCCCAATATAAGCAAACACCATCAATACACATCATGAGAGCATCATGCCAAGTTCTACCCAATAAAAAACACATAGACATAGGAGATTTCATGTGGTGGCAAAAATATCTTAAGAGAAACCAAAATGAACATGCCTTCTTTTGCTGCATTCTATAATTGATACACAAGGCATGAATCAGCAAAACATGAGCTATTAGGTGGTAGCCATACTCGCCCAACAACAGCCATCACAACCATGCCTCCTTCATTTCATAAGTGTTTTTCAAGGCATGGATCAAAGAAATATGAGCCTTTGGGTAGTGACAAAGATCTCCCTAAAGCAACCAACATAACCAAGTTTGCTGGCCTATGTCATGTATCTACAAGAGGTCATGGAACCCTTTGCTTATCATCCTCACCCACCCATCCCAATGTGGATGATGAATGTTGTGTTGCATAATCATGGTATCCTCCCTTTGTAGAATACCATCCTCCAAAAACTGATGAAGAAATTTTCACTTCATGAAATGTTGAAGTGCACCTTCAATGAGATCTCTCGAGGAGATTCTCTTTTCAGCAAAGGCCCTTCAAAACCAAATAGGTATTGGATCTACTACAAGTAGAAGTTTTTCTTTGAGCTGTGAGATGCTCATTGAGAAAGGGTCATGCAGAAAGGAGACAATATTTATCATCCCAAGATGTCTACCATTTATCATATTTACCTCCATTTCTTCATGAGTGAAGCTACCTTTAGAGTGCTCCAAGAATGATGGGGCCTCTTCATTTTCATAGCCACTAAGTGACAACGTTGTAGATCTACATGGTAATACATGTGTTGTCTCAAAGCAAGGCAGAATACTGATCTCATAACCAGTTATTGTACACATTAGGGGAATTTTGAGGTCTAAAATGGGCCTCCTAAGGAAATTATAAAATAATAGTGGAAAAAATCTAATAAGATTTGATGACATCATGAAATTTTAGAGGGAAAAATGAAAAAACTACTTTTTCAATTCATATTTTCAACTTATCTCCCAAAGTTTTTACTCAAATTTCAAGCGGGAGTACTCGTTGGATGCGGAATTTAATTCCTCATCCAAGGAGTACCCATGTTGCATACTTTCGATGGGTCCTACTACACAAAAAATGAGAAATACATAAAAAAACGTGATTACAATCACGTTTTTTATGTATTTCTCATTTTTCGTGTAGAAGAGTTCATCGAAAGTATGCAACATGGGTACTCCTTGGATGAGGAATTAAATTCCGCATCCAACGAGTACTCCCGCTCGAAATTTGAGTAAAATTTTTTGGAGATAAGTTTAAAATGCGAGTTGAAAAAGTAGTTTTATTATTTTATTATTTTTTAATATTTTTACTTTTTTACTCCAAAAATGGTGAATCATCCATTATGGATGACATCATCATCTTGAATCCTATTGGTTGTTATAAAGTTTATTTTTGTTGTACATTTTTCTTATCAGGCCCATTTTAGACCTCAAATTTCCCCTAATGTAGGATCATGCTAATCCAATTTTCTGAAACTCTACACTTCAACTCAAAGGGTTGAATGTAGCTCAACAATGATGGACTGGGATAGTCCTTAATCTCCTCCTCGATTAGATCAAGGGTCCTTTGTGCTGTGATGTGTTGCTGCTTCAAATCAAAATTTTGTTCTAACCCTTGGTTATCCATTGGCCCTGATGGCATGGCTTCATAAGCTTCAATAAGATCTACTGAAACAATATATGATGAAAGTTCATGCATACCTTGGATAAACTGATGTGTGGAAACCTCCTGACAGAACACAAGAGTTCCTCCAACTGGGACAATAGTGTCTCCAAATGCTGGTAAGAGTGATGGCTTCACTTCTCCAAGTGTACCAGCACTGGAATCTTCCTCCTTTTCATCATGCATCTTCTGAATCATGCATGGGACTGTATGTGTCAAGAGCTCAAGAATATCTTGCAAGGTTTCAAGTGTCTCTTCTCTAGATGCAAGTACTTTTGCAGCTGGTGGTGAATGTAGTGAATTCTTGTCTAGAGTGACAAGATTGACATCCTCCTTTGTTTCCTTAGGAAATGTCTCTTTGTGATACATCTATGGTTTTCTCCTATCAAACTTCTTCCTCAACTTGTGAAATGAATCTGAATATTTATTCACCTTTGCATGCTCCATGTGACCAAACCACCAATCATTGGCTTCACCTAAAATATGAAGTGCTACAATTTGAATAACCTCCCCTTCAGCTACAGGATGTAGCCTGATAAATGCATCTAACTCTTTCCTCCAAGCCTTAACAGTGCCTGAGGAAGATCCATCAAATGTAGGCAAATATAATCTATTATGCCTCTTTCTTCTATTGTTGCTATAGGATCCTCTTTCTTCTTTGATTTTGAAGAATTGTTGGAGAGTTAGCTTCTCCTTGAATGATCTAGACTGTGCTTTGTACTCTTCAAGATATAGAATCAGAGTCTCATGAGTCTCAGGTTCTCTTCTTTCTTCATTTCTACACCCTTCACCTTCTCCAAAGAATGTTGGTATAGTAGATCTAGGAGAATATCTATGATTCTTTGGTTTTCTTTTTTGTTGATAGGAAGTGATTGGACCTTCCTCATCAAATTTCCTTCTTGGATCTTCTTTCTATCCTTCCTTCTTCATTTGACTGACCTCCTTGGAGAGATCGTGTATGGATCTAAAGAAAGGAGTGGCAGAGTTATCACCCTCCATGATAGATCTCATCTATCTGCTTCTTCTTTTGATGCAAAGATGAAGTGTCTACAAGCTGAGCCAAAGATCATGCTCTGATACCACTGTAATATCCCAAAAGGGAGAATGCAGTAATACTGAAACACAATATAAGAACTGTAGCAAAGTAAACAATGAATCTATATACACATCAGAATGCACAAAAATAGCTCAGCCATTTTATTATATTAGAGGTGAAAAAACAAGTACAACAATGCTCAAAATATGAGACACTCAAGCCACAAGGGTGGCCTAGAATGACCCTGCAATGATTTCCCAAAAGGGACTGCGTAACTACTGAAATGCTGGAAGGTAAACTGCGTTGTCCCTGCTACAACTATTGGGACTACAACTGCCTGAAATATAGAAAGTCAGATCTAGGAAAAATGGGAGCTCCGATGATGTTGAAATTGTAGATATGGGCTCAATGATGGATTCCCAAGATAACCCAGAAAGGGTTTCTCAAATCTGTAAGACTAAGAAAGCCACCCTCTTAGGGCTTCACATATATGCTTCTGGGAATGCATATCTAAAGCTAGATCTGATGATATGATGGCTGCAATGATGCACAATCAGATCTATGCAAAAAGGGCTAACCCTTTCACTAGATGCTTGGGCTAAAATCTCAAGATCTAGCTCCTCCAATCTCCTCCACTGAAAATAGTTTTTGCATGAACAATAGCTTCAGAAAACTGCATTGTTAGAGATGGAGGCTCAATAGCCTACTGCTAGATGTGTTAAATCAGCTCCTGAGTGATGGAAACAATAGATCCAATGTGAGGAGATGATCCCTCACAGGATTTCCAGCTGAAATACTGGAAACTTCCTTCCTCCAATAGATCTACAGGACTTAATTGTGCAATCCTTGAAGGGACTGCTGCTGCATGTAGGTAAAACCCAATGGACTGAATGCCAGATGTAGATTTGTTGCTCCTGAAAGGATGGATATGAAAAACAAAGTGGTAGGATGAATCCTCCATTGGTTTCCTAGTTGAATGCTAGAAACAACCTCTTGAAGATGGCACCAATGCCTGATAAGGAATGAAGAACAACCCTTTTTCCAGAGCTACTCAAAGAAAGAGGTGGGATTCCCACTCGAGAAAACCCTGTGCTACAGAACACTGAAAAATCTGCTAAATAGCCCAAGCCTGCATAGAAATTTCCTAAGACAAATCTAGATCTAAACAGATCAAGAAATGAATAATCCAAATCATGCCTTCCATTGTGCCTTCACCTTCATTATATGCATGAGCCTTCCATAGCCTAGGCCCACTCTAAAACTGCGTTGTACATGTGGATAAAGTCTCCATGTTTGACTGCGATGTTGCTTCATGTCCTCCATGATGTTCACATGGGGTGATCACCCTTTCCATCATATGTCCATTAAATGCATCACTTCCTCCACTATCTTATCATAAGTGCTTCATGATCTTCTTTGAATGCACTATGATATTAGTTGACCTTATCAAAGATCCTCATGATTTTATTTTTAAGATCCATGATCTTATTTGACTGTTTCATCCTCCATAATCTATCTCATAAATGAGACATGATCTCCATTAATGGAGCTACTCCACTACTCCATGTTTTTAGATCTAGATCTAGAATATCTACATACACACATTAAAAGTGGATTTTATTCATGTTTGAGGTTTGTGGGTCCCTCCACCTTTTTATTTACTTCATTAATTAAGTTTATTAAGGACTCTAATATTCCAAATATGATGTGAAAAATTGGGAATATTACAGGAATGTTTGTGGGCTATAGCAAAAATTTGAAGGCCTAGAGACTCTATGTGCCTAGTCAAAGAGAAGTGGAGATATGCCATGATGTTACCTTTGACAAAGATGATTCCATGGGGAAATTAGTCAATCTTCTGAGATTTGAGGAAAATCATGAAGCAAGGCTCGAAAATCAAGAAGAACTGAAGGATGAGACGATGCCCGATGTTGAAGGAGCAATAGACCCTATTGATCTAGAGACCATCATGGCTCAAGGACACTCTCGAGGATGCCAAGGGAAATATGGCCCCAAGGGGGACATTCTGTGAAAGAAAGAAGCCGAATAGATACCAAGGGTATCTAGTAGCCATGATTACTATCGTACAATCTGAGTCTGGATCTTTTGAGGAAGACGTAAAACATCAAGTCTAGAAGGAAGCTATGCACGAAGAATATGAGTCCATAATGAAGAATGATGGCTGGGATGTGGTTCCAAGACTAGAGGACAAAGCAGTTGTCACCTCCAAATGGCCCTACAAGATCAAGTATGGATATAATGGAAGTGCTAAAAATTTCAAGGCAAGATTCGTTGCCCATGATTTCTCTCAAAATGAAGGCATAGAGTATGATGATATATTTGCACCTGTGGCCCGACATACCACCATTTGATCTATCATAGCCCTTGCTGATATGCAAGGATGGAGTCTTCATCAGATGGATGTGAAGACCACATTTCTGCATGGTGCGATAAAGGAAGAGGTTTATGTGGAGAAACCTCTGGTGTTCGAAGTCCAGGATCGGGACACCCATGTTTACAGGTTGAAGAAAGCCCTCTATGGTTTGAAGCAAGCACCCAGAGCTTGGTACGAGAGGATAGATAGCTACCTGATGATCCAAACCTTTACTTCAAGGTTGATAGAGAAAAGCCTCTCATCCTGGTGATGTATGTGGACGACCTCTTCCTAACAGGTGTTTACCCTCTCATTCATCAGTGCAAGAGGGAGCTCACTGTTGAGTTTGAGATGAAGGACCTAGGAATAATGCACTACTTCCTATGCCTGGAGGTCTAGTAGAGACCTGACAAGATTTTCCTTTCTCAAGGAAAATATATTGTGAAGCTTCTGGAAAGATTTGGAATGGCGGACTGTAAGTCTGTGTCGACACCGACGGAGCTCAACTTTAAGAAGTTGAGTGGCAACGCTGCTGGGCCTATGCTAGCAAATCCTACTGAGTATCATCAACTCATAGGGGCCTTGATGTTCTTAGTGAACACCCATCCGGATGTATGTTTTGCAGTGAACACTTTGAGTCAACATATGGTTGAGCCTCATCACATTCACTGGGTTAGTGCCAAGAATCTGTTGAGATATCTTCGCGTCATGATAATCCATGGGCTGAGATACACTGCCAGGAGAATGACACTCCATGGACATACTGATGCTGATTGGACTGCCAGTGTGGTGGATCGTAAGAGCACATCAGGATGCTGCTTCACTCTTGGATCTTCTTCGATATCATGGATGAGAAGGAAGTAGAAGTTGGAGGCTTTGAGCACTGCAGAGGCCAAATACATTGCAACAAGTATGGCCTGTTGTGAAGCAGTTTGGCTACGAAATCTCTTCAGTGAGCTATTCGAGCATGTGCTAGATACCGCCGTGATCCTCTATGATAACCAAAATGGGATTCGGTTGTCCGAGAATCCCGTGTTCCATGATCGATCCAAGCATATTGATATCAAGAACCACTTTATCTTGGACATGGTACAGCGAGGCGCCGTAAGGCTCGATCATATAGGAACTGATGAGCAGGTCGCAGATATTCTCACAAAGAACTTGGGGAAGGTCAATTTCCTAACCTTCCGTGAGAATCCTGGTATCGTTGAACGACCCTATGCTAAGGGTCATGTTGGACGATGAGCTCTTGGAGCTCTAGGGGGCTTTGGGGATAGCTTCTCGGAGCTATAAGCAACCATAGGGCTAGGCTTGTCAAACCTTGTTGGTATGATTCTGGCCCACCATTATGATGATTGAGTTGGTTCACCTCTCATGATCTATGCCCCGTATGCATCCTACCCATTTGAGTCTCGGACTCATGGGAAGTACCTCTCATTTGGCCAATGAGGTTTGAAAAGCTAGATACTAGTAACAAAGACTGATGGACGCATCAGAGATTGTCATACTCTTTATCGAGGATGGCACGGTCCAACCACTTGATGGACTTCAGGTCAGATAAACCAACTTCAGGTTGGTATGAGAATATTTTTTGAGTCCTATAGAGGTTTCAGACCTCTAGGCTGAATTTTTCAGATGGGGATGATGTCTCTGTGACTGAACCACCTTTTTTCTGAAACAAAGAAGCCAAAAAATCAAGTTACGATGGAATGATTCATGATGTTTGGATTGCACAGTTCGATGGAGTTCTCCCTAGTTGAGAGGGAGTGTTAGTTTTGGAAAAATAGGTCCAAAATCCATGTTGTGATGCTCAGATGAAGATTCCAATATTTTGATTGGACTCCTCTTTCAGAGAGGTGCAAGATCGATCTAAAGATCATCTTGATTCGATGAGCAGAACCTTTATTTTGAATTTATTCAAAATATGTGCAGGTTGGCCTGAAGGTTTGGATCCCCAGTAGTTGTGTCACACACCCTCATTGATGGATATAAATTGGTAAACGTTGGAGGAAATTTTCACTCATCACATCTTCACACATGTCTCTCTCATCATTTGATTGGTTCGATCACTTTGGAGGCTCTTCTCTTCACACGTGGGAAATTGCAGCAAGGAGAAAATTCTGTTTTCGGCCTAGGGTTTCTACCGCAATGGTGACTTTGGTCAACGCATGGTCAAATTGACCTAAAAATATCCCAATCACACGATTTCCTCAATCCGCATTTTTTGGCACAATTCCTGAGGCTGTATGTTGAATTTGACTTGGATGCGTTGACCTTGTTGCTGCTACTGTTTGTGTTTACCGTTGACTGACAATGTTGACTTTCATTGAATTTTGGGGTTGACTAATCTAGCTGTCCTAGAGGGTTGTGTGACAATTCTGGTTGGCTCACCGTATTCATACTTTCCTGGTTGAAGCATCTTGCTAACTACCGTAATGCACCAACACACTTATATATTTTGGCTTCTCTTTTGTCGATCTACTCGTATGTTCTATCAGCATTTTACTTTCTTGTTTATATGATTGCTCACTGATATTGGGATAAAAATTAAAGTTGCATCAATCATAGAACATCTACAAAAATTTACACAAATTGACCCTTTCAACGACAAGCTCTTCAATTTGCTCTGGTCCCTCCTCCCAGGATTCCTCCTTTCGATGATATGGAAAGAGAGGAACAGGCACATCTTCAAATATCAGACTACTCCTCCAAACATATTTTGGGAAAATTTGTGTAATAATATAAAGGAGACCCTTGCCTTGCAACACTGGCAAGTCTTGAAAATCCCCAACAACCTCGTAAAGCATAATATAGGACAATTTGAACCTCCCTGTCCCTTATCTCCCAGCAGACAACCTCTTCGCTCCCCCCCTGCCCTCTTGACTTGCATAGCACTTGGAGTCCTCCTCCATATGGCCTTTTCAAGCTGAATTTTGATGGAGCATCCAAGGGCAATCCTAGTGCAGCTGGTTTCTGAGGGATCTTTAGAGATTCAGAAGGTAATCCCCTCATCATTTTCTATGGTTCCATAGGGTGGATACCAACAACTCTGTTGAATTGGAAGGACTTATGAAAGGCCTGCATCTAGTACAAGACCACAACTTCTTCCCATTAGAAAAAGAAGGCGATTCTCAGGTCATCATCAACACTGCTTTTCACCTTCTCTCTGGAACATCTACTTCCAAATTGTCCAAGATTTGGTGTCTAACAGTGCGTTTTGAACACATGGAGTGATGGCTGCAGACTCACAATGCCATTTCTTTCAAGCATGTTCTTCGTTCTGCCAACAAAACAACAGATCTTTTGCCTAACAAAGGGGTTGAACTTGATCTCCTCCTCTTCTCCTCCCCCCTCTCAAATATCAATGATGAATCCCTCCTCTCTGCATGCACACATTTGGTGCAAAAAGAAACTCAACTCCAGCAATCTGCTTGTTTTTTAGTGATGATCAACACTCAGCTATACCCACATCTTTGGATTCACTTCTGGTCGAGGTTGTGGTTCCCTGGGGTTCTGAGGTGGTTGTTGCGTTTGATCGCATACCATATTGTCTCATGTTATAATGATCTTCTTTCTCTCTCTTTGTGCATAAGTTATACACAGTTTGAAAATGTTAGCTGACCCATAGGGTCCTAGCGTACAAACGCTGCTCTGATACCACTTGTAACATACATCAATGCATAACATAAAAAAAAAATTACATGGAACAACTACCCACTCTAAATTTGTTTTACTATTCATTTCATAGTTAGACTATCATAAAATAATTATATGGGCACAACTTCCAACTGTACTAAAAAAAAATGTCATGATCTTCTTATGGATCACACCTATAGAACAATTGAATTTGATGTAATTTTATGCAAGCTATCCATACCTATTACCATGGTTTATATTTTAAGTGTCGTCTTGGTTGAATAAATAACTTGTCAGACTTTAATGCTGACCTTCAATCAACCTACTGTACATGAACTTAACACAAATCAACAAGTACTAATTTCATATATTCCACATGATAAAATATGAAAAAGGTAATGGCTATTTAAGTTTCCTGTTCTTCGGTTATTAATCTCTCTGTGTTGTCAAGCTCTCGGCTAAGGACAGGTGGGGTTACATCCACCCTTGATTTGTCCTCACAAGATCCAACGGTGGGAGAGGTTTAGTGTTACGAAAAGATCTTCCCACTCATAACTGCTCTGATTGAGTTTTCTACTCATTTTTGTCCATTGCTCCTCTACTAGTGCTCTCCACCTCTGTGACAAACCTTCAAGACACTGGTGATGGAGGTTTATGCATTAAACATTAGTTACCAGGTGATTCACTGTGATTTTCTTACCTTCTTGCTTAATTAATTTATTGCTCTCTTGCTCAGGTATTTCTTCCTGTGGTTTGTTTACTCCTTTCACCAGAATCTTAACAAATACAAGTTTTTTCCAGATTAGAGTTTAGAGAATTTTTAGTCTTGCGACAAAATATATTCAACTATTCAACTATTCACCATGCAGGCTGCCACAATGCTACCTCACTTTAGAGTATTGACCTCCACGCTACCACTGTGTGGCAATTCCAGCAAATTCCAAGGTACAAACCCTGGTTACCTCCTTCATTCCTTTCGCATTTTCCTATATTTTTCTTTGGGTCTCCTTAGGTTACCTAATCTATATTTCCATGTTATTAATTGCAGGCAGCTTTTCCTATTCTTCTGCGCCAATAATGTTAAGGTAAGATTTCAAAGAAATATCATTATCATTTTTCTTTCTTTTCTTATCTCACGGTTGGGATTTGGGTTTATGCTAATCTCTTTTCATTTCCTGCTTTTACAGGTAATCTTGCTAATGGTATGGTAATGGCATTTCCACTACGTAGCTCGGTTACAACTCCTCTAACCCATTCTGGCTTTTCCAGGTATTCCTTGTTGTGATTATCTTTGATTCACAGAAATGTCGGAACCAAGAAAGAGAAGGGTTTTTAGATTTCTTTTACAGTTCTTCGATAGAGTCTTTGGCTTCGGTTCTGAATTTTTCTGATATAGACTAGCTTCCTCGGGTCAATACCCTATATGGGCAAGCTTGGGCTATTTTCCTGTAATTAGTTGTATTGATATTTAATTCTCGGAACCGCAAGCAAAGATATAGTTTGAGACTTGTTTAACTAGTTTTTCTTAACATATTATTACTCAAGTTCTCTTATCGGAATATCTCATTCATTGCGAAGGATATATGGATAGTTCTCATTCAAACTATTTCCTTCTTCATATTAAGCATGTATATATAATTTATACTCGTCGGTGTTTCTCTTTTGCATAATAAAGTCATCTTAATGGTATAAATTATTTTTCTTTGAGATTCCTCAACTTCATCAGAAATTTGGTCTGATCTTTGAAGAATTAAATTTATGTATTCCTTATCCTTTTACTGGGGTTTCCATGTTTTGTATCTGCTTGTATTGATCTCAAGATTTAATTTAACGTTTAAAAAATATCTGTGGTACAAAGAGACTGCTATCAATTTGTAATTAGTATTCTTTCCTGTCTATAGACTGTAATACTATGAATTTTATTTCTCTGGTATAAAATAACAGTTTAACAGTAACTTTCTATTCAGACACCTTTCAAAGAAGAATCCTCTTTTTCCATTGTTTTCCGAAATTCTGAAATTAGGAGTTACAGTATGAATTTATAATTTTCGCATAAGGTTTTGAATCAGTGTATTTTTGTTTACAAATTGAACATTATCTGAATTCTTTCTCTAGCTGCTATTATACTTAGCAATCATCTACAAATTATTTCTTTCTTTTTTTCTTTAAAACTAGTTATGAGATTACCAGACCATTCTGTCCGTGTTTTACTCCAAGTACAGGGAACGACTTACTCGAGGCCCTCTTCCTGAGGATTTTATAAAAAAATTCTAATTTTTAATTTATATGTATTACGAGTTTGAACAGAATAACATTTTACAACTTTGACACATAACATATTGAATTACTGTAACTATTTAGATAAGACACTTAAACTAACATACTTTTTCCATTGATTAATAGTGAGGTAGGGGGAGTAGACGCGATGGCATCTAGGGTTAATCTCGTTTCCAGCTTCCATGCCGCCGACCTGCACTCTCTCTGCGCGGATCGATCAAGCAGCTCTGGACTGCTGGTTTCTTCCATCAATGCTGAATCGCCTGCATTCCATGCCACTCTAGACAGCAGCGTGGACAGAACTCGGCCCCCTGCTATGGTACTTCGTTTCAGCCGCCCCCTTCAGATAAAAGAGGCAAAGCCTAAGGACGGAACGGATGAGAATAATACATCTTCTCCTCAGGCCACGACTCTTGGGGAGAAAGATTATGCTTTGAAAAGAGGCTCTATCCCTTTCAATCAGCTTCAGCCTTCCCCGAACCACCGACTTTCTGTCCTTCAATTTCAGAATTCCTGGAGATACTTGGATCTTCCTGGAGCGCGCCCATGGGAGCTCTTTTGGGCGGAAAAGGCGGATCACCAGAGTACCTACTACCTCTCGTCTCAGATTTGCAGAGGAAAGCAGAAGTCTGATCACTCTGCCGCGTTTCAGATCCAGATCTTACTCCTTTCTGGCAAAACTCTGCTACAATGGGTAAGCTCTTCGGATCTCGTGCTGGACCTCAAGCAAATCCTGCAATACAAGCTGGGGATTCCCTATGCATCTGAGCGACTCCTCCACGAAGGTAAACAACTTGAAGATCTTTACCCCCTTTCTTTTTACGGCATTAAGAGAAATGCTTCCATCATTTTTACCCTTCGTTTGAGAGGGGGAGCTGTTGGACAGTCATCTACAGGTGCGGCTTTTTCATACAAAGATGCTGTCCATGCTCAGATACCTAAGAAAATAGATCCCCCAGCTCAGGCTCCAAAACCCTTTTTGGTGGACAAACTGGAGGAAACCCCCACCGTTGAAATAAAGCATCCAATGCTGGATGAGCAAATACAAAAGTTTGCAGAGCATGCAATTATTTGCAGGTTTAATGGGATATGGCCACGCACAGCAGACCTCTACCAATGGATTCACTCCAACTGGACAAACAATTGCAAGGTTCTACTCTGCTCAAAGGGTTTCTTCATTGTAGTGTTTGCTTTCAGTGAGGACTACCAAAAAGCATTAACTGATGGCCCAAGGTGCTGGGGTTTAGCAGGGTTATTCCTCACCCCCTGGTTCCCAGATTTCGACCCCTCTACAGCAGTCATCACCAAGCTCCCCATCTGGGTCAGACTTCCTAATCTCCCAGCGCATCTATGGCACTTTGCTGTATTCCAAGGGATCGGCAATACTCTAGGCCGCTTTCTAGCTACAGACCCCTCTAGAGGGGAAAAGGGCATTTACACCTTCGCTAGAATCTGTGCAGAAATAGACATGAGCAAAGGTCTACTTGATCAGATTAACCTCAAAATCGGAGACTTCCATTGGACTCAGACCCTGGATTACGAGAACACAGCCTTCCGATGCCGGAATTGCCATAACACAGGGCACCTTCAGAGCTCTTGTCCCTCGATGCCTGCCCAAAAGAAGAAAGCCAATCTTAAACTGAAATCCAAAAGCTGGAAACCTCATGATCCTCCCCCCATGGATGATTTTGATTTCAGCTCAGATGAAGAGGAAGGGGATGCGGAAGGAATGGACGCAAAGCCGGCACAGGATCCGCCTTCGGCTGGTACTGAGGATTCCAATGCCCCACCAAACTCACAGAAAAGAGCTCATGAGTCCTCTACATCGGATTCAGACAAGGAGACTTCTCCGTCAGCCCCGCTCAGTTTTCAAATCATGCCAGCCCAGCATAATCAGCTTGGCTGGGTCAAAGTTGGTAAAAAGAAAGGAAAAAAATGCCGGATAGTTGATTCTACCCATGCTGGGTAGACTCCCCTGTTCAGCTCTTGTTTCTCTGTTTCTGTTACTTCTTGCCTAGCACTGCTCTCTTTTGTTCTCTCTTAGGGACCGAGGTGGATAGTTCATCCTTTCCGGCTGCCCATTCTCTTGCTTCTATTGGATGTAATTTCATATTGTACCATACGTTCTCTTAATAGAATTAGTTTTACGGAGAAAAAAAAAAAACATACTTTTTTCATTGGACTGGATTTTGACATAGAGATCAAAATGGCCTTTGCTAGGGTTTTTCTTTGCAAGGCTGCCGACGCTGACTCTTCGGCTGCAGCTCCAGTCACTGCCTCACTGTCTCTGCCACCGCCATCACAGTCGTTCAAAGAATTTTAGAGTTTGCTACTGCTCCAGCTCCCCTTCGCTTCTCAGATACAGACCCACTCTGGTGCCACGGTCCTCTTCTCCTAGCAGCCGCCGACATTGATAAGGGCAAAGAAAAAATTGATATTACTATCAAATCCACTGGTGCATTACTATCAAGTTAATTCCCCCCTATGCATCAAAGAGGCGACCTGGATATGGAAAAGAGGCGCTTTTATCCTATCAGATAAATGTGCCCACAAGGAAGATGAAGCCTGCTCAGGAAATCTCGCAGACTCTACCTCAGTCACGGGCCTGCAGCATCCACTCTGTGTTTGTCGTTTTCCATCAATCGTAAAATGAATTTGATGTGGGTTTGATTCGCATATTTGATGTGGTTTCGGATATTTATCAATTTTTTTGGGAGCCTTTTACTGTTTTTCTAAATGATATAATAGTGATATACTGATAAATGTTTTTGGTAAGTCCTATATTTTTTTATTAAAATTTATATAGTTAATTGGTTTAGTCCTCTATTTTCTTTTAAAGCGTCGTTTCCCCCACCCTTGGAATGGAATTGAATGACGACCAATATGCTTAAAAGAGGTTACGAGTTTGTAATCTATATAGTTTATGGGTTCCTAAGAGATTATTCCAAATTTTTTATTATTTTATTTTATTATAAAAAATATTAAAATTTAATTCTTGTTTCAAATATTTTGAAATTTTGTTAAATTAAAAAATTAAAAAAATTAATAATACCTCAAATATTTTCAAATTTAAGAGAGTACTTTTCATCTTTATTTATCTTTAAAATACACCTTGTTTATGCATATAGTTATATTCAATCAAATTATCATCCCTAAAAAGTTTTGGTTTTTATCATCAGTTTAACATGCAATAAAACTTCTTCATAGGTGCCAGAGATCTTAGAGTGTTTGGATTCGATTTATAGGTTATTATAGATACTTTATTTACTGGAAATTTTATGTGTACGCTTTTATTAACGGTTCTAATATATTTTAGAAGCTGATAATAATAATATATAGGTGATTGTAGATATTGTACCTATTGGAAAATTTATGTTCAAATGTTTTATTAATGGTTAGTAAATTATTTAGAAGTGAATTTGATACTAACAATTTCTGAATGTTGGCAATATTAGACGTGAGGAGCTTGCTTCTGCTTCAGTGGTTGTTGGTGACCCTGCTTTTGACTACATTGCTGTTGAAGGATGTCCCAACGGTGGTGGTCGCTGCTCCTCCCGAAATTCAACACGACTCACACGTTCCATCCCCTCTGGCGCCCAATATTCATTCTTCCTCTAAAAAATCAGCAGCAGAATGTGTCCTCCCAAATCTCAATGCTGCAACGATGCTCCTCCTGGAACGTTAAATAATAATAATGGGAAGAATGGGACCCTTCCCTGAACTAAATTCCTTCTCAAATTGGAATAAACATTTGTTCTTATGGTTGTTTCCTTCCAGTGATAGGGATGGTGGTTTCCCATCATATCCACCTACCCAAGTTTAAGTCTAAGTCAACTATAAGTTATTGATTTGTTCTTATGGTTGTTTCTTTCTGGTAATAGGGATGGTGGTTTGCCATCATATCTACCCACCCAAAAGTTTAGGTGAACTATAATTTTTTTATTTGAATTGTTCTTATAATTTTCTAGTGATAAGGGTGATAGAGATGGTGATTTGTCATCATATCTACCGACCTAAGTTTAAGTCAACTATAAATTCTCAATTGTTACTTGTAAACTATTCTATATATATTTCTAGAAATTAGTAGTTCCTCATTCAAATTTTAATTTGATGAACATCTATCGTACCTTTACATAATTCATGTAGAGTATGGATAATTGTTGCACAATATAAAGAAAAACATATTGAAGAGGTGCTAAGCATTTGTGATTTTCCGCGTGTGAACAGTAGATATATATTGTTTTTTCTTTTGAATTAAAAATATAATACAGGGCTGCAAATGTTTTTGATATCTATAATACTTTTATATAATTGTTATCCAATATTTTCGTATATCTTTATATTATTTAAATTTTGTTCAAAATTAGAATTTTATATGATTAATAAGAATCTTTTTTATTATAATTTTTTTTAGGTGGTAGCATAATTAGCAAAAAGTATGTTAATAAGTTTTTGTGCATCTAAGTGATTGGAAGTTCAATCTATGGAACATGTCTTACCAGCTAAAATTAATAAAAAATATATATAAATTATAAATTGTTAAATAGTTTTAAGTCATTTCAAGAATTTCATATTATAAAAATCTCAAAAATTAAATGGAAAAATGAAATTTGTTTTGCTAAAAAAAATACACTTACTTGAAAAAGGCTCTTAATTGAAAAATAGAATGTTATGTCATAAATAGAAACTATGTTACATTTGACCTTTCTTTTATATAAGAACTTTTCTTCTTAAAAAAAAATGGTTTTTTTTAATAGAGAGGAATATAAAAAACAATACATAATTTCCCACAATCCAAAGAAGCACTAGATGTTGTTAAAATTCTTCATGAAAGAGCTATGCTACTCTATGCTACTTTATTTCTAGGTGAATTTCATTTTTGAAGTAAAATGAAAAAAATAAAACCTTAAAAAACGATTACATAAAAAATTAGTTATTGTTAAAAGTTTGGACCTCTACATTATAACACAAAAATATTACTTTGCAGAGATTCAAAAAGTTATGAGACCATAGACTTCTATTAGTTTCTGTAAAAGTTTGGACCTCTACATTATAACACAAAAATACTACTTTGTAGAGATTCAAAAAGTTATGAGACCATAGACTTCTCTAGAATGTTAGCATTTGCTTGTATCAACAAACTATGAAGTCGTTTAATAGGTTATGTATCCTATATTTACATGGCCTTTCATGTACAACCAACTAGCATGCTCTTGTTGTCAGAGGGACACCCTCACCCTCCTTAGATAAAGAATCATTATGTTCCTAATAGATATATTGGTAATTTCCCTCCTTAGATAAACAATCATTATGTTCCTAATAGATATATTGGTAACTTATAGGTACTGAAAGGTATAAAAATTTCTCTTAATCGCATTTTCCTGTCTTGTTAAATGATGTTTTGCCTATAAGAAATATTTTTCATCCAATCAATAATAATCATAGAATAGCCCATGATTTGTAACTGATGAATACCCTTTGTCCTCACAAATTTTAACGGATAAAATAAGTGTTAGGAATTCAACTCGACTATTTGAACCATGCTCAACATTGTCTTTGAAAGACAAGTAGCAATTATTAGAGACATATAATTAAAAATAGAGTCTATAGATATTGTCATTTCCTTACATGCTTCATAAAAAAAACACCCATGAAATAATATGATCAATAACTATTGAACCCACTAGCCTCGCACTTGCAATTTTTAACTTTATTTGGTGTCAACTGAAGAGTAATCATGTCTTTGATGCTACAAATTTAGAATGTCTACTGGTGCTCTCCGCCTTTGTGACAAACCTTCAAGACACTGGCGATGGAGGTTTACGCATTAAACATAAGTTACTAGGTGATTCACTGTGATTTTGTTACCTTCTTGCTTAAGTAATTTACTAGTCTCTTGCTCAGGTATTTCTTCCTGTGGTTTGTTTACTCCTTTCACCAGAATCTTAACAAATACAAGTTTTTTCCAGATTAGAGTTTAGAGAATTTTCAGTCTTGCAGCATAATATATTCAACTATTCAACTATTCACCATGTAGGATGCCACAATGCTACCTCACTTTGGAGTGTGGAACTCCACGCTACCACTGTGCGGAAATTCCAACAAATTCTAAGGTAGAAACTATGGTTACCTCCTTCATTCCTTTCGCATTTTCCTATATTTTGCTCCAGGTCTCCTCAGGTTACCTAATCTATATTTCCATGTTATCAATTGCACGCAACTCTGCCTATTCTTCTGTGCCAATAATGTTAAGGTAATATTTCATAAAAATATCATTATTGTTTTTCTTTCTTTTCTTATCTCACTGTTGGGATTTGGGTTTATGCTAATCTGTTTTCATTTCCTACTTTTACAGGTAATCTTGCTAAGGGTATGGTAACAAAATTTCTACTACGTAGCTCGGTTACAACTCCTCTAACCCATTCCGGCTTTGCCAGGTATTCCTTGTCATGATTATCTTTGGTTCACAGAAATGTCGGAACCGAGAAAGAGAAGGGTTTTTATATTTCTTTTACAGTTCTTCGATAGAGTCTTCGGCTTCAGTTCTGAAGTTTTTTGATATAGACTAGCTTCCTGGGGTCAATAACCTATATGGGCAAGCCTAGGCTATTTTCCTGTAATTAGTTGTATTGATATTTAATTCCCGAAACCGTAAGCAAAGATACAGTTTGAGACTTGTTGAACTAGTTTTTCTCAACATATTATTACTCAAGTTCACTTATTGGAATATCTCATTTACTCCAAAGGATATATGGATAGTTCTCATTTAAACTATTTCATTCTTCATATTAAGCATGTATATATAATTTATACTTGTCGGTGTTTCTCTTTTGCATAATAAAGTCATCTTAATGGTATAACTTGTTTTTCTCTGAGATTCCTCAACTTCATCAGAAATTTGGTCTGATATTTGAAGAATTAAATTTATGTATTCCTTATCCTTTTACTATGGTTTCCATGTTTTGTATCTCCTTTTATTGATCTCAAGATTTAATTTAACGTTTAAAAAATATTTGTAGTACAAAGAGACTGCTATCACTTTGTAATTAGTATTCTTTTCTGTCTATAGACTGTAATACTATGACTTTTATTTATCTGGTATAAAATAATAGTTTAACATTAACTTTCTATTCAGACACCTTTCAAAGAAGAATCCTCTTTTTCCATTGTTTTCCAAAATTCTGAAATTAGGAGTTACAGTATGAATTTATAATTTTCTCATAAGGGTTTGAATCAGTATATTTTTGTTTACAAATTGAACATTATCTGAATTCTTCTTCTGGCTGCTATTATACTCAGCAACAATCTACAAATTATTTTTTTTTCTTTTCTTTAAAACTAGTTATGAGATGGTCAGACCATTATGTCCATGTTTTACCCCAAGTACAGGGAACGACTTACTCGAGGCCCTCTTCCTGAGGATTTTTAGTTAACGGTTGGCTGTCTCATTTGTTGACTCGGAAATAAAAAGATTCTAATTTTTCATTTATCTGTATTACGAGTCTGAACAAAATAAAATTTTACAACTTTGACACATAACAGATTTAAGTATTGTAACTATTTAGATAAGACACTTAAACTAACATACCTTTTCCATTGGATTGGATTTTTACATAGAGATCAAAATGGCCTCTTCTAGGGTTTTTCTTTGCAAGGTTGTCGACGCCGAATCTGCGGCTGCAGCTCCAGTCACTGCCTCACTCGGCTCTGCCACCGCCATCACAGTCGTTCAAATCATTTCAGAGTTTTCTACTGCTCTAGCTCCCCTTGCCTTCTCAAATACAGACCCACTCTGGTGCTGCGCTCCTCTTCTCCTAATAGCCATTGACATTGATAAGGGTGAAGAAACAGTGGAAATTACTATCAAATCCATTGGTTCATTAGTCGCGACAGAGATTGCTCAAGTTAATGTCCCCCTCTGCATCAAAGAGGTGACTTGGATCTAGACAAGAGGCGCTTTTCTCCTATCAGATAAACGCGCCCACAAGGAAGATGAAGCCTGCTCAGCCAATATCGCAGACTCTACCTCAGTTGTGAGCCTGCATAAGATCAGCTTCTCGGATCTAGAAGATAGGTGTGCAGGGTTGCCTTCGCCGGTTGAAAACACTGCCAGAGACTGCGCTCATCATCTAGCCTCGATGAAAGCCAAAAGCCTGGCAGATCTAGGTAGACAAAGATCGCGCACATTTCAGAAACAAATTCGAATGGGTGTGCAAGGGTTTCCAGATCATTCTCCCTCTTCATATCAGATCCAGATCTCACTCCTCTCAGGTAGAACGATGTTGCAATGGGTGTGCACAACAGATCTAATGCAACATCTCTCGCTTGACCTTAAACTCCAGCTAGGAATTCCCTCCTCTCTCCGGAAACTGCTGTATAAAGGTAAACAACTAGAGGACCCTCTTCCCCTTTCTTTTTACAGTATTGAAAGAGATGCTTCTGTTGTGCTTACCCTATGTCTGAGAGGACGAGCATCTGGGCAGACCTCCTCTACTCCTGCTTTCTCCTATAAATATGTAGTCCATGCACAACCTTCCAAGAAATCTGCTCAACAGCTGAGGCTCCCAAGCCTTTTTGGTGGATAAACTGGAGGAAACTCCCTCTATCGAAATCTCTCATCCATTGTTGGATGATCAATACCAAAAGTTTGCAGAAACCGTCATCATTTGCAGATTTAATGGACTATGGCCTCGAACTGCAGATCTATACCAGTGGATCCAATCCAACTGGACCAATAATAGCAAGGTGTTCTTATGCTCGAAAGGATTCTTCATTTTTGCATTTTCTTTCAATGAAGATTATTAGAAATACTTAACGAGAGGTCCTTGGTTTTGGGGAACGACAGGGCTATTCCTCACCCTTGGTTCCTAGACTTTGACCCTACTACACCAATCATCACCAAGCTTCCCATTTGGGTTAGAGTTATGACCCTCCCTGTGCATCTTTGACACTTCTCTGTCTTCCAAGGGATTGGGGACACCTTGGGCCGCTTCCTACCTACGGATAGCTCTAGAGGGGAGAAAGGAATATACACCTTTGGCAGAATCTACGCGGAAATAGACATAAGCAAAGGTTTTCCCGATCAGATCAACCTCAAAATTGGGGACTTCCATTGGATGCAAACCCTGGACTATGAGAATACTGCCTTCCAATGTCGTCACTGCCATCAGAAAGGGCACCTTCATAATACATGTGCCACGTTCCTCAACAAAAGAAGAATACTACTCACAAATTAAAATCCAAAAGTTGGAAACCATGTGATCCACCCCCCATGGATGACATTGAGTCCTTCAGCTCGGATGAAGAGGAGATTGAAGCAGAAGGGGAAGATTTTGAGGACCCAAAGGACACACCCTCAGCTAACCCTGAGGATCCCTCTGCACCTCTGATTTCGCAGGAACGCACACATGAGTCCTCCTCCTCCGATTCAGACAAGGAGACTCCTCCTTCAGTGCACATTAGTCCACAAGTGGTTCCTGCCCAGCCGCACAACATGGGTTGGGTCAAAGTCAGTAAGAAGAAAGGGAAAAAATGTCGTTTGGAAGTTTCAACCCATTCTGGGTAGATTCTTTTGTTTAGCCCTCTGTTTTTTATCATCCTCTGTGATATTTTTGCTTATACCATGGTAACTCTTTGGGACCGAGGTTGATAGCTTATTATGTCTAGATCCCCTATTATTTAGCTTCACTTGATTGTAATCTCCATTGTACTATATGCTTTCTTAATAGAATTAGTCTTATTCAGTAAGAAGAAGAAAAAAAAAAACACACTTTTTCCATTCATAAACAAATAATTCACTATTGCAGTAACTTATCTGTTCTGCGATTTTTCCTGGCTGATGTAGTTCTTCCCAACCTCCAGAGAGGAAATCACGTCCTCTTCTCTCCCTCGTGCTCCAAGTCTGAGCTTTACAGTTGACAAAAAATTTTGGAAGAGACATCGACACAATCCGGTCCAGTCTCCAATTCCAGCAATATCAGAAATTTTGGAGTATTCCACTAGTTAGCACCAACTCAAGAATTCTTCTCCAGAAACTTCCCTTCTCTAATTATCCAACAGAAACCCCCCCTTCCTCACTATGATAGCGCTTTATTCCTAGAGGTGGAATAACTGTTTGAACTGATTCTGTTCAACCAACTCACAATCTTGAACTACTTTTTACCATTAGTATATTTCTCTTTTATGGAATTCACTTCCATATTTAATCTGATTAAATCCAAAAATTAATTTATATTCATAATATATCATTTGCAATATAAATATTACTAATTGTCTTAATACCTTAACAATACATTTAATCACCAATTAATATTAAACCAGCTGTTACACAAACGGAGAAAAGGTTCAATCCTAGTTGAAAATGAGTTTCTTTAAGGGGTCGAATGATCCACAAGGGGAGGGCATGGTTTCTCTTTTTGAAGTCCCAACCCATCGATTTCTTGAGAGTTAAGGAATGTGTTCATCTCATGGGTCATTTGAAAGTGACGTATAGTTTTTACATGATGAGCTCATGGAAGTTTGAACAAATCTCAAAGTAGGTCGAGAATGGGAGGTTTACCTTTGGTTGGTTTAATATTCATGAATCTTTGTTCAATGAGATGCCCTCGGGTAGTAATTTTTTTGCTATTAAGAGAGCGTACGAGGATTTGATAAGAGGAATTGAATGGTAATTTGAAAAGATTTTTTTATTTTTTTTATTTTTTAAGTTTTCGAGGGTTAAGTGAAACATGTAAAAACATTATAATGTTTTATAATAAATTGAAATAAATAAAATAATTATATCATAATTGACAAGTTGGTGATATAAGTTTGTATAAATTTGAAAAATGCTTAGAATATTTATTTTTTTATTTTAACTATTTCTACTTAGAAAAGAGTTAGGCTTTGTTTGACATTAAAAGAAAATTATTTTTCAAAATTTTCAAACATACAAATAATGCTATGCATACAATATTACAAAATAAAATTGAAACACTAAAACAAATACTTGGTTCATTAACAATGCAAAATTAATACTCACGATATTTAAAAAAAATATACATGGCAAAATGATGCCAAAGACTCATTGTAATATTACATCGCTATGATGAGGTTGAAACAAATAAAGCAACTTGACACAAGCCATCACATCCTATATATGTGATATATTATATACATTATATTTAGTATATATTAAATAGATGGAGATTTTACTATATATTAAAAAGGTGAAATATGCATAAATAGATGGAGATTTTATCCAAATGATAGTAATACAACATGAATTGCCCAAATGCATTTTCAGTTGTCGGTTGCTTTCTGCATCTCAGGTAACGGTTCAGTCAGTTGAATGGCTTACAAAGACTCCACAAAACTATCCCATGTGACGCACAAAGAGTTTTTTCTTTTTCTTTTGAGGAATAAAAATTACTGGAAAAACTTTCGGGTCACGCCTTGCGTGGCTGACGAAGACTCTATGACATTCACAGATTTTTTTTCGCGTTAAACGAAAGATAATGCTATATATGTGATATATTATATACATTCTATTTAGTATATATTAAAATGATGGAGATTTTAGCATATGTTAAAAAGGTGAAATATGCATAAATAGATGGAGATTTTATTCAAATGATAATAATACAACATGCATTGCCCAAATGCATTCTCAGTTGTCGGCTGCTTTCTGCATCTGAGGTAACGGTTGAGTCGGTTGAGTGGCTGACAAAGACTCCACAAAACTATCCCATGTCACGCACAAAGACTTTTTTACTTTTCTTTTGAGGAATAAAAACTACTGGAAAGACTTTCGTGTCACGCTTTGCGTGGCTGACAAAGACTCTATAACATTCACAGATATTTTTTTCGCGTTAAACCAAAGATAATGCTTTAGGGTTGGAATTTCAAAACTGGGTTACCCGTCAAATTCTCCAGTTTTAACAACTTTCTTACCCGTCTGCAGAGTATTAAACCAGGATTTGACGGTTTGAAAAATTTTTCAGCGGTATTTGACGGGCAAATCAACCCATGACGAGCAATTTGCCCGTTAAATTCCATCCCTTACAACACCCCACACTTGGAAGTTTGACCGCTTTAACGGCTGCACAGTGCAAAGCACGTTAGAAAGGAAATCTGAATGCATGCAAGTTGCTATGGAGATATGGCTCTTCCGATTAGAAGGGTCTAGAAAACAATAAAACAAATGACGTGCCTCTTTTAATAGGAATGGACACAGAGAGTGTATTCTTTGTGTGAGACAGATTGAAGTTCTTTGGCACTGCGTTTGTAGTAGTCTTATTTTGTAATATCTCTGTTAGAGGAAGATTTTTGTAATAGTTTTTTTTTTTTTTTTTAAGAAAATTAAAATACAGGTTGATTAATGATTTCATCAGATAGTGCGTGTTCAGCCATTTCATTAGGCGAACCAGACAAAGTGATGTATCCTGTTCTTTTTATTTGTATGGTGTGTTTTTAGCCATTTCAAAACCTAAAGAGATCCTTCATTTTCAACGCGGACGATGAGACCGCTTCCTGTCCGGAGACTTGATGAGTTTCGATCACAGAACTCCTAAAATGAAAAATAATGTTCATGTGTCTTCAAATTAAACTAATGAGATTGAAGGAAAATTAAAATACAGGTTGATTAATGATTTCATCAGATGGTGCGTGTTCAGCTATTTCATTAGGCGATCCAAACAAAGTGATGTATCATGTTCTTCATTTTTGTATGGTGTGTTTTTAACCATTTCATTAGGGGATCCTGTTCTTTATTTTTTTTTTATGGTTAGATATGTTTTTAATTTTTATATTAAATATAAAAGTTATTTTAATAAAAAAATAAGTATAAAAAAATAAAAACATTATGGACGGAAAGGATCTGTCTATCTCTGTGAGAATATGAATATTGAGGATGAAAATCACTTCCTCTTAGAGTGCTTGGCTTACAACCACATTAGAGCTTAATTTCATAATCTTTGTTTCAATATTGACCTTCCTAGCTTTTTAAGATGTCAAAATTATAGTGAGCTCTAGAGGCTTCTCTCCAAGCTTATTGAGCATAGGAATAAAATCTTAAAATCAAACTAAATAACTCTTTTCTTTAGGTCCTATAGACCAAAAATTGGTCTCAGTAGACTTAAACCACCACCATCATCATCATCATTTGGATTTTTAGGTACTTAAATTGTTATTTAAACTTTTATTCTCAAAGTAAAATTTATAAAAGATATTATTAATTTTATATATTTTTTAATTTTTTAAAATTTTAATATTCAGTATTATTAAGTAGTGGATACAATAAATGATATTGAGTTGTGTATTTATAATAAGAATGAGTAAAATTAAATGTTCTACTGAAATGATTTTTAATTTATGTTATTTTAATTAATTATTAAGAAATTACTTGTATCACTAGGAAACAACCTCATTCACTTCTATCTATTAATTGTTTAACTAATTAAGAATTTGGACTTCTCATTTTATCTAGTCATTTGTCCAAATCTTGATATTTAATTTATTTGCAACTTTGTTATGCCTGAAATCAAAAAAATTTAATATTTAATTTTATTTGCAACTTTGTTATGCCTGAAAACAATTAATGAAAAGTCCTTAAAATTTTGGATATCAAAATTACTAAACTCAATATTTTGAAATTTTGAGCCAATCACAAATTTTTTTTTTAAATGATAGGATGTATAAGTTGAAAATAATTAATATTATTTTATATTAATGGAGAAATGGTTACACAAGTTGTAACGTATCTCCTTAGTTTAGGATTAGTTCCTACAATTTAGGAGTTTGTTTCCAACTTCCTAATTCCTAGTGTTGTACTTAATGATGTAATTCCTCATTCATGAATGTAGAGTAAACTCTGAGTGTTCTCTCAGTTTGAGTGCAGTCTCCAGGTGCAGTACTCACCTGTGAGCTGCAACTCCTTCTTTTCACTTCAGTGTCATTTTTATCTTGGTATCAGAGCTCAGAGTAGGGACAGTTTTTTTTTAGGATGCATCATTGATTACAGAACTGTGGTGGCGAAAGCGCTTACAGAAGTTTTTTTTTTCGTAGATTCAGGTGGACTGCAGTAACACCTGAAGGATAGGTCTCAGATGACTGATCATCTCTGAGCAGAAGAAAAGGTTGGCGCGGATTTTTTGTGAACAGTCGCGCCATTGGCGCGGTTTTTAATGCGAACAGTCGCGCCAACGCGCCAAAATTCGCGAGTGGCGCGGAGGTACACGCGAAAAGCGCGCCAGGGCTGGTGACTCGCGCGGATTTCGATTTCGGAGCATTTTGGCGCGGCTTCTTCGCATTGGAGAAGCGCCAGGGCTGGTGCTTGTGCGCATTTTGGCGCGGATTTTTCGCATCAAAGCGCGCCAGGGCTGATCGGACTTGCCCGGTGGTGGCACATTGAAGTTCCGAATTCGCTCGGTGGTAGCAGATCGGACTTGCCCGGTGGTGGCACATTGAAGTTCCGAATTCGCCCGGTGGTGGCAGATCGGACTTGCCCGGTGGTGGCGCATTGAAGTTCCGAATTCGCCCGGTGGTGGCAGATCGGACTTGCCCGATGGTGGCGCATTGAAGTTCCTGATTTGCTCAGTGGCAGCAGATCGAACTTGCCCGGTGGTGGCGCATTGAAGCTCCTGATTTGCTCGGAGGCAGCAGATCGGTTTTGCCCGGTGGTGGCACATTGAAGGTACAAATTTTGTTTGGAAAAATAGTGTTCAGGATCTGGTATGTGGTAATATTTTTTTAGTGTGTCCTGCAATTATTCAGTTGATTTATTCATCAGAGGATCAGATATTTTTTTTATCAATCCAATATGAATAACAGTATAGAATCGTATCTCCACGAGTCTGGCAAACTCGATGGATCGAATTTCTCCAACTAGAAATTCAAGATACAGACTTTACTTGAAAGCGCAAATGCGTGGTCGATCGTTACAGGAAGTGAGCTGAGACCAGGATCAGCTGCACAAGAACAAGACTGGGATAAAAGGGAGACAAAAGCAAAGGTCATATTGAAGATGTCCGTCAAGGACAATATTATCCCACATATTAGAGACTGTAAATCGGCCGCTGACATTTGGACGATGATTAAAAACCTATACCAGACACAGAATACAAATCGTGTCTTGTCACTCAAAAGCAAGTTGTTTGCGATGAAGATGGAGGAGAATGAGTCCGCTGCTGGATTCATTGCGAGAGTCAAAGACCTGAAGGACAGATTGGGAGATATCGGAGAGAAAGTTTTCGATTCAGATCTGGTCACGATCACATTGAATGGAATGACAGATGAATATCAGATGTTCATCACAGGGTTGGCAGCAAGGGAGAAAGCCCCTACGTTTGAAGAGTTGACAGGGATTCTGCTACAAGAAGAAGAGCGACGACAAAATCTGAAATCACAGAGCAATGACCTTGCTCTGATGGCGAAAAGGCGACAGTACAGAGGGAAGAAGCCACAGCAACAACAACAACCACAGCAGCAGCAGAAAGGAGCCAACAGATTTCAGAAGAGACCGTTTAAAGGTATGTCTGCTAATAATTTTCCTAGCAAGAAATGTTTTTACTGTGGAAAACCTGGTCATGAGATTAAAGATTGTTATAAGAGGCAGGCAGACGAAGGAAGAAACAATCAGAGAAAACATAAGGGTTACTTTGTTGAGGAAGAAGAGGACCATAGCCACGAACTTCGACTATTTACAGCCGATTGTGCCCTTTCAGCTTCAAAGGGAGATGAGGACGACATATGGTATGTCGACTCTGGCGCATCCTCACATATGATTGGTAAGAAGGACTGGTTTGAATGTCTTGAAGAAACTTCATGTGGGTCGAAAATTTATTTAGGGGATGATAGTGGATATGAGATCAAAGGATATGGTGACATTTCGGTAAAATTACCTAGCGGTAACATTAGACACCTTAAAAATGTATTGTATGTGCCCGGAATTAAGAAAAATTTGATCTCTGTCTCAATGATTACTGATCAGGACATGCAAGTTCAATTCTTTAAGACTAACTGTGTCATAAAGGATAACCAGATGGAAACAGTTGCAACAGGAGTGCGCGTGGGGAGCTTGTACAGGTTAGACGTGAAAAGTATGAAAAAGCAAGCAATGGTTGCAACTGGATCGACAGCTGAAGATCTCTGGCATCAGAGATTTGGCCATCTTAATCTGCAAGACCTCATCTTACTTCAGAGAAAAGGTATGGTTGATGGACTCCCTGTTTTCCATAATGTTAATTTGGATTGTGATGGATGTGCATTAGGGAAAATGCATAGAGAAGAGTTCCCTTTGCATGTTAATGGAAAAGAAAGAGATGTCTTAGAACTGGTGCATACAGATATATGCGGACCTATGCAGACTAGGTCATTAGGAGGTGCATATTACTTTCTCTTATTTACAGATGATTGCACTAGGTTTTCTTGGATATACTTTCTGAGTAAAAAGAGTCAAACTTTTCAGTATTTTAAAGAGTTTAAATCTATGGTAGAAAACCAGACAGGAAAAAGGATAAAAATTCTCCACTCAGATCAAGGGGGAGAATACAGGTTGGGAGAATTCATGAACTTCTGCAAGCAGCATGGGATTATTCAACAGTTCACAGTGCCCCACACTCCTCAGCAGAATGGAGTGGCAGAACGAAAGAACAGAACTCTTGTGGAGTGCGCAAGGAGCATGCTTCAAGGAAAGGGTCTTTCAAATGGTTTTTGGGCAGAAGCTATTAACACTGCTGTGTATTTAAAGAATAGGAGTCCTACTAGATGTCTAGGCTTCAAAACCCCTTTTGAAGCATTATTTGGATTCAAACCAGCAGTGAGTCATTTAAGAATATTTGGGTCAAAAGCTTATGCTCATATACCTAAGGCCGATAGGAAGAAGTTAGATCCAAAAGCCTTGAAATGTATCTTTGTTGGATATGGCACTGAGTTCAAGGCATATAAGTTATTTAATCCTGTGACTCATAAGGTTTTTGCAAGCAGAGATGTCATATTTCATGAACAGGTAGAAGAAGGAAAGGATGAATCTAACAGTGATTGGCACATTCCATTGCTAATGGAAGAAAACAGTGAGGATGATGAAGTGCAGGAGCAGAAACAAGAAGAAGAAGTAACAGGTAATGTAATCAATGATGCAAGCCCGGAGAAGGCTGAAATGGACAGATTTGAGGTAAGTCCCCTACCAAGGAGATCGAGTAGGAAGACTCAATTACCATCCAGATTGAAAGACTATGCATTAATGACAAACATTTTAAACATTGTAGAACCTGCAAATTATGAAGAAGCAAGTAAATTTGATGCATGGAGGGCTGCAATGTATGAGGAAATAGAATCAATAAACAGAAACCATACTTGGGATTTGGTTGAATTGCCTGAAGGTAAAACCCCCATAGGATGCAAATGGTTGTACAAACCTAAAATAAATGCAGATGGGAGTATAGAAAAACTTAAAGCTAGACTGGTAGCGAAGGGTTACTCACAGTAAGAGGGAATAGATTTCGATGAAACCTTTGCTCCTGTAGCCAAATTAAACACCATTAGAATGCTAATTTCCTTAGCAACAAAACATAAATGGCAGCTACACCAGCTAGATGTTAAGTCTGCATTTCTGAATGGTGACTTGAAAGAAGAAATTTATTTAGTTCAGCTTGAAGGTTTTGTGAAAAAGGGGCAGGAACATCTTGTGTGTAAATTGAAAAAGGCACTTTATGGTTTAAAACAAGCACCCAGGTCGTGGTATGAGAAGATTGACTCATTTTTTGTACAACATGGCTTTCATAGGAGCTTGAATGATCCAAATCTGTATACCAAGTTCAATAAACAGAGGAAAATTATTTTGATTTCTTTGTATGTAGATGATATGATCATAACAGGGGATGCTAACAATTTGATCAAAGAAATAAAACAGCAGATGTCACAAGTGTTTGAGATGAAAGATCTCGGAAATCTACATTACTGCTTAGGATTGGAGGTATGGAAAGATTCTGGACAGACTTTTCTTACACAAGGGAAGTATGCCAGAAGCTTGCTGGAAAGGTTCAGAATGGAGCAGTGCAGATCAGCAGCAACACCATTGCAGCAAAACTTAAAGTTGAGCAGTGACGATGGCACTAAAGAGGTGGATGCCACTATGTATAGACAGCTAGTTGGCAGTTTGATATATCTCACTACAACTAGACCAGATTTGGCATACTCTGTTAGTATGTTGAGCCGGTTCATGTCGAAACCACTCGAAAGTCACTGGGTCGCAGCAAAAAGTGTGTTGAGGTATCTTAGTGGTACTAGTAATTATGGTATTTTGTACACTGACAATTCTGATGTTACTCTAGCAGGTTTTTCAGATTCAGATTGGGCAGGTAACTTGGATGATCGAAGATCTATCACAAGTTACGCTTTTAGCATTGGATCCGGGGTCATAGCATGGAGCAGCAAAAAGCAAAGTACTGTAGCCTTATCTTCATGTGAAGCTGAGTACCAAGCATTGTGTGCAGCCACATGTGAAGCTATCTGGTTGAGAAGACTTCTCAACGATGCAGGAGAAGAACAGAAAGAATCAACTATCATTAAAACTGACAACCAGAGTACCATCAAGCTAGCATACAATCCAGTTTTTCATAAAAATACCAAGCACATCGACACTCAGTTCCATTTTGTTCGAGAGAAACTACAGTCAAAAGAGATACTTGTTGAATATTGTAAAACTAGTGACAATATGGCTGATATATTTACTAAGCCTCTTGGGCGTGTAAAGTTTGAATTGTTTAGAAGGATGCTAGGAGTTCAGGATAATCCTTTCTCCATTAAAGGGGGGAGTTGAAAATAATTAATATTATTTTATATTAATGGAGAAATGGTTACACAAGTTGTAACGTATCTCCTTAGTTTAGGATTAGTTCCTACAATTTAGGAGTTTGTTTGCAACTTCCTAATTCCTAGTGTTGTACTTAATGATGTAATTCCTCATTCATGAATGTAGAGTAAACTCTGAGTGTTCTCTCAGTTTGAGTGCAGTCTCCAGGTGCAGTACTCACCTGTGAGCTGCAACTCCTTCTTTTCACTTCAGTGTCATTTTTATCTGTATACTAAAATTTTTCCGGAATAGAACTGTTAATGAAAACAGCCTTTTTTTTTTTTTTTTTTTCCTCTGAAAAAAAAAGAATTTTTCCGGAATTAAATCTTAACTAATCCAATTTCATCAATGGTAGGATTGAGGCGCAAGAGCTTTTGTTCAAACTCCTCACCTAAAGATTTAATACAAACCATACTATTCATGATGGTTCTAGTTATTATGAACATCTAGGCAAACAGTTGCGTTCAACTTTTGAAGTATATGTATATATATCGATCAAAGGCACCACATTTTCAGTTTTATATATATGCACCAAATTTTCATTTATATATATATCTAGGTATAATTTTTCGGCATAGTCTATTTCAGACAGTAAACATCTCAACATTTTTAAATGTTGAGATTCGAACGATAACAATACTATAACATACTACCAACCTAGTTAAATAATATAACCACCCAGTTACATTTTAAATTTCATTTTTGAAATAAACATGCATTTACAATATAACAATGGGTATTTTAAAATAAAATATAGGAGTGTCGCTTTTGAAGTTGACACTGGGAGATAAATTGTCTCGAGTCCCTTTTGAGGTTGACATTGGGATATCACATTGTTGGTTCATTCACGCGCAGCATCTACTCTGTGTTCGTCGTTTTCCATCAATCGTAAAATGAATTTGATGTGGGTTTGATTCACAAACAGTGGTTTCGGATATTTGTCAAAATTTTTGGGAGCCTTTTACTGTTTTTCTAAATGATAATATTGATATAATGATAAATGTTTTTGCAAGTTCTATATTTATTTATTAAAATTTATATAGTTAATTGGTTTAGCCCTCTATTTTCTTTTAAAGCGTCGTTTCCCCACTCTTGGAGTGGAATTGAAAGCCGACCAATATGCTTCAAAGAGGTTACGAGTTTGTAATCTATATAGTTTATGGGTTCCTAAGAGATTATTTCAACTTTTTTATTATTTTATTTTAAAAAATATTAAAATTTAATTCTTGTTTCAAATATTTCGAAATTTTGTTAAATTAAAAAATTAAAAAAATTAATAATATCTCAAATATTTTGAAATTAAAGAGAACACTCTTCGTTTTTATTTATCTTTAAAATACACCTTGTTTATCCATATAGTTATATTCAATCAAATTATTATCCCTCAAATATTTTGAAATTAAAGAGAACACTTATCATCTTTATTTATCTAAGAAACACCTTGTTTATCCATATAGTTATATTCAATCAAATTATTATCCCTAAAAAGCTTTGGTTTTTATCATCAGTTTGATATGCAATAAAACTTCTTCATAGGTGTCGGATATAAAGCGTTTGGAATAGATTTATAGGTTATTATAGATACTTTATTTATTGGAAATTTTATGTGTAAGTTTTTTATTAACGGTTCTAATATAATTTAGAAGCTGATAATAATAATTTATAGGTGATTGTAGATATTGTACTTATTAGAACATTTATGTTAAAATGTTTGATTAATGGTTAGTAAATTATTTAGAAGTGAATTTGACACTAATAATTTCTGAATGTTGGCAATATTAGAGGGGAGGAGTCTGCGTCTGCTTCAGTGGTTCTTGGTGACCCTGCTTATGACTACAATGCTGTTGAAGGAAGTCCCAACGGTGGTGGTCGCTGCTCCTCCCGGAATTCAACACGACTCACACGTTCCATCGCCTCCGGCGCCCGATATTCATTCTTCCTCTAAAAAATCAGCAGCAGAAGTCTGTCCTCTCAAATCACAATGCGGCAACGATGCTCCTCCTGGAACGTTGAATAAGAATAATGAGAGGAATGGGACTCTTCCCATGAACTGAATTCCTTCTCAAATTGGAGAAAGCGTTTGTTCTTATGGTTGTTTCCTGCTAGTGATAGGGATGGTGGTTTGCCATCATATCCACCCACTCAAGTTTAAGTCAACCAGAGGTTCTTGATGTTCTTGATTTGTTCTTATGGCACCCAAGTTTAAGTCAACTATAAGTTTTTGATGTTCTTGATTTGTTCTTATGGTTGTTTTCTTCTAGTAATAGAGATGGTGTTTTCCATCATATCCACCCACCTCAAAAGTTTAAGTCAACTATAAATTCTTGATTTGTTCTTATGGTTGTTTCCCTTCTAGTGATAAGAATGATAAGGATGGTGATTTGTCATCATATCAAACTATAAATTCTTGATATGGTTACTTGCGAACTATTCTATATATATTTCTAGAAATTACTAGTTCTTCATTCAAAATTACTAGTTCCTCATTCAAATTTTAATTTTATGAATATCTATCACACCTTTACATAATTGTTGCAGAATATGGATAATTGTTGCAGAATATAAAGAAAAACATATTGAAGAGGCGCTAAGCATTTGTGATTTTCGGCGTGTGAGCAGTAGATATATATTGTTTTTTCTTTTGAATTAAAAATACAATACAGTGCCGCAAACATTTTTGATATCTATAAAACTTTTATATAATTGTTATCTAATATTTTTATATATTTTTATATTATTTAAATTTTGTTCAAAATTAGAATTTTATAGGATTAATAATAATATTTTTTAATAATAAATTTTTGTAAGTGGTAGTATAATGAGCAAAAAGTATGTTGGTAAGTTTTTGTGTATCTAAGTGATTGGAAGTTCAATTTATGGAACATGTCTTACGAGCTGAACTTAATAAAAAAATATTATTTATAAATTGCTAAATAGTTTTAAGTCATTTCAAGAATTTCATATTATCAAAATCTCAAAAAATAAAATGGAATAGGGAATTTTGTTTTGCTAAAAAAAGTACGCTTACTTAAAAAATGGTCTTAATTGCAAAATAAAATATTATGTCATAAATAACCCTTTTTTAATATAAGAAATTTTCTTCTCAAAAAAAATGTTTTTTTTTTATTAGAGAGAAATATAAAAAACAATATGTAATTTCCCACCATCCAAAGAAGCACTATCCAAAAAGAGATGTTGTTCAACTTCTTGACGAAAGAGCTATGCTACTCTATGCTACTTTATTTCTAGGTGCATTTCATTTTTGAAGTAAAATGAAAAAAATAGAACCTTAAAAAACCATTACCTCAAAAATTAGTTATTGTTGTTCAACTTCTTGACGAAAGAGCTATGCTACTCTATGCTACTTTATTTCTAGGTGCATTTCATTTTTGAAGTAAAATGAAAAAAATACAACCTTAAAAAACCATTACCTCAAAAATTAGTTATTGTTAAAAGTTTTGACCTGCACATTATAACACAAAAATACTACTTTGTAGAGATTCAAAAATTTATGAGACCATAGACTTCTCTAGAATGTTGGCATTTGCTTGTATCAACAAACTATGAAGTCATTTAATAGGTCATGTATCATATATTTACATGGCCTTTTATGTACAACCAACTAGCATGCTCTTGTTGTCAAAGGCACACCCTCACCCTGCTTAGATAAAGAATCATTATGTCCCTAATAGATATATTGGTAACTTATAGGTACTAAAAGGTATAAAAATTTCTCTAATCGCATTTTCCTATGTTGTTAAATTGATGTTTTTCATATGAGAAATATTTTTCATGCAATCAATAATAATCATATAATAGCACATGCTTTGTAACTGATGAATAACCTTTCTCCTCGCAAATTTTATCAGATAAAAGAAGTGCTATGAATTCAACTCGACTATTTGAACCATGCTCAACATTGTCTTTGAAAGACAAGTAGCAATGATTAGAGACATATACTTCAAAACCCAGTCTATAGATATTTTCATTTCCTTGGCATGCTTCATAAAAAAACCCCCCATGAAAGAATATGATCAATAGCTATTGAACCCACTAGCCTTGCACTTGCAATTTTTAACTTTATTTGGTATGAACTGAAGAGTAGTCAAACACCCATGAAAGAATATCATCAATAACTATTGAACCCACTAGCCTCACACTTGGAATTTTTAACTTTATTTGGTATGAACTGAAGAGTAGTCATGTCTTTGATGCTACAAATTTAGGATGAATGAGTCTGCCTTCAAAAATAACATTATTTGAGAAGTTTAAATTCCCTAATACATATGGATAAGAAGTGATATAAATTCTTTTAATTATCACCCATTAAACCATTCTTGAAAATAAAGATCCACTCTTTTGTTTCCCTAGGGTTTGAAAATTTGAAAAAATAAGGCCACCTCTACATAGATAATATTTAAGAAAATACAATGAACAAAAAGATATCGAATATCCTCAAACTTTTCCTCGAATAAGAAGCATAAAGCGAGAAAAGTCATGTTTATCTTTTGTAGAACATCTTGTTGGGTATGCATTATATTCATTTCACGACTATCCTCACATGTTTCATATTATGTTAGGGACAATAAATGGTACACAAAGGGGGTGAAACCTCTCATGCTCAAGGTGTTCAAGGGTAGTACCCTCGATTTTTTTGGGCATTTTTTTGCATCCATTTTGGTGGTTTTCAACACATGTTTTCACCTTTAGCATTTTTGTGGTGCTTGGAGGTTTTTTAGTTTCGGTTAAGGAAATACAATTGTATTCTAATTCATGGTAAATGGATTAGTGATTTATGGATGCTACCAGATATATATATATATATATATATATATATATATATATATATATATATATATATATATTCCTGTGTGTGTTTGTGTGTATCATATTGTAAAATTATAAAGATGAAGATATTGAAAAATCTTGTTGGTTTTCTTGGCTTTGGTTTCTAGGATCAAATCACAATGTTATTATGTGTGTTTTCCATTGCATCCTTTCTATGTTAATTAAGAATATATTTGCAACAACTTATTGTACAAGGTTAAAACCTACACATTCCACATTAGTAATTTTCCTTTACGTCAACACAATACTTTTTGGGGGGGGACTTTAGTTTCAAAAAGGCTTCCACCACCAATAAAAGACTAGAACTCAATTTATAATTAAAGCATGATAAGCTTGCTATGCCCATAATATCCGCTAGAGGACTTGCACACCCAAACAAGCTTGTCATTATTATTTGAAATTATTAAATTATCTTCTTCCAAAGCTTGAATATACTTCTACCCCCTCAATTTCCCATCCATAATAAGTCTCAAATGATCAATAGTTAATGAACCTTGGTGCCAAATTGTAGTGGATTTAGGGTCCACTACTTTGAAAAGCACAATCCACCTTCTATGTTGGAGAAATGAGGTTATATCTTTAGGAAGAAAAATATTCTCGTCACATCCAATAATAACATCAACACATATTATTCTCACCGAAGAGCCCAAGCCACTTTATATCCCCTTTTTAAATATTCTTATCTAGTCAATTAAAATGTGAGGGGCGATGTATTTATCTGGAATGAAATCTCTTGATAGGTTGAGTTTGGAAATAAATTTCTTACCATTTAGCTACAAGAGGTTTACCAAAAGGTACATATTTTAAACCCTACCATCCTCTTTCCTAGGGAAGGGAGATTTTTTTCTAGCTTGCCAAATGCAAATATTTGTAATCTCCACTACCCCTCCAAAGGAAATTGAAGCACAATTTTTGAATCTTATCTAAAATTCTCTTTGAATTATGTGCCAAGAGGTGTCAATATATCGATATTGCTTCTAGTACTTATGTAACTAGGACTAACATGATACATCTAGAAATCCATATATTACATAAATATATCCTTTTTTAAAATTTACCAACAAGCCAATGGCAATATGCCTTCTTTTTGTTATTAGGTTTGATGCCAAAACTAAGGTATTTTATATTCTCATCCAAATTTCCATTCACACAATGTAATAAAGCATCCAAAAATGTTGTAAGGTGTTTCTCCAAAGAACAAGCATATGCTATAGACTTATGACATAAATATTTAGGATATCCAAAACTTTGTGGATTTCTCATTCTAATCCAAGATAGAAGAGAAATATATCATCTGAAAAATGAATATGAGTCAAGGGGATCCATATCCACCTAAACACCACTCACCTTCCTATGGGATTTGTATCTAGAAGCAATATACTCAATCCCTCAAATCCCAATAAGAATAAACATGGGGACAGTGGACACCCCTATTAGATACCCCTTAAATGCTTAAAAAAAATAGTATATCAATTAATTAGGATTTCCGTATGCATTATAGATATACTTCCCATAATCCACTTCATAATTCTCAAAGAAAATTTAATCAATAATGGTAGAAAATTTAATCAATTGTAATTCTCAAAGAAATTCCTTCTCTTTATTATTTTTTGATTTCATGATCTTAATTGGTTTTTGCAATTGGTAGAGTACATTCAAGTCAATTGTTTTAGCGTATTAAAATTTGAAGTTTGAATCTATGTGGATTTTCTACATTAGATACTTCATATAAATGGGAAAAATTCTTTACTGTAACGTCAGATACATTGAAGGGTAAATAAATAGACCATTTCACTTTATTTTTATCAAGTAAGATAGACCAAGAGTAAGCTGCACACTTTTGCGAAAGAATATCTATCACAGATGACGATAGGAAGAAACAAAGGGTTTCCTTCATACCCATATATTATGATGTAATTGTGTTTCTCTTCATTTACACAAACTCGATTTTCCTTAAGGATATCTTGTGCTTCTTGAGTTAACCTTTGATGTTGTTCAACTCTTTTCACTATATATTTAAATTCCTTAACAAATTTATTTCAAGGTAAAAATGACAAGGTCTCATTTGTCTCCATAGGTTAGGGTACTAGAATTGAATTAGTTCAACCTTAGTAGCCATATTATTTCTCAAAATTAAGTGGTTAAATAGATTACAGTAGAATATTTCTAGTGCCAAATAAGCTACCATGAAAAATATCCGACTCTTTAAATAATTTTCTATTTGGAATGAAATTTCATTTGAAATCACTTCTTCCCAATTAATCATACTTTCCCTTTTAAAAGAGAAGTATAGAATGTAAAGGAACAACCTAGGTATATGTGACATTCAATCTCGTCCCATTATCTATGAAAATAATCAAGAGAAGTCTTGATAAGGCTCTACTAATACTGAGATATCAATGGATGAAATATTTGTTGGCATGTGCACTAATTGAGCCATGAATTCTTTGAGTATATTTACCCCCCACCCCACAAGAGTTAAGGAAATAATTTTCTTTAGCTAGCAAAAGTTTTTATTCAAGTCAGGAAACCTCAACATTTTTCTTATGACCTTGGTAGTCAAGGGTACCAAGTTATTTCCCTAGAAATTCACCCAAATCATTCTAGTTTTGGAGTCAAAACAACAAGCACACTAGGAAATAAGATCTTATCTAAAATTGAAGAATTTGGGAATCCACCTAGAATTAGCTAAGCTAGTGGCCCATATTTTATTCTTTAGCTTCTATTTAGGCACCAAATTTAAATACTAATGGGATGTCATCGACCATTGGATGCTCTTATCCCGGTGGGTGAGAGAGTTAGCAATATTTCCACAAAACAACTCCTTCTTAATTTTACTTGCCATGTTCCTTTTTTCTTCCAATGTAGTTGGATATACATGATAAGTGTTGCATTATGGAGATATTTAGTTGTTTAAAGGCTCAATTCATGAATGAAATTTACTTCAACGTCCCTTTATCACATACCACCTTCATCAGGACATGTGACAATTATAATTGGGAGTTAAGTGATAAAGGCACATCCTTCATGGAAGTATGGAGGATTTAATTCACATTATGTCATATTTCCACCCTTTACATTAAATATCACACCTTTTTAAATGCAGCTTGAATTACCCTCGAAATTAACAAAAGGGGATCTTTCGAGAATCTCACTAATTATGGCTTATAAAGGAATAAACCATTCATTATAAACAATAAATTTTATTATGGTGTGGATCATTCAGATGCATGGATATGCGACAATGTGAATGTATGTCTTGTGTGTGAGGAAGGAGTGTGAAAAATAATGGTTGTGTGACTCCTTCTACACAAATATGAAAAATTGGCTAAGTATGAATACTAGTGCCGAGGTAGGTCTTATGCGGAGTGAAAAACTTTGGTTCAGAGCAATGGAACTATCACGAGGTCTTCACTCAATAAACCTATGACATATCACGTGTGTTCGTGGCATACTAAACAATACCCCTAATTTGACTACATATTGGAAAATACCTCTAAAAATCACATTATTTAACCACTACCAATACAAACCCAATAAACCTTCCTAATTTAAAAAACCCATACTTTGAATTTATATTGTATGTATCCATTGTTTCATTAGCATTTTTTATACCCTTTTATATTTTTTCACTAACTTTGAGCTCTGTTTTGTCTACCTACCAATATAAAAACCCTTTACTCCCTAATATACACTCAATATATTATGCCATTTTTTCCTCAATTTATATCCGCCAATATGAATGCACGTGGCATGGTATTTCTCCCCAAGTGAAGCTCCTCTGGGACCTATATACAAGTCATTGAAAAATTAAATAAGTATTTACAAATTTAACCATGAGGAGAGGAAACATGGGATTTTTATGAATCAATAAGAAAATGGAAAGATAATTGGGTATTATGAATGAAGCATGAAATGGGTCAATAATTAAGAAGTCAAAAAATACCTTGGAATTATTTTCTAAAGCTACATTTATGATCATAAATCTTGACAAAGCCACTATATCCTTGTCAGGTATAATTTAGAAATAACAAGGATATTTTTACCATTTATTTCCTTACTAGATGATTAATTTAAACTGGGGTTAAATTATTTGAGATTTTATGTAAAATCTAACTTGTATGAAAATGTGATTGATAGTGGGTGATTACCAAAGTGGAAAATAAAATAAACAGTTGGCATAGTTAGTGGCTCTCAAGAGGGGTTAGACTGATACTTGTTATAGTTGTACTAGAATTAATAATAATGTATTGGATTTCATTGAATTGGGTCCTAAAATGTGTGTTGAACTATGATTTAAATTTATTTGGTTAATATATAAAAAAGGGAAAGGACTTGTATTGGTATCTTGGGAAAAAATTGGTTGTTCCAAAAAAAATGGAGGCTAACAAAAGGAAAAGGGTTATGGGTCCGATCAATTAGAGCCAAGTATGTGTCCTCAATTATACTAGAGGATTGCGTAAGTAGAAGGGCTTCACTGTGGGAGAAATACCATATCACATGGGTTCATATTGGGGGATATATAATGAAAAAAAAATGATATAATATATTAGGGGATATATAGGGGATAATGTGTTTTTATATTGGCAGGTAGAAAACATGGAGCTCAAAGTTAACGAAAAAATATAAAGGGTTATAAAAAATGTTAATAAAAAAATGGATACCTACAATATATAATGAAAGAAGGGGATTTTTAAATTGGGAAGGTGTATTGGGTTTATATTGGTAAGGGGTTAAATAATGTTATTTTTAGGGGTATTTTCTAATATGTACTCAAATTAAGGGTACTATTTAATATGTTATGATCACACATGGTATGTTAGAGGTTTATTGAGTGAAGCCCCTGTGTGGGTAAGAAACCTATGAAAACACATGCATAATGCCTTAATCATTTAGAAAACTATGAATTTAGCTTTTCACTTGGTAGGTAACCATATAAATTGAAAAGTAGGAAAAGGGGATGAAGTACAAATTGGTCTTGAGCCTTCAATAGGTAGCAATGGATTACAAAAATTATCCCCTCAATTGATACAAGAACCTAGAGGTAAAGGTTTCTATAACCCCTAGATATATTATGAATCAGGAGAGGTCTACAAATTGACAACAACAATGGTTTATCTAAGAGGAGGTTGGTTTGAGAGAAGAACTTGTAGAAGTATGGAAGGATTATATACACTCATTAATATATAATAGTGTCAAAATAAAGGAATATGATGATAATATATTATGGTTCCTCAATCCCAACGCAATACATGTGCCTAAACTAGGTTACATAACACTTGTTGAGGAAGGATTGGATGGATAAGGCTCATACTTTGGAGGTTCTTTAAAAAAAATTGTTGTCCAGGTTGGTGCAACCCATGTCGACAAGTATATGAAAATATTAAAATACAAAGAAGTCCCCTAGATTATATCCATCCTTCAGGGTGGCATCTAAAATGAATTCACCAATGATCCTTGGCAAAAACCATTTTAAGATAACGATTTGCTTTCAAATGTTATTTTTTGAAAGATGTAACTCTTATGTACTTTTGAGCTAAGGAACAACTTTATGTTTGCTACTATAGTTCACTAATATGAATAAAAAGACACGTATGAAGAAATATGCCTCTAAATGGATTTTGAACACATTTTTGAATTCCATGACACATATGACTATATAATTCTATTTTATAAATAAAATTACTTTTTCTCCCTTAGAAAAAAATGAATAAATAACACTTAAATTTTAGAAGGAAATAATAAAAAATATTAATAAAATGTTTTATTCTTCTCAATATAATAGAGATATCATATATTTGAAAATAGTAGAATGGGATCACTCATTAAAAAAATAAAAATAAAAATAAAATTCCTTTAAATTTGATTCCTAATTATTCAAAAAATAATCTCAAACATTGGTATATTGTCTAATGGGACAACAAGTTTCAAACCATCCAACTACAAAACACAATATTTAAATACCATAATCTTTGGAATATTTTAAGTAAAATCTTGTCTTATTGACACTAAACACATTATGCCATGCAAGCTAATTAATTTTTGCACTTCAAAGGATTTGGTCTTTCTGAATGCTTGAAAGATTAAGAATTAAGATGAATCTAAGTTAACATATATAATTTTTATTTTAGTTGTGAATTAAATGATTATATTTAATTAATTTGCTTAAGTTGAAATGTACCAACATTGCCCACATTATGTTACAACATCTATGTTAAAGTGAAATGATGAGTGCCTTTTTAATGTAATGACCCATTAATTACCCTATTGCTAATAATAATATTTCAAACTTCTCAGCCAACAAGTGTTTGGTTCGACTGTGAAGAGTGTGTTGTTAATACATTCTTGATGAAAGGTCACAGGTTCCAATCTCCCCGAAGGCAAATAAAAATCCAGCCATGATAAGGGTTGGTGTGGCCAAGGCCGAGTGTAGTAACCGAATGATTTTGACGACTTAAATGCCTCTCCATCACAGTTTCTCAAACCAAAAATTCAGCGTGATGTCATGTTAAAACCCACATAGCCAAACAAACAAACAAAAAATATTTCAAACCTCTCAATAGAATAAACATAAATTTAATAACCATTTTTAGACATCTTTAATAACCATTTCTTGAAAATCCTCATTTATATACGTAACGATGGTTCCCAATATACCACAAAACTCGTTACTTTCAAAGAAACAAAAAGAATTCAAATACGACCGTGTATAATACTCCACTTATAATACTAGCTTTTGTCCTCTCAGTTAGTTACTTGGTCTTTTTACTTCGGAATTCTATTGGATGCCATATTTGGTTCCGGTTCCGGTTCCGGTAATTCATGCATTTCAAAATTAGGAAGCATAAAGAAATTGAATACAAAATTAAAATAAGTATGTTTAGGAAAAGAACATTTCAAGAATATTTGACGTTATGTATTTGAAGGGTATTTCCATTACTGTATGTAGCCAATTTTTTATTTTTTTTTCGGCTTATGTAAATATACGTAGCTTAATGCTTCCAATAACGATTTTAGGGTGATGGTAGTAGTAGAGAAATCGAATGAAAAGATAGCGAATGCCAAAAATTCTCCTTATTTCCTCATGATAGTTGAGATATGGATGATTCACGAGTGGTTGGCCTAGAAACAATGGGTTATCCCATTTTTGCTCAAAATTCATATTTATACCATCTTTTGCACTCAAGGTTTTGGATATTTTTTTCTTATGTGTTTTTTTTTTAATTGAATTGAGGAAGAGTCTGATGCTAAAATTTAGCTTTTTTTAGGGGTTTAATAATGCACAAGAAGTGAGCATGATTTTTTAAAAAGAAGCAAGGTGTTATTTTCATGGTTATTTGAAAGTGATTTATCTTTTTTTATAAGATTAGGGCATGGATGTTTGAACAAATTTCAAAATAAGTTAAGAATGGAACACTTCGGCTTGGATTAGAAATCATAATTTTATTTTATTTTTGGTTTAATGTGATACCTTAATGGGAAGATAGAGTATACGAGGATTTGAATACTAAAATGAGAAGAATTTACTTCCTTGATTTTAATTATATTTATTAATTCAAGTGGATAAGAGACAAATGAAACATGTAAAAATTGATAAAAAATGAACTGAATAGAAGTTGCAGCTCACAGGTGAGTACTGCACCTGGAGACTGCACTCAAATGGAAAGTACACACTCTACATTCATTAATGGAATGATACAACTATAAGTACATCACAAAGAATCAGGGAGTTGTAAAAAAGCTCCTATATCCTAGGAACTAATCCTAAATTAAGGAGCTACATTACAACAATGTAACCATTTCTCCATTAATATATAAATAATATTAATTATTTCCAACTCTCCCCCTTAATGGAGAAAGGATTACCCTGAATTCCTAACATTCCTTTAAACAATTCAAACTTTATTCTCCCAAGAGGCTTAGTAAAAATATATGCCATGTTGTCACAAGATTTACAATATTCAACAAATATTTCCTTTGAATGAAGTTTTTCTCGAATAAAATGGAACTGAGTATCGATGTGTTTGGTGTTTTTGTGAAATACTAGATTGTATGCTAGCTTGATAATGCTCTGGTTGTCACTTTTATTGGTAGTTTCTTTTTTTTGTTCTTCTCTTGCATCATTGAGAAGTCTTCTGAACCAGATAGCTTCACATGTGGCTGCACATAATGATTGGTACTCAGCTTCAGCTGAAGATAAAGCTACAGTACTTTGCTTTTTGCTGCTCCATGCTATAACCCCAGATCCAATGCTAAACGCATAACCTGTGATAGATCTTCGATCATCTAGGTTACCTGCCCAATCGGAATCTGGAAAACCTGCTAAAGTAACATCAGATGTGTCAGTGTATAAAATACCATAATCACTAGTACCACAAAGATACCTCAACACGCTCTTTGCTGCAATCTAATGACTTTCGAGAGGTTTAGACATGAACTAGTTCAACACACTAACATAGTATGCCAAATCTGGTCTAGTTGTAGTAAGATATATCATACTATCAACTAGTTGTCTATACTTAGTGGCATCCACCTCCTTAGTGCCATCGTCATTGCAAAACTTTAGATTCTGCTTCAATGGTGTTGCTACTGACTTACACTGCTCCATCCTAAATCTTTCTAGCAGACTTCTGGCATACTTCTCTTGAGTAAGAAAATTCTGTCCAAAATCTCTCCATACTTCAAAACCCAAACAATAATGGAGATTTCCGAGATCTTTCATTTCAAATACTTGCGACATCTGTCGTTTGATTTCTTTGATCAGAGTATTAGCATTCCCTATTATAATCATATAATCCACATACAAATAAATCAAAATAATTTTCCTCTTTTTATTAAACTTGGTATACCGATTTGGATCATTCATGCTCTTATGAAAACCATGTTGTACAAAGAATGAATCGATCTTATCATACCACGACCTGGGTGCTTGTTTTAAACCATATAATGCCTTTTTCAATCCACAAACAAGATGTTCCTGCCCCTTTCTAACAAACCTTTCAGGCTAAACTAAATAAATCTCTTCTTTCAAATCACCATTCAAAACTGCAGACTTAACATCTAACTAGTGTAGCTTCCACTTATATTTTGTAGCTAAAGAGATTAGCATTCTAATGGTATTTAATTTCACTACAGGAGCAAAGGTTTCATCGAAATATATTCCCTCTTGTTGTGAATAACCCTTTGCTACCAGTCTAGATTTAAGCTTTTCTATACTCCCATTTGCATTCACTTTAGGTTTATACGGCCACTTACAACCTATGGGTGTTTTTCCTTCAGGCAGTTCAACTAAATCCCAAGTATGGTTTCTAGTAATTGATTCAATTTCTTCATTCATTGCAGCCCTCCATGCATCAGATTGACTTGCTTCTTTATAATTTATGGGTTCTACAATGTTTAAAATACTTGTCTGATGGGGCCCAGCCCTTAACAAAAATAGATGTAATAAGTGTGAATTTAATATTTCAATATTGGTGGTGTCGTATGATATGATGGCAGATTCGTTTTTAATTGACAATCACTGTCAACTTATTTCACTTGTCCTTGTGGTTGGCTTGTGATGGACACCTGTCCAACTCCTCGTTTTTTGTTCTCCCGCATTATCCAAACCCTACTCCACTCAGTCGGCATTCACTTTCATTTGCTCGAGGGTTTCGTCTGCATTTGGCTCTGCCGTTATGGAACTATGTTGGTTCTTTTCGTTCTGCTACTGTGGCAAGGATTTGCCAAAACCTTCGTGGCTCTTCAAAGGACTTTAGCAATGGCGTTTTTACTGGTTTTTTCTTCTATTCATTCCTTCCATAGACGTTTTCTTCTGGCATTGTTTCTATCTTCTGCCTCCAAGTTTGCTTGTGTTTTTAACTGGTTCTTCCTTGCACTTACAGGTCGAAATCACCGGGGGATTTTCAGCATTTGCTTTAGCTCGATCCTTTCTTCGAAGGTAAGCTAACCATCCATGATTCAATTTCTCTACATTTTTTTCAAAATTTCTAATGTCTTTGCTCCTTGTGAGCAGGCCCTTACTAATTTTTGACCAAATCTTCTCTTCTGTTCGGCGTTTCTACTTGCCGGTAAGTCTCATTAAACAAACTCTCTCATTTTCATTCACTCAGACTTCAATTCTCTATTAAAAATCACTTCCAGGATATTAAATTTTGATTTCTTGTCCTTTTCGGGTACAACAGTCTTATCTATCTTCGATTCCTCATCTCCACTGTTATCAACCCCCATAAATGGGTAGGGTCGTTTCCCTTGTGTATCTTTGGTAGCTTGTAGTCGAATTGGTTGTAAATTTGGGCTTTCATGCCTCTTATCTTGCTGTAGACTTTATTACGTTTGGTCTGTTACCAAGGTCTCTTTCTGGGTAATTATTCCAGGGTTTGTAAACAGTCTTGCATTCGATTATTATTCTAGTTCTGTGGTTTACTTGTAATTTGCCTTTTGGATATGAGCGTTGTTCTCTTGGGGTTTCAAAACCTGGTTCACGAAATTTTATATGCAATGTATATGATTACAGTCCTTCAGGACTCATCTACAGAGACAAGAATTTATTTATAAACAGTGAAATTTTTTTTTAACTCCGTTAATTTGGGAAATGCTTGTAATACCTGGAATTTCTTGTAATGTTTGTTGGTTGCATGAATGTATTTGAATTTATGTTCTTTGGAAAACTCTCTTTTGAGTATATGCTTCAATTTGCTCAACGTTGTCATTGTTCCAACGCCTGTGCGTAACTTTACTTCTATTCGCCTTGATTACAGTTACACATTAATTCTATTTCACCATGTACAATGATATTAACAAATAGACAGGAAAATATATTAGTATTGACTGTAGAAAATAATTCATAGATGGATTATTTTGTAAGATCTCTTGATTCATTTTATTGTCTTCTCTCTCTCTTGCTATGATGGAAAATCAACCTTTACAGAATGTGTTTTTCTTTCTTTTGTACTACTATGTGAAACAGTTTTCGTTTTGAAACTGCCAACACTTACATTCTTGATTTTTGTTCTTTTAATCTAGGAATGCATTTTAAAAATAAACTAAAAGAAATTGTTAAGTGAAACTACAGAACGTAAATGACTATTAGGTGCTAATGATGGAATTTATAAAATAAAACAAAATAAAACCCAGGTGCAATGACCTGTCAACTTAATCAACTGTAACCTGTAAGACAAACACCTGTCTTTCTGTTTACCCTGAGCTAGATGCTCCTGCATCAGGCTCCCAGGGTAGCAAAAATTCATGGCTCTGTTCCATGAGTTCCTCAACAGAATAGCATGCCCGTTGTATTTGTGCTGCGTCAAGCCATGAACTATCCTCAATGGGACTGTTCTTCCACTTGACAAGGTACTGTAAGTACTCTTTCTTGCGAGTGTGCTTGGCTACTTGGGTGTCGAGAATACTCTCGATCTCAAGGGGCTGAGCCGTAGGCATTTGCCTTATCCAAGAACCACTTTCAAACTGGGTGTCTCGTTCTGGCCATGTTGCTTTGTCGTCTTCAGGACTAGCAGTATATGGAAACAGATCTGCCACATTGAAGATGGGCGAGATGCCTATCCCTGGTGGCAGCTGTAATTCATAGGCATTGGCAAAAAATTTACGAAGAATTTTACAGGGGCCAATCTTCTTAAACTTCAGCTTGTTATATTTGCCCTTAGGAAAACGTTATTTGCGTAAATGTGCAAGAACTTCGTCCCCTACATTAAACTAAACTTCTCGCCTCTTTAAATTTTCTTGCTACTTGTATTTTTTACTGCTATCCTGTAATTTCGACTTCACTTGCTCATATAAGTTGCTCATTGCCTGGGCGAAATCTTCCCCGTTGACACTCCTTTCCAACTCTCCCAAATCCCGCAATTCATGCACTCTGCAAGGGTGCATGCCATACAGAACCTGAAAAGGACTGTATCCTGAGATGCGATTTGGTGAATCATTATAAGAAAATTATGCTTGAGCAAGTACATGATCCCACATTCGTGAATTTTCACCAATCAAACTCCGTTGCAGGTTTCCCAAGCTCCTATTCACCACCTCCGTTTGCCCATCAGTCTGTGGGTGATATGCGGAGCTGAAATTCAACTGAGTGTCCAACTTCTTCCATAGGGTATGCCAAAAATGCCCTGTGAATTTCACATCCCTGTCAGAAATAATGGACCTCGGTAGGCCATGCAATCTGACGATCTCCGTGAAAAACAAGTGTGCTATGTGAGTGGCATCACTGGTTTTCCGACAAGGAATGAAATGTGCCATTTTAGAAAACCTGTCTACTACCACCATCACCAAGTCGAAACCTCGCTGCGTCCTGGGCAGACCCAAGACAAAATCCAAGCTGACTGAGTCCCATGGTCTACTTGGAATAGGGAGTGGCGTATAAAGTCCCATATTTTGGCTGTGTCCCTTCATCAATTGGCACACTTTACATCTAGTCACATATCGCTGCACGTCTCGTCGCATCTTTGGCCAGTAATAAAAATGTCCGAGCTGTAATAAAGTCTTATCTATGCTAAAATGTCTAGCTAGACCTCCACTGTGCTTCTCCCGAATAATGTTCTCCCTCATTGAATGGTCGGGAATGAATAATTGTCCTCCTCTGAATAACAACCCTTCCTGCAAATTATAGTCTAGCCATGGACTATTGTTCCTCAACAAAGGATTTTGACAGGCTTCATAAGCCTCTTTAAAATCCGCATATGTTTGATACAAGTCTTTCAAATGTTCAAAACCCAGCACTTGTATCGTACTCTCCTGTAAGAGAAAATCTCTTCTTCTCAATGCATCTGCCACCTTGTTGGCTTGTCCACTAATGTGTTTCAACACAAATGTGAAACTCTGCAAATATTCAACCCATTCTCCATGCTTATGGTTTAGTTTGTGTTGCTGCATAATATACTGTAATGCAGAATTATCAGAAAATAAAACAAATTCGTTACCTAATAAATAGTGTCTCCAATGCTTCAGCGCTTGGACGACAGCATAAAATTCTTTATCATAGGATGAGTACTTTTGCCTGCTTTCATTCAACTTTTCACTAAAATAAGCGACAAGCTTGTCCTCCTGGCTAAGTACTGCCCCAATGGCTATACCACTAGCATCACAGCGAACTTGGAATAGTTTGTTAAAATCAAGTAACTTGAAAATCGGTCTTTCAGTGATATTCTTTTTCAAAATTTGAAAACTTCTCTCTGCTGCTTCAGTCCAACAGAAAGGATGATTTTCCTTTTTGATGGTGTCCAACATAGGTGCGCATATTCCACTAAAATCTCTGATAAATTTTCGATAAAAACTTGCCAACCCATGAAAACTTCGAACCTCAAACAGATTCTTTGGGGATGGCCAGCTAACAATAGCTGCAAATTTTTATGGGTCCATCTTCAGTTCATTCTCTGCAATCACAAAACCCAAATAAACCAATTCCTTCTGAAAAAAAAGTACATTTTTTCAGATTTATCAGCAGCTTGTTCTGCTGCAATTTCTCCAACACACTTCGAACATGTCGAAAGTGTTCTTCCTTAGTCTTGCTAAAAATCAATATATCGTCAAGATAGACAATCACAAAATTCCCAATGAACTCTTTCAGCACTTCATTCATCAGGCGCATAAAAGTATTAGGGGCATTACTCAAACCGAATGGCATTACCAGCCACTCATACAATCCTTCATTTGTCTTGAATGTTGTTTTCCATTCATCCCCTTCTCGAATTCGAATCTGGTGGTAATCACTCTTTAGATCGATCTTTGAGAATTATGCTACTCCACTCAAGCAGCCATCACGTCATCCATTCGTGGCAATGGGAATATGTATCTAATAGTAATGTTATTAATAGCTCTTGAATCTGTACACATTCGCCATTCTCTGCCTTTCTTAGGAGCTAAGACTGTTGGAATTTCACAGGGGCTCAAACTTTCCCTTATCAACCCTTTATCTAACAGTTCCTGTACCTGCCTCCTGATTTCTTCATTGTCCTTAGGACTCATTCGGTATGTTTCCTTGTTTGGTAGACTAGCTCTTGGTATAAAATATATATGATGACTGATACTTCTCTTAGGAGGCAACTCATCTATTAAATCATCCACTATAATGTCACTGAAATCTTGTAACATGTCTTGGATTTCCTCAGGTAAATCTGTAATTTTAGTATGCAATATCACTATTTTTGGCCTCCTTACAACAACATATTTGATTTCATTGTCCTCGATCTTCTTTAAAAATTCCTTTCCTCCCACCAATAATGCTTTAAATCTGCTGGTTTTTGTTGTCTCTTCTTCCTTGATGGGTACAAGCGTATGCTTAATCCCATCCTTAAACAAACTTGTAACAGTTTGTCTTCCCATCATGCACCACTTTCCTATCATAATGCCATGGTCTCCCTAACAGTATATGACACACGTCCATAGGCATAATATCACAAATAACTTTATCCTTATATCTACCAATATGGAGCTCAACTTCACATTGCTCATCAACTAATAGTTGATGCCCTTTATGTAACTACGACTCCTTGTAAGGAGTGGGGTGTTTCAGTCTCTTCAACCCCAATTTCTCCACCATTTCTGTGGCTACTAAATTATCTGTACTCCCACTATCAATTATTAGTTTGCAACATTTACCATGTGATTTGCAAACTATCCGGAATAATGCTTTTCTCTGAGTCGGTTCAGCTTCCTCTTTTGCTGGTTTCAGCAACACTTTATTCAGCACTAAGGCCTCCCCTGTTTCTGGTACATTTTCTACCTCTTGGGATGGTGCCTCTGCTTCCTTTGTCTAGGAAACATATGTTCCTCTTCCTCCTATTTTTTCACCTTCAAGACATTGATAAGACTTGTGCCCCCACTTATGGCAGCTATAACATTGGATAGCAGCTCCTCAGCCTCTGCCATTACCTCTTCCACGTTGGTATGGCCTTCCCCCTCTAGTGTTATTGTCTTTTTTTGTTGTTCCTGGAGTCTTTGAACTTCTGCCTTCATCACTAGGATTGGCAGCTTTACCTCTGCCATAAGCCCATCCTTTCCCTCTAGCAAATCCTCCTCCTCTTCTGGAATTTCGCTTCCTGTTTATTTTCTCCTCTGCTTTTAAGGCACTCTAATATGCCTCATCTATAGTTCTAGGTGAAATAATACTTATTTCATCTAGTATTTCCCACTTTAATCCATTCACAAACCTTGTTGTTTTTTCAAGGGTGTCTTCTATATAACCAGCTCTAAATTTTACTCTATAGAATTCTTCAGTATATTCTTTTACAGTAAACCCCTTTTGTTTCAAATTTTGTACCTGTCTGTACATAACAATCTGGTAATCTTTGGGTAAGAATTTACCCTTCAATTTAGCTTCCATCCGAGTCCATTTTTTTATAGGTTGCTTGTTCAACCACTTCCTCTCTGCCTGGACACTATCCCACCATAAGGACGCATGTCCTTTCAACTTGGTGGTAGCGAATTTAACTTTTTTATATTCGTTGATCTCCTCATAGTCAAAATATTTATTCAGCTCACTGAGCCAATCTAGCAGCACCTCTACTGATAAATTTCCATCATAAGTAGAAAGCTCATGCTTTGGCTTACTATATGATAACAAAACTGACCTCAACATTCTGAGTTCAGGTCCTTCTCCATCTGATCCATCTATTGTCTCTGCAGCTTCTTCATCACTGTTATCTCCTCCCTCAAGATCTCTTCTTCTTCCTGCCTCTACTACTGCCAAACGGGCATTCAATATTTGAATCTCTTCCCGCAATCCTTCATCTGCTACTCTTCGAATAACTCTTCCTCGACCTCATCGACCAACTTCCATTTCTTCTACACACAACTTGGCTTTGATACCAAAATTTATGGGGCCTAACCCTTAACACAAATAGATGTAATAAGTGTGAATTTAATATTTCGATATTGGTGATGTCGTATGATACGATGGCGGATTCGTTTTTAATTGACAATCACTGTCGACTTATTTCACTTGTCCTTGTGGCTAGCTTATGATGGACACCTGTCCAACTCCTTGTTTTGTGTTCTCCCGCGTTATCCAAACCCTACTCCACTCAGTCGGCATTCACTTTCATTTGCTCGAGGGTTTCGTCTGTGTTTGGCTCTGCCGTTATGGAACTCTGTTGGTTATTTTCGTTCTACTACTGTGGCAAGGATTTGCCAAAACCTTCGTGGCTCTTCAAGGGACTTCAGCAATGGCATTTTTACTGGTTGTTTCTTCTATTCATTCCATCCATAGACGTTTTCTTCAAGCATTGTTTCTATTTTCCACCTCCAATTTTTCTTTTGTTTTTAACTGGTTCTTACTTGCACTTACAGGTCGAAATCACCGAGGGCTTTTCGGCGTTTGCTTCATCTCGATCCTTTATTCGAAGGTAAGCTAACCATCCATGATTCAGTTTCTCTGCATTTTTTTCCAAATTTCTAATGTCTTTGCTCCTTGTGAGTAGGCCCTTGCTGATTTTCGACCAAATCTTCTCTTCTTTTCAGCGTTTCTACTTGCCGGTAAGTCTCATTATACAAACCCTCTCATTTTCATTCACTTAGACTTCAATTATCTGCTAAAAATCACTTCTAGGATATTAACTTTCGATTTCTTGTCTTTTGCAGGTATAAAAATCATATCCGTCTTCGATTCCTCGTCTCCACTGTTATCAACCCCCAAAAATGGGTAGGGTCATTTCCCTTGTGTATATTTGGTAGCTTGTAGGTGAATTGGTTGTAAATCTAGGCTTTCGTGCCTCTTATCTTGCTATAGAATCTGTTACGTTTGGTCTGTTACCAAAGTCTCTTTCTGGGTAATCGTTCCAGGGTTTGTAAATAGTCTTGCCTTCGATTATTGTTCCAGTTCTATGGTTTTCTTGTAATTTTCCTTTTGGATATGAGCGTTGTTCGCTCGGGGTTTCAAAACCCGGTTCACAAAATTTTATATGCAATGTATATGATTACAATCCTTCATGACTCGTCTACAGAGACACAAATTTATTTATAAAGAGTGAAATTTTTGTTTAACTCTATTAATTCGGGAAATGCTTGTAATACCTGGAATTGCTTGTAACGTTTGTTGGTCGCATGAATGTCTTTGAATTTCTGTTCTTTGGAAAACTCTATTGTGAGTATATGCTTCAATTTTCTCAACGTTGTAATCGTTCCAACGTCTGTGCGTAACTTTACTTCTGTTTGCCTTGATTACATTTACACATTAATTCTATTTCACCATGTACGATGATATTAACAAATAGACATGAAAATATATCAGTATTGACTGTAGAAAATAATTCACAGATGGATTCTTTTGTAAGATCTCTTGATTCATTTTATTGTCTTCTCTCTCTCTTGCTATGATGGAAAATCAACCATTACAGAATGTATTTTTCTTTCTTTTGTACTACTATGTGAAACAACTTTTGTTTTGAAACTGCCAACACTTACATTCTTGATTTTTGTTATTTTAATCTAGGAATGCATTTTAAAAATAAACTAAAAGAAACTGTTAAGTGAAACTACAGAATGTAAATGACTATTAGGCCCTAATGATGGAATTTATAAAATAAAAGAAAATAAAACCCAAGTGCAATGACCTGTCAACTTAATCAACTATAACCTGTAAGACAAACACCTGTCTTTCTGTTTACCCTGAGCTGGATGCTCCTGCATCATTTTCATTAAAGCATAATCTTTCAATCTGGCTGGTAATTGAGTCTTCCTATCTAATCTCCTTGGTAGGGGACTTACCTCAAATCTGTCTGCTTCAAACTTGTACGGGCTTGCATTTTTGGCTACATCACCTGTTTTTTCTTCTTCTTTCTGCTCCTGCTCTTGATCATCCCCTCTGATTTCTTCCATCAATAATGGAATGTGCCAATCATTATCACTGTCATCCTTTCCTTCCTCAACCTGTTCATGAAATACTACGTCTCGACTTGCAAATATTTTATGTGTCACGGGATTAAATAACTTAGATGCTTTAAATTCAGTGCCATATCCTACAAAGATACATTTCATGGCTTTAGGATCTAACTTCTTTCTATCCACCTTGGGTATATGGGCAAAATTTTTTGACCCAAATACTCTCAAATGACTCACTGCTGGTTTGAATCCATATAATGCTTCAAAAGGGGTTTTGAAGCCAAGACATTTAGTAGGACTCCTATTCTTTAAATAAACAATAGTGTTGATGGCTTCCGCCCAAAAACCATTTGATAGACCCTTACCTTGAAGCATACTCCTTGCGGACTCCACAAGAGTTCTGTTCTTTCATTCCGCCACTCCATTCTGCTGTGGTGTATGAGGCACTGTAAATTGTTGAACAATCCCATGATATCTGCAAAAATTCATGAGATCTCACGACTTGTATTCTCCCCCTTGATCTGAGCGAAGAATTTTTATATATTTTCCTGTCTGCTTTTCCACCAATGTTTTAAATTCTTTGAAACACTGAAAGGTCTGACTCTTTTTACTCAGAAAATATATCCAAGAGAATCTAGTGCAATCATCAGTAAACAGAAGAAAATAATATGCACCACCTAGCGACCTAGTCTGCATAGGTTTGCATATGTCTGTATGCACCAGCTCTAGAATATCTCTTTCTTTTCTATTAATATGCAAAGGAATTTCTTCTCTATGCATTTTCCCTAGTGTACCTCCATCACAATCTAACTGAACATTATGAAAAATAGGGATTCCATCGACCATACATTTTCTCTGAAGTAACATGAGGTCTTGCAAATTAAGGTGACCGAATCTCTGGTGCCAAAGGTTTTTGACTGTCAATCCTGTCGCAACCATGGCTTGTTCTGGCATGCTTTTCACATCAAGTCTGTACAGGCTCCCCACACACACCCCTGATGCAACTGTTTCCATCCTGCTATCCTTTATGACACAGTGGGTCTTGAAGAATTCAACTAACATATCCTGATCAGTTATCATAGATAGAGAGATAAAAATTTTCCTAATCCCAAGCACATACAAAACATTCTTAAGATGTCTAATGTCACCGCTAGGTAACTTTACTGGAATATCACCGTAACCTTGGATCTCATATCCTCTGTCATCTCCTAAATAAATTTTAGATCCACATGAAGTTTCTTCAAGAAATTCAAACCATTCTTTCTTACCTGTCACATGTGAGGATGTGCCAAAATCGACATACCATATGTCGTCCTCATCTTCCTTAAATGTTGAAAGAGCACAATCAGCTGTAAATAGTCAAAGTTCATGACTATGGTCTTCATCTTCATCAACAAAGTATCCTTTGTGCTTTCTCTGCTTATTCCTTGCTTTGTATGTCTGCCTCTTATAATAGTCCCTAATTTGGTGGCCAATTTTTCCACAATAAAAAAATTTCTTGTTTGGAAAATTGTTTGCAGACGTACCTCTAAATGGTATCTTTTGAAACATGCTACCTCCTCTCTGTTGCTGTTGTTGTTGTGTTTGTTGCTGTGGCTACTGTTGCTGCTGTGGCTGCTTCTCTCTAAACTGTCGCCTCTTCGCCATCAGAGCAAGATCATCACTTTGCGGTTTTAAATTCTGCCGCCGCTCTTCTTCTTATAGAAATATTCCTGTCAATTATTCAAATGTAGGGGGTTTCTCCCTTGCTACCAATCCTGTGATGAACATTTGATATTCATCCTTCATTCCATTCAATGTAATTGTGACTATATCGGAATCAGACACCTTCTCTCCAATGTCTCCCAATCTGTCCTTCAGGTCTTTAACCCTCGCAATGAATCCAGCAGCAGATTCATTCTCCTCCATCCTCATCACAAACAAATTACCTTTGAGAGACAAGATGCGATTTGTATTTTGTGTCTGGTAAAAATTCTTAATCGTCTTCCAAATCTTATTGGACGATTTGCCATCTCTAATATGGGGGATAATATTGTCCTTAACGAACATCTTCAATATAACTTTTGCTTTGTTTTCCTTTTATCCCAGTCTTGTTCCTATGTATTTGTTCTTGTTATCGAATTCGGTCTCTGCTCATCGCCTATGACAATCAACCACGCATTTTCTCCTTCAAGCAATGTCTGTAGCTTGAACTTATAATTGGTAAAATTAGACCCATCGAGTTTGTCAGACTCGTTGAGATATGATTCTATGTTATTATTCATATTGGACTGATAAACTTTTAGATCCTCCAATGAATAACTCTAGCCAACTGGATAATTACACGCTACACTTAAAAAAAAAATCAATACATACTAGATTCTAATCACAGATCACCACCGGGCAACTTCGATCTACCACCACCGGGAAAATCCGATCTACCACCACCGGGCAACATCGATCTACTACCACCAGGCAAATCTGATCTACCACCACCAGGTAAATCCACAACTTCAATCTTCCACCACCGGGCAACTTCGATGTGCAGACCCTACAAAGAGAGAGATTGGCGCTTTTCCGAGGCAAGAATCCGCACCCAAAAAAAATTTGCGCGAGGCACCAAATTGGCGCGGGTATGGCTTGAACAGACGCGTCAATCGCATATTTCGGCGCTATGGTGCGGTATGGCCCTAACAGTCGTGCCAATTACGCGTTTTGGCGAGACTGTCAGCAGAAAAGTAGCGCCAACCCTCTTCTACTCATAGATTAATCAATCATCCGAAACCTGAGAGCACGAAGCTCCTGTGAGCACAACACTCCAGTGAACACTGTAGCCACGAAGGCTCTGTAGCCACTAAGGCTCTCAATAAACAAATCAAGGTCACCCAATCTGAGCTCTGATACCAAGATAAAAACTAAACTGAATAGAAGTTGCAGCTCACAGGTGAGTACTACACCTGGAGACTGCACTCAAATGGAAAGTACACACTCTACATTCATTAATGGAATGATACAACTATAAGTACATCACAAAGAATCAGGGAGTTGTAAACAAACTCCTATATCCTAGACTAATCCTAACTTAAGGAGCTACGTTACAACAATGTAACCATTTCTCCATTAATATACAAATAATATTAACTAGCAATTGCACCAGATGTTGCAAAGGAAACGTCGTAAGGCAGTAGTGTAGGAAAGATTAGCATTAAATTGTTACTATTCCATGATGACATTGAAATGTTGCCAACAAGTGTAAGTAGAATTTTGTATCTTAGTTAAAGAGGGGGTTCTTAGGAATTGCATCATTGGCATGACAAGAGTATCCAAGTATCAGGTTATCTCTTTTTGGTTATTTAGTGTATTTTTCAAAGAATGCACTGTTAGCCATTATTGACTAGAAGTCCTTGATTTTTTCTTTTGGTTAAACATCGATATGTATTTTCACTAGAAACACTTGTGTTTGAAGTATTTTCTACTTGAATGGTTGGAATTTATCCACGATTCCACACCCTATTTATATATGCCAACTTTATTCGGGGTTTAAGATTTCTTACAATGTATCTCGGTCATATATATTTTTATCAACATAAAAATTCAATTATGTCAACCTACTCTTCTTCCATTGTGGAAGTGGTTCTAAATATTTTTTTCCTTCTCATAATTCGAGCTTGATCTCTACAACCTCAATGTGCTCAAATCCAATACTTCTTGAGTGAGTATCCAACCAATCCAACCATATTTATCGTTGTCTACTTTTTACACATTCACAATTCAAAGGACTATACATTTTATTAGCATTCCAAGCCATTAAACATAATAAAATTTGAGCAAGTGCTGGCACCAAAAGAAACTACGCTTTCAAACAAAGTGAACCTACGTGATCAATACAATGTTGTGTGACTAAATATAGGTAACATGTCATGTGAGGAATCATTGAATCTAAAATAATAGGCTCATTATGTTAAGGAAAAGAAAGATTTAGTGAGGAGATGATTTCCAAGTACTTAAAAATAAACAGAGCTTCTACTCAAATATAATGGATTCTTTTGAGGTTCCATGCATTGAAGTCAAGTACAATGGAAAAGAAAGATTTAGTGAGGAGATGATTTCCAGGTGCTTAAAAATAAACAGAGCTTCTACTCAAATATAATGGATTCTTTTGAGGTTCCATGCATTGAAGTCAAGTACAACATTTGAGAGGAAGAGTATGAAGAAAGAGGTAGGTTAGGCAGTTTGAATTGGAGCTACAAGTTCCATGAGACGTACATTAGCTAGTAACTACTTAAAAAAAAAAATTGTCCAATTTGCAATAATTATGTCCATATTTAAATGACATTGTGTCATCCCATTGCTAGAAGTCACTGACATTAGTATTGGCTATTTGGTAACCTTTGGCAACATTTGTTCACACTTTCAATGGCACCATGGAAGAGTAACAATTTAATGCTACTCTTTCCTACACTACTATCTTGACGACGTTTCCTTTGCAACAAAAAACTGATCTCCTAATGATCATTTTTTAGCTCTACTCTGCAAATTTGTATAGAAAGTAAATTGGACATGGATTTTATATACCATTCAAGGTTAAAGCAAAAAAAAAAAAAAAGTCAAATGTTGAGTGTTTTGGATGATTGAAGTCTGCTTCAATCTAAACTTATATTTTATAAATATTTTTCTATTAATGAAAAAATTTATATATATACAACTTCACTGGGCCTAATGGTTAAGAGCATGTGTTTCGTTTTAAGAGGTCAATCACTTCAATCTAAACTTATATTTTATAAATATTTTTCTATTAATGAAAAAATTTATATATATACAACTTGACTAGGCCTAATGGTTAAGAGCATGTGTTTCCTTTTAAGAGGTCAATCACTTCAATCTAAACTTATATTTTATAAATATTTTTCTATTAATGAAAAAATTTATATATATACAACTTGACTGGGCCTAATGGTTAAGAGCATGTGTTTCCTTTTAAGAGGTCGATCATAGGTTAGGTTCAAAACCAGATGGGGGTAATATTTGCTCAGATGTAGGTCTGTTGTCCCACAAAAAGGGGGGTCTCACTGTTGTCCCACAAACAAGGGGATCTCATACATCAATTTGGTATTTGGCTTGGCTATGATCTTAAAAGCATTCAAAGTAAAGAAGTCTCATACATCAATTTGGTATTTGGCTTGGCTATGATCTTAAAAGCATTCAAAGTAAAGAAATTAAATCACATCTAATACACATATTGGATTAACTATAAGATTATTTATGAAGTAATTTTTATGTAGAAAATGATTAAATAATTATTGGATTATTTTATAAAATAATTTTTACTTAAATATATAGAAAATAATGGAAGATAGAATATGATATAATAATACTCATTATATTTAATTATTTTTTCTAACATTTTATATAGTAATTTAAGAGTTATATTATTATTATTTTGTAAAGTAATTTTTCCTTAAAACAAAAAAAGATAATTTAATATGAATATAAAAATTTAACTTTTTAAAATTCCAATCAAAACTTCATACCTATTTTATAAATTAACTAAAATCAAAATTTGAAACAACAATAATTACAAAATAAATAAATAAATAAATAAATAAATATATATATATATATATATATATATATATATATATATATATATATGTATGTATGTATGTATGTATGTATGTATGTATGTATGTATAATAAAAATTAAAATATAATAAATATAAAAAAATCAAAATGATTTATAAAATTCTATATAACCCATAAAAAATAAATTATAATAAAATTTAAAAAATTCAAAATGATTTACAAAATTCTGCTCAAATCTAATCAAAATTTTTTACAAAGCACTCATGTATAAATCTCGATATTGACTTCATAAGCTCTCAATTATATAAACACACTGTCAATGCTCGATGATGGACCATTCACTCTAGCAAACACGAAACGAAGATGGCTCTCTCAATTATATAAACACTGTCAATGCTTGATGATGGACAATTCACTCTGGCGACCCCGAAACGAAGATGGCTTTAAAATTCTTAAAAGTAATTTTTTTTAACTATTGACTTCTTTGTTTACAAGTCATGCACTACTTTAATAAATCACGGAAGATTTGACTTTTTTGTTTACAAGTCATGTACCACTTTAAGAAATCACGTAAGATTCTACAATGTTTCATCTTGAATTTTGGGACATTCAAAACGTAAGAAATTCAAACTATTTATCTGTAAGTGAAAATACAAGCTAAAAATAGGAAGATTTTACAATGTTTCATCTCGAATTTTGGTAAGAAATTCCAACCGTTTATCTGTAAGTGAAAATATAAACTTAAAACACTAAGGGCATTCGCAATCGCGGAATATTTTGCAATGTTTCATCTCAAATTTTGGGACTTTCAAAACGTAAAAAATTCCAACCATTTATCTGTCAGTGAAAATACAAACTAAAAATAGTAAGCGCATTTGCAATCATGGAAGTGTTGGAATATTGATAATTCCAAAATAAACTCCCCTCTTCAAACATGGAGAAATTAAAATAAAAATTTTAATTGGAAACAAAGATGGCATGAAAATTCTTTCTTCTATTTCATTAAACAGAACTAAAAACTATTACAAATTTCTTCCTCAGTGGAGGGATTCACAGAATACTATCAAGACTGCTACAGACGCAGTGCTCCAAAACAAATCTCTCTCTCTCTCTCTGTCTCTCTCAAAATGCACAAACAGTGCTCTGTTGGTCTTACTGTTTTTTTCCTGCGTGCGGGCTCTCACACATCGATTACAGCAAAAATAACATTACATTGCATATGGCTTCATGGGATTTTTCACCTTTTATATGGCACGGTGGGAAAAAAACCCAAAATAAGGAAATAAAACAAATTACAAAGAAAAACTTTGCGGAACTTAAAAGAAATCAAATGCGCGACGTACGAGTGTGGACCACATCGTAGTCGGCAATCGGCGATCGGTGGATCGGCGGTACAAACAAAAGTGTGGTTGGCGACGTTTCGATTTGCGATTTGCGATGGTGCGACAGTCACAAATCAACGATCAAACAAAAATTGGCGGAATGGTTTAACACGCACGATGTTGCAATTTGAAATTGGATCGCATCGCACCATCGGCATCGGCGATTCAATCATATGGCGGAACACTTTGAGACTTGCGATGTTGCGATTTACGATTGGATCGCATCGCACCATTGGCATTGGCGATTCAATCATATGGCGGAACACTTTAAGACTTGCGATGTTGCAATTAGTGCATAAGTGGTAGGGACCAGTTGCCCTCCCTTTTCAGAAAACTTTAAGTCTTTCCGCTGTTTAAACACATTTTCTCCATTTTGGTTGTTGATGGCTTTAAACGCCCAAAATGACTGTTTTAATTAGTTCTGCTCCTCCGTAGTTTAGATCTACGAAAAAATATTCGTTCCACTGTAAAATGGCTCTCCCCATCACCATAATCAATTTCTCCTCTGCACTCTGTGGCTGCGGCCCATAACAAATAATTTCACTCCTACGGTTGTTCCATCCTTATTTAGTTGCGTAGTGCTGTGTGCGCATACACTTCTCCTGCTACTGCCTTTGTACTCGTTTTCTTCCTGTTCAAGGCTAGCAGGTGACTTTAATATTTTTAGCACTCCCCCTTAAAGTTAGTTGCTGGGCTATCTGTCATACCCAAGCATTTTCTTAAAAATTCAAATTTATTTTGCCCCAATGGCTTTGTTAAAATATCTGCATATTGCTCCTCTGTTTTACAATGCTGTAAAACAATTTCTCCATTGTTCACCAATTCTCTGATATAATGAAACTTTGTATCTATGTGTTTTGTTCTCTTATGAAACACTGAATTCTTTGACAATGCAATAGTTGAGCTATTGTCACAATAAATCACTGTCCCTTTTACATGTTCTTGGCATAAACTTCTCAACATCCTTCTCATCCAAATTGCTTGACACGCTGCTGCTGTAGCTGCCACATATTCTGCCTCTGCTGTAGATAATGCTACAATAGGCTATTTCTTAGAAGCCAGTGAAATGGCTCTTGAACCCATATGAAAAACATAACCGGAAGTACTCTTCTGATCATCTACACTTCCAACCCAATCACTGTCAGTGTAGCCAATTAATTCTAAATTTTCTGAAGCAGTATATAAAATACCAAATCTTTTAGTTCATTTGACATACCTCAGAATTCTCTTTGCTGCTTGCCAATGTGCTTCTTTTGGCTTCTCCATAAATCTGGAAATTAAACTAATAGCATGCATAATATCTGGCCTAGTTGCAGTCAAATACATGAGGCCGCCAACTATGCTTTTATACAAACTTGGATCAAAATCCTTACTGCTGTCATTTTTACTCAACTTCAATCCCATTACTGTGGGAGTAATTGCAGCTTTGCACTCCTGCATATTAAATCTTTCTAAAACTTGATTCACATACTTTGCTTGAGAAATAAAAATTCCTTTTTCATTTTGTTCCACTTCTATTCCTAAGAAGTATCTCAACAAACCCATGTCAGTCATTTCAAATTCATCTTTCATGACTTTTTTAAAATTTTCAACAAGGCAATCATCATTACTTGTAAAAATTAAATCATCAACACATAAAACAACAATCAACATCTTACCATCCTTTTCTTTGGTGTAGAGGTTGGGTTCTCCCTCACACTTTTCAAATCCATTTTCCAATGGATAGGAGTCTATCCTACTGTACCATGCTCTTGGAGCTTGCTTCAGCCCATAAAGAGCTTTCTTCAATTTGCAGACTTTGTGCTCTTGGCCTTTCTTCTCATAGCCGAGAGGTTGTTCCACATATACCTCTTCCATTAAAACTCCATTTAAAAATGTGGATTTTACATCCATCTAGTATACTTTCCATTTTTTTTGTGCTTCTATTGACAACACTGCTCTTACTGTCTCCATTCTTGCAACTGGTGCAAAAGTTTCTTCATAATCAATCCCATGCTTCTGCTTATATCCCTTGACAACAAGTCTGGCCTTGTGTCTTTATATTTTTCCTTCAACATTTCTCTTGGTCTTATAGACCCATTTAACTCCAATGACTTCTTTACCTTCTGGGAGATCAACCAATTCCCATGTTTTGTTCTTTTCTATGGCATTAATTTCATCATCCATAGCTTCTATCCATTTTCTATCTTTAATAGCATCTTCAAAATGAATAGGATCATCAACTTGACAATATAAAAAAATAGGGAATTCATACCTTCATTTGCCGCTCCCTGCTCATAGATCTCATTAATACTTCTGAATTTTGTTCCACTTTCACTTGGTGTAGTCGTGCTTGATGAAGCACTTAATTCTGCTCCATGTGGTGTGCTTGGAGATGCACTCCCATTTCTTCTCAAGGGTGTTCTCGCTGCCGCTTGAGGTGTCCCTTGCTGTCCTCTTGGTGGTGGAGGTTGTGCAACGGATGAGTTGTTAATTTCAATCACATCTCCCTCATCTTCATCATGAGATAAACAGTTTTTAACATTGAATGTTTTCTCAATGCTTCCATCCCATGCTTCCTCTTCAATAAATTGCACATCTCTGCTTATTACAAAATTCTTTGTGGATGGGTTATACAATTTGTATCCTTTGGAATCTTCACAATATCCAAGAAAAATACACTTCTCCCCCTTACTATCCAATTTCTTTCTCAACTTGTTTGGAATGTGTGCATATGCCACACATCCAAATACTCTCATGTGGGTGACTCCCTATTTTCTTCCGCTCCACGCTTCTTCTGGAACTTTTTTCATCACAACTTTTGTAGGGCATCTATTTAAAATGTACACAGCACAGTTTGTTGCTTCTTCCCAATACTCATTCGGCAAGTGTTTTGCCTTTAGCATACTTCTCACCATTTCCATTATGGTTCGATTCTTCCGTTCGGCAAGTCCATTTTGTTGCAGTGTGTACCTTGTGGTAAACTGCTTGTGTATGTCGTTCTCTCTGCAAAAACGCAGAAATTCCTTTGATATATATCCTCCTCCTCTATCAGTTCTGAGAACTTTAATGTACTGCCCACTCTGTTTCTCTACAAGAGCTTTAAAGTGGCAAAATTTCTGAAAATCTTCACTCTTATATTTTAGGAAATAAACCCACACTTTTCTTGTGAAATCATCTATGAAGGTCAGCATGTAGTTCCTGCCTGAAACTGATGCTGTTTGCATCGGCCCACATAAATCTGAGTGAATGATCTCTAAGGGTGCTTTCGCCCTTATGCTTTTCCCTGATGGAAAAATTTCTCTGTGTTGCTTTCCCAATATGTAGCCTTCACATAGGCTGTCAGGCTTCTCAATCAATGGTAAACCTTTTACCATTCCTTTTCTGTGCAGCAAATTTAATCCTCCGAAATTGAGATGTCCAAATCTCAGGTGCCATAACCAATTTTCATCTTTTGCTTCCTTCTGAAAGGCTTCTTGTGTTACAGCTGCTATGCTCTTTCCTTTTCCATTCAAGTCAGTGTTGAGTTTGAGTGGAAACATTCTATTACTGGTCATTTGAATTTCAGAAATGATTTTCTTGCTTGGAGGTATATCTTTTATTGTGCACACATCATCTTTGAATATTACATTGTAACCTTTGTTTATGAGCTGCCCAATGCTCAAAAGATTACACTTCAAACCTGGAACATAATACACATCAGGAACAAATTTTTGCTCACCATTTCTTGCTCGAATACTAACTCTACCTTTTCCTTTGACAGAGATCTTAGTATCAGTTCCTGTGGTTACTTCTGATTTAACCTCTTCATCTAGATTGGAAAACATTTCTCTGTTTCCAGTCATATGATTACTACATCCTGAATCTAAGAACCAAACATCATCTTCTCTATCTTGTGCTACATTACATGTTAATAGCACATTACTTGGGTTCTTTTCTTCTTTTGCTACATTAGAATTCTGCTTATTTTTCATGTCATTTTGATTCTTTCTACATTCATTGGCATAGTGCCCATATTTTTTGCAATAATGACATTGGACATTGGATCTGTCATACCTTTGTCCATGAGCATGTTGGTGTTGATGTCCACCTTGCTGGTTGTTGCATTGGTCGTGGCTCTGACTTTGACTGTTGCTCCTTCCATGTGAATGTGAAGGGTTGTTCCTTCCACCTCTGTTCTGGCTTCTGCCTCTTCCTCTTCCTTTGATTTGACCTCTTCCTCTTCCTGAAGGCATCTAGGTCTTGAAGGCGTGCTCAAGAGATGAATGTTCATCTCTGCTCAATCTCTGTTCATGAGTTATCAGTGAGGCATGAAGTTCATCCACTGTGAACTTTGAGATATCTTTGGTCTCTTCTATGGTGGTAACAATAACATCAAACTTTGAGGGTAAGCTCCTCAAAAGTTTCTCAGCAATCCTTCTTTCTTCAAGAGTTTCTCCATGGGATCTTATCTGATTTACAATCCCAATCACATGTGTAAAAAATGTGTCTACATTATCTGACTCTTTCATGCATAGAGTTTCAAAATCTCTCCTCAGCAACTGAAGTTTTGTTGTCTTAACTTTCTCCATACCTTGATAGGCTACTTTCAGAGTTTCCCATGCATCCTTGGATCTCTTAGCTATTGCTATCCTTGGAAACACACTCTCATTTACTGCTTGATACAAATAGTAGAGGGATTTAGAGTCCTTCTTCCTATTGCTCTTCAATAGGTCCTTCTCTGCTTGAGTTATGGCATTAAAAGCCTCTCATCAGCTTGTTCATCAAAACCATCTTCTACAAACTCCCATAAGTCTTTTGAGATAAACAGGGCTCTCATGGTAATGGCCCAATAATCATAGTTCTTTCCATCAAATTCTAGAAGCTGAGCATTTCCAATACTCATACCAGTGCTTGGTCCAACCATTGCTTTTAAACTAAACTTCTGAACTTGAACAAAATGCCTTTCCTTTTCTGAAAGAACAAAATCTTTTAATCCAAAACAACAACTATGTTTTCTTTGAGAAATACCTGAAATTTGACTTCTGTTGAGCTTTCACACTACTGGAGAAAACACTGCAACAAGTCTTCTTCTTCTTCAGCTTCTTTGAAACCTTCAAAGAGCCTAAATTAGCTTCGATACCATGTTGGAATATTGATAATTCCAAAATAAACTCCCCTCTTCAAACACAGAGAAATTAAAATAAAAATTTTAATTCCAGACAGAGATGGCATGGAAATTCTTTCTTCTATTTCATTAAACAGAACTAAAAACTATTACAAATTTCTTCCTCAGTGGAGGGATTCACAGAATACTATCAAGACTGCTACAGACGCAGTTCTCCAAAACAAATCTCTCTCTCTCTGTCTCTCTCAAAATGCACAAACAGTGCTCTGTTGGTCTTACTGTGTTTTTCCTGCGTGCGGGCTCTCACACAGCGATTACAGCAAAAATAACATTACATTGCATATGGCTTCATGGGCTTTTTCACCTTTTATATGGCGCGGTGGGAACAAAACCCAAAATAAGGAAATAAAACAAATTACAAAGAAAAACTTTGCGGAACTTAAAAGAAATCAAATGCGCGACGTACGAGTGCGGACCACATCGTAGTCGGCAATCGACGATCGGTGGATCGGCGGTACAAACAAAAGTGTGGTTGGCGACGTTGCGATTTGCGATGGTGCGACAGTCGCAAATCAGCGATCAAACAAAAATTGGCGGAATGGTTTAACACGCACGATGTTGCAATTTGAAATTGGATCGCATCGCACCATCGGCATCGGCGATTCAATCATATGGCGGAACACTTTGAGACTTGCGATGTTGCGATTTGCGATTGGATCGCATCGCACCATCGGCATTGGCAATTCAATCATATGGCGGAACACTTTAAGACTTGCGATGTTGAAATTAGCGCATAAGTGGTAGGGACCACTTGTCCTCCCTTTTCAGAAAACTTTAAGTCTTTCCGCTGTTTAAACACATTTTCTCCATTTTGGTTGTTGATGGCTTTAAATGCCCGAAATGACTGTTTTAATTAGTTCTGCTCCTCCGTAGTTTAGATCTACGGGAAAATCTTTGTTCCACTGTAAAACGGCTCTCCCCATCACCATAATCAATTTCTCCTCTACACTCTGTGGCTGCGGCCCATAACAATTAATTTCACTCCTATGGTTCTTCCATCCTTATTTAATTGCGTAGTGCTGTGTGCACATACACTTCTCCTGCTGCTGCCTTTGTACTCGTTTTCTTCCTGCTCAAGGCTAGCAGGTGACTTTAATATTTTCAACTGGAAGATTTTGTAATGTTTCATCTCGAATTTTGGGACTTTAAAAACGTTTGGGAATTTTGCATACGATATTTATATCGTCTAACACCTAAGGCACACAGTGGGACTGGAAGACTTCATCCAAAGAAATGCCTTATTGCCATAATGAAAATATGCAAAAAGGAGAACCCAACAGCCACACCTTTAGTGTTTTCTCCACCAAAGTTGTACACAAGTAAGCTCACATTCTCCACAAAGTTGTACACAAGTAATCGTTCTTCCCTAATTTACAATACCCAAAATCTCAACCAAATAATTATGCTGGATTTTCATGAGTCTCTGTTGCTACTTGGAATTCCCTCTCAACCAAATGATTATGCAGAATTTTCGCCAGAGTCTCCATTTCTAATTGGAATTCCCTCATCTTTGCAGCGTCCATACCCAACTTCTTCACAGCGGCCACCACTTTCCAAGATGAATTTTCCACAATGATCTGAAAGGATGCACATCCTGATGTGACCAAATTTTTGGCCTTACCAATGCATGCAACCCTGACCTTTTCTACGACAGGCCCTTACGCATTACCAATATGAGCGACCCGAGTCTTTTATCTCACAAGTCTGTCTCGGTTTGCTCTGTGCCCAAAATGGGTTGAAGAAGACGATTCCATGCCAAACACAAGTCACATACAAATCGTTTCCAGATCACTCAGTTAGTTATAACCGTTTCCAAATCACTTAGTTATAATCATCCAGCGACAGAAAATTTTCTAATCGTCTAACATAGAGATCGATGGTCTACAAATTGACACCATGATAATTTGGAGAATTGTTTTCAAATAAAAAAGTCTTACGATGTAATTATTTCCAACTATGATAATGTTATGTGGTAAATTGAAATTAAAAAATAATATATTCTACTATCAAGTGTAATGTTTGTCTTAAAAGTGATGAGTGGGAGTGATACAAACTCTTTGAATTGTGATATATTTTAGACTATTTCTACTTGTATTTGGTAAGGAGTTCATTTTCTTTTAAAAATAAATAAATAACTTTTTTTTAAATACACTACAATATTAAAGAAAAATAATATTAAAACACTAAAACACATATTTAATACACTAATAATACAAAAATTAATATTACAAAATATTTTTTTATATGTTAATTTACAAAATTCTTTGTAATATTACATCACTATAATGATACTAAATTAAATTCAATTCTAAACTTCTACTAAATTAAATTAAGTTCTAAACTTCTATCCATGATAATTTCATTCATTTTTTATTGAAAAAAAAAAATGTAAAGAAAAAAATAAAGTACCTTGACACAAACCATCACATCCTATATAATATATCTATCACATGCTATATAATATATCAATCTATTATGCTTAGCATATACTAAAATTTATGAAAAAAAACCAGCATTATTGCTTATAATGGTTAAGCACAACGTGACAGAAAAATGTTATAGTAGTGGATATTGGAATAAAAAAGGTGAGATGGATAAATAGATGGAGGTTTTATCCAAAAGCACCCTATAAAACGATATACTTTAATAAGATTTTACATAATCATCATGGTTATGAGATTATAAACGTTAATATAGAAAGTTTTTTCGATTATAAACATTAATATAGAAAGTTTGTTCCTCGTGCATCTAGCTCTATTATAAACTATTATATTTATTAATATTTAATATATTTAATTTTATTATAAATTATTTTAGTAAACTATTATACTCATTAATATCTAATATTATCATAAAATTATTTTAGTTATTAATATTCAATAAATTGTTATTTATTAATATTTAATAAATTGTTTCTATTATTATTTTATGTGGTTTATTTTTTGTTGGCGCAATTTTAGAGTGTAAAGTACTTTAAAAATGTTAAGCGAACAATAATAAAAACTCAATCAATTAAATTAATTTTCAAAACATTAATATTTAATAAATTATTATTTAATATATTTAATTTTATATAAAGTATATACCGGTGTGTATCATTATTATATTAAATTATTACTTAAGATATTTAATTTTATATAATGTATATATTAGTGTGTATCATTATGGCTTTTTTATTTATTTTTATAAATGTAGAATTATTATTTTTTGTTTTTAATGATTCCTTTCAAAAGAAATTGGTAAGAATTTTCATTAAAATTCTATTATATTAAATTATAATTGAAGATATAAATATATATTTACATATCACAAATATTCTCGAAGCTCATTAGCACACTTTATGTGATGTAAGGTTGCCATATCGAGTATTTATCATACTTTTTGAGTAGTTGGATGCTACTTGGATGCTAGTTGCAGGAGAGATTGAGCTGTAAAAGTAGAACGAAATTTATTTTTCTATGTGAGCTGAGGGATTGGGTACTAAATTACCAAAGAGTATTTTATGTTTAGAGAATTTTTTTGGCGTTTCAATAGAGAGAACCATTCACGGAATTCTGAACTCATGCACTGTTTTTCGTGAAAATTAAAGAAATAAGAAACAGAAAACATAGTTGGACTGTGCATTCAATATTTATTAGATAATGGGACAAGAAATGTCAGAACCCGTGGAAAAAAATGATATAGGGCAAGTGAAAATTGCCTCATCATCCAAAGCCGGGAAGTGGGTTTGGGTCAATGCCAAACTGTATCGGGGAATTTTAAAACGAAGACTAGCTCATCTAAGATGGGAGTAGGCAAGGAAAAAAAGGTCCCAAAGGGAAAGTACTCGGGTCCTTCGCAAGACACAACATTCAAACAAGTCCTCTTTGCAAGCATATGGAAACAACAAAAATTCCAAAGGAAAAGGAAAAATCATTGATGATTCTGCCTTATATAGTTCTACATCCACACCTCTCATTTCGTCATCTGATCTTTATGTGAAAGAATTATTAAATGTAAAAAAGAGGTTGGAGGTAGTAGAAGCTAACGAACAGGAAAGAGATTGTACAATCCATATAATAACAGCTGAAAACCAGGATTTAGCAGAAAGCAACAAATTTCTGAAGGAGCAAGTAGCATTGCTACGGGAAGCTCTCCTCATAGGGAAGACAGAATGGCAATGCATGAAGGCAGAGGTGCAAAACATGAAGGAATTTGTAGTGAAGAATATAGAGGCGATGAATGTGAAACCATTCCGGGATAAGGGGAAAGTAGTTGCCCAAATAGAGAACCATGAAGAGACATTAAGAGAAGAAATGAAAGGAGATTCTACAAAACTCTCCAAAACCTTGGTGCAAGTTATTAGCAATTCTGCAAAGAGGGGAGGAGAAACAAACATTCAGGTTGAAAACATGCAAGATAGAGAAATCAAGGAAAGACAAGATAGAGCAACAAACATAATTATTAAAGGGGTGAAAGATTATGGGAAAAATGAATGTACTCTTGATCTTGCAAGAGACTTCTTGAAAGACAAGTTGCAATGGAAAGGGAAAATATGCCAAGCATGGAGAGTAGGTAAGCTTAACGGTGAGAGAGCCAGGTCCATAAAACTCATCCTGCCTAGCGTGCGTGATAAAGATATCATTGTAAGCAATAAGTAGTTCTTGAGGGGTTCTCGGTTTTTCCTAGAAGAAGATTTAACTGTAAAACAACAAGAGGAAAGGAGGGATGAAATGAAAAAAGTTAGGGCAACAAGAGATGATGGAAAGAGATCATGGATTTATAAAGGTAAAGCTGTGATAGTGCAATTTGGACCTCTTTCCAAAACAAGGCAGCAAAACGATAACAAAGAAGATGCAGAAAACTCTTCAGCAAGAAATGAGGAAGCAAGGTTGTTGGAACTGCAGGGGTTACCCATGGAGACGAGGACCTGGGTTAGGGTCTATTGCGGAAGGTAGAGACATACTTTTCCTAATAAAAACACATGAGCATGAAGGGTGCAAGACACCTTTGTTTGAAGGGTACTGGAAGATAGCAGTGTGGAACAAGGAAGCAGGGAATGGAAAAGGGCATGGGGGTATCATGTTATTAGTGAGAGAAAAAGAAGGTCGTTTCATTCAACTAGAAAAAGAAGATTGAAATAAACAATATTTCTGGCTTAGAATATCAGAAAATGGAAATCACTTCAGAATTGCAGCATGTTATTTTGCGCCGCAAGTTTCAAAAATCTACAAAAGTAGAGGGCTTGACCACAAAGACCCCTTTGCAGCCATAAAAGCGGATATTGCAATATATTCTCAACTAGGTGAAGTCCTTATAGTGGGGGATTTCAATGCTAGAACTGCAGGTGAACAAGCTAGCATTCTTTGCTGTAAAGAAGATGGTGACCCTATCTGGCTTACAGAAGAGAGTAATCATCAGTGGGAAAGAATTTCAAAGGATAAAGTCTGCAATCTCTTTGGAGAAAAATTGCTTACACTATGTGGGGCTTTCGATTTAGCCATTTGTAATGGTTTGACTAGGTGGGAAAATTCTGGTAATTTCACTTGCAATACTTACAATGGAGCAAGTGTAGTAGATTATGTAATTTGCTCGCATATTTTATGTGAGAAAATGGAGTAAGTGTTGATTGGAGATCAAATTTGGGACTTAAAATCAGATCACAAGCCAATTTATTTAAATTTCTCTTGGACCAGAAAGAAGCAGCTAGGGTCAAAAACTCAGCGGGTTCAGCAAAATACCCCAAAGGAAAGAATTCTTTTGACTCTAGAGAATTGTAATACCTTCAAAACAATGCTAGAGAGGCTCTTCAAGAAGGAGGAAATCTCATTTCATGGCCTTCGTTGTCACGGATTAACACATTTAATTCAAAGCGCACTTGCTGAGTGAAAAAGACCAAAAATTAAGAAGTCTAAAACAAATTTCTTTTCAGTTAATGCTTGGTTTGACGAAGAATACAAAAAGGCAAGGGGAATGTGGAAAGAATCAGACAAAGATAACATAAAGCTCAAAGCTTACAAGCAGATATTAAGAAAAAAAAAGGTTGATTTCATGGTTTCGAGGAGAGAAGAACTAATCTTCCTTGGGAAAAATAACCCAAAATTATTCTGGAAGGAGCTCCAACCGAAAAAGTTGTAGATTGAAAACAACATTACATCTTTTGAATGGTTCGACTTTGCAAGACAACTTTATGAGTAGGATACCAAGGTTGACCCTCCTCCCTTGGTCAACACAAACACAAAAATATTCACGGTGCAAGAGGTAGAGATGGGTATCAAAAAGTTGGGTTCTGGAAAAGAAAAAGACTTAGTTGAACTCCAAGCAGAGTATCTAAAATTGGGCTTAAAAATTCTTTCACTTCACATCACAAAAATTTTCAACAACATCATACAATAGGGGTTCCCCTCAGATTGGACAACTAGTATGGCAATACCTCTTTTCAAGAGTGGGGACGTCAATAATCCCTCCAATTATAGAACCATAATGATAAACCCCTTGTTTGCAAAGTTATTTGGAAGCATGTTAGAAAATAAAATCATCAAGTGGGGAGAAGAAAGAGACAAACGTGCTAAAGGGAAAGCAGGTTTTAGACCTAAACATTCCACAGTTGATCATTGTATAACTTTAAGAAACATCATTGAAAAAGTTTGGGAAAAAAGAAAGAAGTTTTTTGTTGCTTTTTTTATTTTAGAAAAGCCTTTGACACGGTTCCTAGGGATAAGCTTTGGCATAGAATGGAGGAACTTGGGGTTCCTAGGCATTTGAGAGCAGCTGTGCATAGAGTCTATGAAGAGGTGAAAGTCAAAATTAGAACTTCAGCAGGGATTTTTGAAAGTTTTAGAAGCGATATCAGGGTCAAGCAAGGTTTCCCTTTGTCTCCCACCCTTTTTGGCTTATATATTGACAAGCTTGAAGAGTGGCTAAATTCTAAAGGGCGTGACAGTATCCATTTGAGAAAATTCATTATAAGGCTAATTTTGTGTGTAAATGACCTTATATTGATTTCTAAATCAGCTCTTGGTTTGCAAGAGCACTTACGTTCCCTTGAGTATTTATGTAGAAGGGTGGGGATGCAAGTCAATATTAGCAAAATGAAAGTAGTGGTTTTCTCTAACAAAAGAAAGCATAACCAACATAAGTTCTACTTTGAAGGAAACATTCTGGAAGAAGTTGCAGACTACAAATACCTCAGAATTGACTTCAAAAGAAATTTAAGTTGGGATGGTTGTAGAAATAAAAGAGCTTTGGGGGGTTGGAAAACATTTTATGCCCTTCAAAATAGGTGTAGAGAGGCGGAACTGTGGGACTGGAAAACCACTCTAACTCTTTTTGGGCTTCTAGTGATTCTGGTGATTCTCTACGGTTATGAATTGTGGGCCAGTAGCGCAACTGACATGTGGTGTAAACAAATTGAGAAAATTCAAAAGTGCTTGGTTACAAATAAATTCAAAATTAAAAGTGCAGTTCCTTATGCTATCTTGTTAAGTGAAATAGGAGCTGCTCCTATTGAAGCAATTGCTATGGTGCGAGTCATAAGTTATTTGAAAAAAATTGAGAAAATGGAAGAGGATAGATGGCCTAGGGTTGTTTTTAATAACATATTATGCAAAAGAAACAAGACTTGGATGAGGAAAAATATCAAATGGTTTAGTAAATGGGGTATTTTCCTGAGCATGTGTCCTAAAAACAGTAAAGAGATTAAAAAAATTGTTATGGATAAGTTCCACAAATGCACTTGGGAGAAAGAGTTAGGGAGAAAAGAAGTACTACATTGAATATTTTAACCTGACTCATAAACATCAGCAAAAAGCGTACATAGGGGTGAATATTTATTGGAGATCTAAAATTATTATTGCTCAATTAAGGACTAATTCTCATCAACTCCATTGTGAAACAGGGCGCTGGAAAAGGCCAAAAGAAAGGTGGGAGGAAAGAGTAAGTATTTTTTTCTCTTCGGGAAAAGTGGAAACAGAAAAACATTTCATTTTAGAATACGAGGCCTTCAAAGACAATAGAGAAAATTATGTAGGTACTCCGACAGCTAGCTCTTGGGATAATCTATTCAATGAAGATTTTGTCGAGAAGCTCGGAGCGTTTATTGTAAAACTCCACATGAAAAGGGTCGATTACAAGAGCCAGATGGAGAAGCAATCTATCCCATAGGCTATTTTTAGCCTCGCAGACGTTAAAATTACTTTCTTTCAAAAATTTATGGGGCATTTTAATTGTGATGACAAGGATTGTGGTTAAATTTTGATTGGTGTTTTTTAAATTGGTTTTTTTATTATATATATGAATTCAACATCCTCAAAAATTTATGAAGCATTTTAATTGTGATGAGTTCACTTATCAAATTTGTGATTTCAATGAATCTGTGTTTGATTCTAAACAAATTAGATGTAAAAATAAACAACGAAACTTTTCAAAAGTTGCGCTTAAAAACTACTCTTTAAAGAAATGCTAGCCAATCACCAAAATATATTTGTAGCTTGTAAATTTAAAATTTAATTTTTGGTAAATATCTGGTGACCCCATTAATCTCTCACAACAATGACAAACCCTAATCTGTTAGGTTTATTTCAAATAGTAGTTGGGTTAAAGAGTTATTATTTAGATTTAAATTTTCTCTTTTCATATCTTAATAAATATTATTATAATGAATTAAAAAACACTCTTTACTAAGTCTTTTGATATATATATATATATATATATATATATATATATATATATATATATATATATATATATATATATATATATCACAATAAATGAAAACTTTAACTGGGTTTATTTCAAATGGTGATTTCATTATTTTCATGGTGAAGGAAGAGTTATTGCCAAGGTTAGTCTCTATTTTCATGTGTTCATATATATTGTTATAAGATTTAAAGTATAAAAGAAACATTTTTTTAATGAATTTTTTTATTTTTTAATATATATATATATATTTTAACATGTAGCTTGAGTGGCCCTAATGGTTAAGAGCATGTGTTTCCTCAAGTTCAAAACCAGAGAGGGTAGATTATGTATGCCTTGTTAGACTTAGCAGTCAAATCATTGCACGGAGGTGAGTCTCTTGTCCCACAAACAAAGGGGTCTCATACACCAATTTGGTGTATATGAGTATACTATTTTATTGATAGAACCAATATTTCATAAATATCACAAATCATGAACTATACAATTTGAATATTATATAAAATATATTAAAAAAAACAATCATAAACCATGCTATATAAAAAAAAATCGTGAACTATAAAGCTATAAATTGTTTGACTTATTCTTTGAAGGCAACATTCTTGAAGAAGTAAATGAATACAAGTACCTCGGGATTGATTTCAACAACAAACTTAACTGGGAGGATTACAGAAAGAAAAGAATTTTAGGAGGGTGGAAAGCACTATATGCACTTCGGTGTGAAACAAGGTAGTGGAAGCTTGGGAGGAAAGGGTATGTACTTTTTGCACTTTTGGGGCAGTGGAATCAGAAAAACATTTCATTTTGGAATGTGACGCTTTCAGATAGACCAGGGATAGTTACTGCAATATGTTAGCATCAATTCCATGGCATTGTCTTTTCAGTGAAGGAACTGTTAAAAGGTTGGATCAGCTCATCATCAATTGAATTACAGAAGGCAAAAAACAAGAAAGCTAGTGATCCCATAAACTATTTTAGTTCCTTGAACAATAAAATATCATTCATTCATAAAAAAACAAAAAACTATAAATTTCTTTGCCTCAAAATAAATAACGAAAAGTATATTATAAAAACAAAAAATCTAACCCTGCCATTCACTAAGCGTGATAAAAAGTATACCGACATTAAACAATCTTAACCAGCACAGTAGGGTTTTGCAGCTTTTTGCTTTTGCGACTACAGCTTTAGGCTTTCTGTTTTTCAGTCGTCAAAGCGATTCTCCAAGTCTTTGGTGTCGTAACCGTTATCTTTTATTTAATGCAAAAAAAAATATCTGTGAATGTTGTTGAATCTCTGTAAGTGTGATATGAGATGGATGATACTGGTGATAGTTGAAAATCGATTTGTTTACTAAAATATGGGTCGTTTTGTGGAGTCTTAGTCAGCTGCCACTCTCGCTAAAAGATGGATGAGATTAAGATTTCCTTTAATTTGAGTAAAGTTAAATGTTCATTACTAGCGTAGATTTGAATAAAGTTAACTTTCAACTAATCATATTGTATAACAGTATAGTTGCAATTCATAAGTATGATATAGATATTGAATTCATATATATAATAAAAAAGTTTCACTCAACATTATCTTATAAGGCTCTAAACTTTTTATTTTGGATTTGCTCATGATCAAACGTTTTTGGATTTTTTCAATTTGCTTCCATTTTGAGATAGGGGTGTTGCTAGCCCACAATTCACACCCATATAGCATCATTGGACAAACAAGGAGTCCAAAATGCACTTTAATCATTTTCCAATTCCATAACTCTGCCTCTCTACATATGTTTTGAAGAGCATATAATGCTTTCCACCCTCCTAATATTCTCTTCTTTTTGTAGTCCTCCCAACTAAGTTTGTTGTTGAAATGGATCCCGAGGTATTTGTACTCATTTACTTCTTCAAGAGTGTTGCCTTCAAAGAAGAACGTATGCTAAATCTGCTTCCTTTTATTAGAGAAAATCATTATCTTGGTCTTGCTAATATTGACTTGCATCCCCACTGCTCTACAAAAATGCTCAAGGGTATATAGGTGTGTCTACAATCCATGGGCAGATTTAGAAATCAATACAAGATCATCAACATATAAAATAAGCTTTACCACAAACTCCCCCAACTGAACACCATGCCCACCTTGCAAATTTAGCCACTTTTCCAAATTATCAATATATAAACCAAAAAGAGTAGGGAATAGAGGCAACCTTGCTTGATTCCAATGTCACTTCTAAAGCTTTCTGAAATAGCCTCTAAGGTTCTAGTTTTAACTTTCACCTCTTCATAAAGTCTATTGACAACAACTCTATAATGCAAAGGAATTTCAAGTTCTTCCAATCTACACCACAACTTATCTCTAGGGACTGTGTCAAATGCCTTTTTGAAGTCAACAAAACAACATAATACTTCTTCTTTACCCGAACCTTCTCAATAATGTGTCTCAGCCTGATGTCATGATCCACATTAAAATGCTTTGGCCTAAAACCCACTTGCCCTTTTGCACTTTTTCTTTTACTTCTACCACTTACTGATTCTATTTTCTACCGTGCTACCAAAAAAATTTGCAAACAAAAGATTGATCATAATGATTCTATAATTAGAAGGATTATTAATGTCTCCACTTTTAGAATATTTGCATAATCTATAAAAAATAATGAAAATAATCCAGCCAAAAAATGGTTGCTTCAGTAAGGCTTGTGAAAATGACTGACCTAGAATCAAGTTTTTGATTCCGATCTTTTCAAGATTCCAGCCAAAAAAAAACGGTTGCTTCGGTAAGCTTGTGACAATGACTGCCCTGGAATCAAGTTTTTGATTCCGAGCTTGACTATTGCTTTTTGTTCATGGTGTTTGGTTCCTTTGGTGGGTTAGGTTAGGTTGTGACAATGATAACTGGCATGGAATCATGGTTTTGATTCCGAGCTTGACATCTTTTTGTTCTTGTTCAGGTCGGTGATGTCTTTAGTTTTCTATGGGGAGCCTGCCTCCAAAGCAAGAGCTTCCTGGCTCTCAATCTACTGTAGAGTTTTTAGGTATGTTTTTTTAGAGCTTCGTGGGTCTCAATCTACTGCAGAGTTTTTAGGTACGTTTTTTTGCTGCTTTCGTTTTCCTACCTAATATGGTAGTTCTGCAGGAGTAGTTAAACTAGAATATTAAGTTGACTTATTGGGCAGAAACTAGAATATTAAATCGACTTATTGGGTAGAAACTATGGGATCTTATGTGTATGAAAAGAGGCCACATCATTTCTTTTATTGTTTTCTAGATGTTTTATTGTCTTCTAGACCGGCAACATATTGCATTTGTCTTTTCTTTTTCTAAACTTTGTTTTTTTTTTTTTTTCTTGAGGGTAGTAAGCTTTAGGGTTTCGAGAGTCGATCTTCAGTTCGAGAACGCATCAGCTTTCTGCAACAGATGTCTGGACAGAGGTGATCAATCAATCGGACCAAACTGAAAAGAGACAGAGCATCAGCGTTCTGCAACATGGGTATGTCATACATATTACACACCGCTACTATCTATGTGTATGGAACATTGTAATTCTGTCTGGTTATAAATAGTTTGGGTCCTAAATTTAATTAATATTAAATAAGATGAAAGATGAAATAGCATTAAAAATATAATTTAAAAAACAAAAAATAATACACTGTCTTTTGTACTCTAAAAAAACGTTTTGTAAGTGGAAAAGTTTGATTCACATGTTAGATCTAAAATTAAGATGCATCTATATTAGTCATTATTTTTCTCCCAAATTAATTTAATTGAAAAAAAATTTAGACTTGAACTGAGTGAGAAAGGGATGACTTGAACCTGGATTTTGCACTCTACAAAAGTTTGCAAGTTAAAAAATTGGATTCTCATGTTAGATCTCTAATTAAGATGGATCTATATTAGAAATTATTCTGCCCAACAACTCAAATTAATTTAATTGACAAAAATTTTAATCTTGAATAGATTGAGAAAGAGATGACTTGAACCTTGGATAAGGAAGATAATAAGAATTTTTAGATTTGAATCTGATGAAGAGGATAACAACTATTCTGCCCAACCATACATATAAATTCAATAAATTCAATTAACTAATAAATTTAAATAACAAAATTTATTTAATTTAATTAATAAATTTAATTAAAAAGCTCATTTATAGATAAATTCAATTGACTAATAAATTTAACTAGCATTTGCCCCTAAGGGTTCAAAGGTACACCAAAGGAACGAAGGAATGGACATGGACTTTGTGTTAACTCTTGTGCACATCAAAGGGTGCAGTCTCCATCATTGATGCCCACAAAATCGCACTGCACAGCAACATGGCTGTGTGCTATCTAAAGCTCCACATGGCGAGCAGGAAATTCCATATGAAAATGGACTGCTCAAATGTCAAGAGCACGAAGCGACTCCGGTGAGGGACAAAAGGGCAGTTGCCGAAATGATTCAGCGCAACATGAACATATCCAGTTAACCTGTGTCTGGCTTCACACTCAAACCTAGAAAACATCCCAAAGCTACTCAAAACTGCCTTAACCAATTCATGGCGGCTTTAGCTTCTGAGCCAAAGAAAAATGAAAAATGTATAACTCTGTCAAAATTCTGAAGACCATGACAATGGAAGGGAGCCAAACAATCTGACCGATTATGTGAAACACTGCCCCAAGCCCCTCGTATTTAGATATCTGTTAATGGATAGCTAGTTGCTTTCCTTACATCACTGGTTGTAAGCTGGTGGCTCTGGTTGGCATATTTAATTTTGGCATGCGTTGGATACAGTTCACCTAATGTCTCCAATTTTTATGATTAAGAAAATCACTGATTGCATCTGGGCGACCACCTTTGGTGGTGATGCATTTTTTGAATCTGACACAAGGGTATTTTATTTATTGTATATATAATAATGCAGGTTTCAAGTTTTATAAACCCACCTCTGTAATTGTAAATCCACCTGAAATAGAGGATAACGAAGCCATTGGGACACATGGAGGAGCCCTGAAGAAAAATCGATGAAAAATGGGAGAAGCTCAGCTTTTTTAGTGAGAGCTTTTGGTAGAGTTTTATAAATCCAAGGGTGGAGTTTGCTAAACTTTTGATCTCTCCGTTTTCATCACTTGAAGAAAAATATGAAGTTTTAAGGAGTTTCAGCAAAACAGATTGGCAACAATTTTTTTTTTTTTTTTTATACAGTGAAGAAATCGGAAATTTTTGCATACAAAATAGCTTGTGAGCCATCAATGGCTGGAGGTATGATTTATTGGGCATTTATTTTTATTTTACAATTCTTTTAGAGTAATTATTCCGCATTTTAGAATCGTTATTTTTAAGTTATCATTTGGTATCAGAGCCAGGTTACATCTCTGCCTTGGTGATTTATAGACATCTTTGGTTAAATGTTTTATTTTTAGAATTTTCTGAATTAAAGCATTTATTTGGAAATGTGTATAAGTTTGGCTAAATGTTTTATTTTTAGAATTTTCTGAATTAAAACATTTATTTGGAAATATGTCTAATTTTTGCTCAATATGCATGAATATTATAGTTTTATTTATGCAAATCATCGTTATTCTTATATCTTGTTAATTTTTATAAGAAATAATGTCTAGTGATCCATATAATTTTTAATTGATTAGAGAATAGCCACAACATCTCTAATTAAATAAAATTATATATTATGATCGATTAGGATCACATAAAGAATATTTAGACATTAATTGTAATTAATTATATTAAATATAATAAAATTTATCCCACGGGAATTTTTTCTATATTTATGTAATTAATTAGGATAAAATATTCATAACTTACCCACAGGAGTTATGAATTAATAGTTTTATCATAAAGTTCAAAACTAAGATAGAATTTATATCAAATTATACTCATAATATACCCTTAGAATTATGAATTAAGTGAATAATTTGATAAATTCTATCATAAAGAATAACTGAATCTGCTTGAATTGAAAATTTAGTCCACAGACAATTTTTATGTCATTAGATTCAATTTTAAGCATGATTTACATTGGTAAAGCATGAAATTTTATTTAGGCCTCAATTTTAACATAATCATGTGATCTTTAATTTTATGCAGCTGTACTACCTGCAAATTTCTCTGAAATTCATACTGATATCCCTGAAATTAAGGGAGATAACTATAAGGTCTAGAAGGAGAGAGTTCTCATTCATTTGGGGTGGATGGACATAGACTATGCTATTAGGAAAGATGAACCATCGGCACTCAATAATACCAGCACTGCAGCAGACATCACACTTTATGAATGATGGGAACGATCTAATCGCCTAAGCGTGATGTTCACTAAGACTAAAATTTCAGCTGGTATTCGTGGTTCCGTTGAATAGCATGAAAAGGTCCGAGACTTGCTGAAAGCCATTGATGATCAATTCGTCACTTCAGACAAGGCACTAGTAAGCAACCTAATTATGAAGTTCTTATCCCTAAGGCTCACCAGTGTAAAAGGTGTGCGCAAGCACATCATGCAAATGAGGGACACTGCGGCTCAATTGAAGAGACTCGATGTTGAAATATCAGAGTCTTTCCTGGTGTACTACATCCTGAACACCCTTCCGCACCAATAAAGACCCTTCAAAATCTCATACAACACACATAAAGATAAATGGTCAATTAATGAACTCATGACCATGTGTGTTCAAGAGGAAGAGAGACTGGTGATGGAAATGGGAGAAAGTGCAATGCTAGCAACATGAGGAAAGGGAAAATCTCAAGCCAATCGAAAAGGGAAAGGTAAAGTACCTCCCCAAACTAATATCAAGAAGGATTCCAAGTGTTTCTTCTGTAAAAAGAAGAGACACATGAAAAAGGAATGCGCCAAATTTCAAAAATGGCTTGCGGACAAAGGTAATCCAATCTCGTTTGTTTGTTATGAATCTAATATGGTTAATGCCAATATTAACACCTGGTGGATTGATTCTGGATCAACAATTCACATTTCGAATTCCTTGCAGGGTTTGCAAAACCTAAGGAAGGCAATGGGCAATGAGCAAAGCATCTTATCAAGAAACAAGATGGGCTCGCATGTGGAAGCTATAGGAACATGGTATTTGACTTTAAGTAGTGTCTTTGTTTTAGAATTAGAAAATACCTTTTATGTACCAATTTTTTCTAGAAACTTGATTTCAGTTTCAAGGCTTGTACCTTTTGGATATTCCTTTAACTTTTCAGAAGCATCCTTCAGTTTATTTCATAAATCTGATTGTGTTGGGAATGGTATTTTGTCTAATGGTCTTTACTGCATTAATTTACAAAACAATGTCACTTATGATTCAATGCATGTTCACATTGGCACTAAAAGATGTGTTATTAATGAAAATTCCTCTAAATTATGGCACCAGAGACTAGGTCATATCTCCATAGAAAGAATTAAAAGATTGGTAAATGAAGGGGTACTTAATACTCTGGATTTTACTGATTTTGAGACTTGTGTGGACTGCATAAAGGGAAAGCAGACCAACAAGTCAAAGAAAAGTGCCAATAGGAGTTCGGAGATATTAGAGATCATACATACTGATATATGTAGTCCAGAAATGGACTCACATGGTCAAAGATACTTCATCTCTTTTATAGATGATTACTCATGATATATGTATCTCTACATGCTTCATAAAAAGAGCGAAGCATTAGATGCCTTTAAGATATTTAAGGCTGAAGTACAGAAACAATACGGCAAGCAAATTAAAATCGTGAGATCAGATAAAGATGGAGAATATTATGGTAGATACACAGAGGATGGACAAGCACCTGGGCCATTCGCAAAATTTCTTCAAGAGCATGGAATTGTTGCCCAATACACCATGCCTGGTTCACCCAACCAGAATGGTGTAGCATAAAGAAGAAACTGAACATTATTAGACATGGTGCGGAGTATGCTTAGCAGCTCCAATCTTCCTAAATCCTTGTGGATTGAAGCACTTAAGACGACAGTGTATATATTAAACCGAGTTCCAACCAAGGCTATTCCTAAAACACCATTTGAATTATGGAAAGGTTGGAAACCGAGTTTGTGACATATGCGCGTTTGGGGATGCCCGTCTGAAGTGAGAATATATAATCCACAAGAGAAGAAGCTCTACCCAAGGACCATTAGTGGGTATTTCATTGGATAGGCTGAAAGGTCTAAAGGTTACAGATTTTATTGTCCATCTAACAACAATAGGATTGTGGAATCAAGAAATGCAAAGTTTCTTGAAAATGACTTGATCATTGGGAGCGATCAAACCAGGAACATAGTTTCTGAGAAGGATCATTCAGAATATCAACCTTCCACCTCAAGTGATAGATTGGTTATTGCTCACAACACCCCTCAAGTACAAACTGGTGTTGAACAACCAATTGTTGAAGTTCCACAAGTTGTTGACGACATTCTAGTAGATCAGATAGTTCAAGAATTGCCAAGAATTCTTGAACAACGAGTTGAACCACATACTTCTCAGGAATATGGTGGTACAACATTAAGAAGATCTACTAGACCAAAGAGATCAACAATTCCTGATGATTATGTCGTGTATCTACAAGACTCTGACTACAACATTGGAGTCGAAAATGATCCCGAGTCTTTTTCACAAGCCATGAGTTGCAAAGAATCAGAATTATGGTACGATGCCATGAAGGAAGAGATGAATTCTATGAAGAGTAACGAAGTCTGGGATCTTGTTGAGTTTCCTAATGGTGCAAAAGCCATTGGATGTAAATGGGTCTTTAAGAAAAAGAAAGACTCATTGGGCAACAGTGAGAGATACAAGGCAAGACTTGTTACAAAGGGATTCACTCAGAAAGAAGGAATCGATTACACGGAGACTTTCTCTCATGTATCTAAGAAAGATTCCTTGCGTGTTATTATGGCATTAGTAGCCCATTTTGACTTGGAGTTGCACCAAATGGATGTGAAAACGACTTTTCTCAATGGATATCTAGAGGAGGAGGTTTACATGAAACAACCGGAAGGATTCTCCTCTAGTGATGGTGAGCAATTGGTTTGCATGCTCAAGAAATCATTATATGGATTAAAACAAGCATCCCGCCAATGGTATTTGAAATTTCATAATGTAATTTCTTCTTTCGGTTTTGTAGAAAACATTATGGATGAATGTATATACCTAAAAGTCAGTGGGAGTAAAATCTGTTTTCTTTTTTTATATGTGGATGATATTTTGATAGCAACCAATGATAAGGGTTTGCTGCATGAGGTGAAACAATTCCTCTCTAAAAATTTCGATATGAAGGATATGGGTGAGGCATCTTATGTCATTGGCATTAAGATTCATAGGGACAGATTTCGAGGCATCTTGGGTCTGTCTCAGGAAACCTATATTAATAAAATTTTAGAGAGATTTCGAATGAAGGATTGTTCACCAAGTGTCGCTCCCATTGTGAAGGGTGGTAGGTTAAGTTTGAACCAATGCCCAAAGAACAACTTTGAAAGGGAACAAATGAAGAACATTCCATATGCTTCTTTTGTCGGAAGCGTAATGTATGCTCAGGTCTGCACAAGACCTGACATTGCATTTGTTGTGGGAATGTTGGGACGATATCAGAGTGATCCAGGTTTAGACCACTGGAGAGCTACAAAGAAAGTAATGAGGTACCTTCAAGGAACCAAAAACTACATGCTTATGTATAGACGGATGGACAATTTGGAAGTGATTGGCTACTCAGATTCTGACTTTGATGGATGTGTTGATTCACGCAAATCAACATCAGGATACATTTTTATGATGGTCGGTGGAGCTGTATCATGGAGGAGTACCAAGCATACCTTGATTTCCACTTCCACTATGGAAGCCAAGTTCGTCTCCTGTTTTGAGGCTACATTACATGGTGTATGGCTTAAGATTTTCATTCATGGGCTTAGAATTATGGATTCTATCTCTAAGCCATTGAGAATATATTGTGATAATTTAGCTGTTGTTTTTATGGCTAAGAACAACAAAAGTGGGAGTCGAAATAAACACATCGACATTAAGTATTTAGCTACAAGGGAACGTGTTAAAGAAAAGAAAGTGGTCATTGAGCACGTTAGCACTGAGTTGATGATCGCTGATCCTTTGACTAAGGGCATGCCACTGTTTAAATTCAAGGATCATGTAATAAATATGGGACTTGGTTCCATTATGTAGTTTCTCGTTGTATGAACAATGTTATTTTAATGAAATTCTTAAATTTTTTATGTTTTTTCTCATATTTATGTGCACCTTAATTTGATTTGAGAGAATTCATCTATGTAGGACCAAGAATAAACATAGGGTTTATTCATTAAGAAATTGTTGCCACATAAATTTTAATAGAAATAAATACATAGTAATACATGGAAGATAATACTCGTCATTAGAGGATTTATCGCCATGATTCATGTATCTATTACTTAATACAGATTATCAATGGGTTTTAAGATGAGACATTAAGTTTGGAAGTATGGACAAAGTGGGAGAATGTTATGCTCCCTAATGTTACGCTCCCTCTCCCAGTCATTTCTGGAAATAACTGCAGTAATTATGATTTCCTTAATTTATGGAAACAAACTGCAGTAATTTCCTTAAATTACTGAAATCAACTACAGTGAATTAATTTCTTGTTGGGAGCTTCTGAAGTGGTCCATTACTCCCACTACAGTTCTCTACCATGATTGTGGAACACTTGACACATAGCCAACATAAGCTTGATGGAAGCTTGGCTACAGGTATTTTTGTTTGGTCCTCAAGCTCACTAACTCAATCACCTTCAGTTTTACACCATCAAGTTAGAGTGAGGAGAGCTTGGAAGTCCTTTCAGATTTCTGTATCCTTTAATTTTTGCTTTAGTGAGAGCTTTTGGGAGAGTTTTATAAATCCAAGGGTGGAGTTTGCTAAGCTTTCTATCTCTCTGCTTTCATCACTTGAAGAAAAATATGAAGTTTTAAAGAGTTTCAGCAAAACAGATTGGTAGCGAAAAAAAAAAATTTATACAGTGAAGCAACCAGAAATTTTTGCATACAAAATAGCTTGTAAGCCATCAATGGCTGGAGGTATGATTTATTGGGCATTTATTTTTATTTTACGATTCTTTTAGAGTAATTATTCCGCATTTTAGAATCGTTATTTTTAAGCTATCAATATAGACACCAATAAAGACATCCAGTTAGAACAATAAAATATCAACACTGATAAAGACTTACTGTGAGAAAAATATTAGCTTACATTATATGGAAGAATGATTTAACACTACAATGTTTGCAAGGTTTTTACATTTCAAAGTTTGACATAAAATTGATAAAAACTGTTTTTTTAATATATTAGCTATAAATAATAAATGCAATATAATTAAAAATTCTCAAAATCAAGAGTTTCTTTTCTCAATTACCAAGGCTTACGTTTTCTCAATTACCACTTATTAGGCTTTTGTTACTTTTTCCTCAACTTGCTATACTAAAAAAACATGAAAATTAAAAAAAAAAAAAAACAAAAAAAAATTACTTCATGAAAATGATTATAATTGCTAACATTAAATTTTTTTCATGAAAATGATTATAATTGCTATACTAAAAAACATGAGAAATTAAAAAAAAAAAACATGAAAAATTACTTCATGAAAATGATTATAATTGAAGGACTTACCTAAAACCGTTCGCACAAATATGAAAACTAAAACTAATATACAGCTTGTCAGCATCCATCCAGACCATCTAAATACAACTTAAATTTAAATACGACTTAAATCTCTCACATCTATACGTATCTTTTCATGAAAGTTTACAGCTGAGAAGTTTGATTTTCTTAAGAAAACCTAACATGTCTTCACGGTATAACAATGTTTACCGTATAACAATTGGTATTCCAAAAAATATATATAAGAGTGTTCCTTTTGAGGTTCACATTGGTTGATCAAGTTGTCCAGAGTCCCTTTTGAGGTTCACATTAATGGGCAGCATCGACTTTCTCTTCGTCCTTTTCATGAATTTATGATGACTGGACGTGGACTTGATTCGCAACAGTGTTTTCGGATATTTATCAAATTTTTTGGAGGCTTTTACTGTTTTTATAAATGGATATAATAATAAATGTTTTTGGAAAGTTTTATAAAAAGAAATTTATGATAAAGAAGAATATTCATTAAAATTTATATAGTTTATTGGTTTTCAAAATTGTAGTATTTTATTTTTATCATTAAAAAATATTAAAATTAAAAAAATTTCTTAATATTATAATTTTTTAAAATTAATTTAAAAAAAAATTAATAATACTTTCAAAGTTTTGAAATTTAAATTTAAATAAATATATACTTAAAGGAAACACACTTTTCCATTTTTATTTATCTTTAAAATACATCAAATTATTATCCCAAAAAACACTCTTTAAATACACCATGTTTATCCATATAGTTATATTCAATCAAATTATTATCCAAAAGAAACCTTTAGGTTTACTTTTGGTTTTTATCATCTATTAATGGTTCTAATATATTTTAGACGCTGATAATAAAAATTTGTAGGTTATTTTAGATATTGTACTTATTAGAAAATTTATGTTCAAATGTTTGATTAATGGTTAGTAAACTATTTAGAAGTGAATTTGACACTAATAATTTCTAAATGTTGGCAATATTAGAGGTGAGGAGTATGTGTCTACTTCAGTAGTTGTTGGTGACCTAGGAACAACATGGATGTTCAATGAGGCGTTGTGGGATATCTCTAGGATATACGAGCGAATTATGGAGTGGCTCTACATTAATCCTATTCCGGATAAGGTATGTAAGGATCTGTCCATCAGAATTAGACCACATTGTATCCATATTCTGGCTCTATTTTTCAATGGAGCACAACGGGAAGGACTCTGCGGATGGGGTGCTTGGCTTAAAATGGAGGGCGAGGAGTGCTACCATATCATCTGGAATGGGGGCCCAGGTACAAACAATAAAGCAGAGATCATGGCTCTATGGAGCGGGCTCATAGTGGCCCATTACTTGATGATTCCTAGCATTGATATATACGGGGATTCCCAGATTGTTATTGAAGGCATTTCGGGCAAGGCATCTCTCAGTTGTACACATCTCTGTGGGTGGGTTGATCGCATTATCCATATTCTATCAAAGTTTCAGAGAGCTTCCATCCATCATATATACAGAGATTTAAACAGGAGGGCGGATAGGCTATCAAAATTGGGGCTGGAACAAGATTTTGGTTTCATAACAGTCATCCATTACTGTGATTACAGGGAAAGGGCTTCTTCCACATTCACATTGTAGGATCATATTATTTGGGTTGTTGTATATTACCTTTCTCTGTTTTTTCTGTTTTCATGTATATTTGGCCATATACTCTGTATTTCAATGGTACTTGTTCATATTTCTTTCGGTACAGTAGCTGGGTGCTATCATTAGGAGCATGAGTACCTGATCTTTTTTATTGAGCTGGGGCTTCTGCATCATATTTTTAATACTGGAACAAGTGGGTATGTGCTCTAAATGAACCTAGTATAGATGTTATTGGTGGAAACTTAATGAAAAACAAACGCGCTTGGTTATACAACAAGGTTTCAACAGTGGGTTATCAATTTCAGAACATGCGAATTTGTTTTAGAAACATGCTATTGATCTCTACGGACGGCCTTTTAATATCAGGATCAAGCGAGCCTGTCCACTATTTCGTACCTGGGTTCATACTGATTTTCCCTCTTGGATGCTGTCTGTGCGAGATGTATTCAGGTATTGGTGCACATTACCTACCCCAGTTAATGGTGCTATTTGCTTGGTTTTGACAGGTTTCATATTTGCCTTCAATGATAGTTCCGACTGAACATGATGCTGGTTATTATGATATGGTATGACGGTCACTATTTTATTTGGACGGATCACTAGCTCACACATTTAGTGATTTTGGTTTAGGAATTTTGGATACTCTGAGACATATTTGGATGTCAATGTATGTCGGATCACTATAGTATGCTTTTCATTTCCCACTTGGGGCTACTTCTCTTTCTATTAGATGCCTGGGCATTTTTGGATGCATCACAATTTAAAAGATTTATCTTTGGAACCAACTTTGGGCTTTTATCAAAGTCCCTGTATGTAAAATCCTGTATGTGATTGGGATTATTATCTTTTGTCTGACATGGGTCACCCTGCCCTCCTGGATGGGGTTTGGGCTGGGCTTCTATCTTCAAATGCGAATGTAATGACTTATGGAATGTTTTTTCACAATATATATATATAAACAAAACAATGTTTTTTCTCTTGTGAAAAAAAAGTAGTTGTTGGTGACCCTGCTTATCACTACAATGCTATTGAAGTCCCAACGGTGGTGGTCGCTACTCCTCCCGAAATTCAACACGACTCACATGTTCCATCGCCTCCGGTGCCTGATATTCATTCTTCCTCTAAAAAATCAGCAGCAGAAGTGTGTCCTCCCAAATCTCAATGCAGCAACGATGCTCCTCCTGGAAAGTTAAATAAGAATAATGGGAAGAATGGGACTCTTCCAATGAACTAAATTCCTTCTCAAATTGGACTAACCATTTGTTTTTATGGTTGTTTCCTTCCAGTGATAGGGATGGTGGTTTGTCATCATATCCACCCACCCAAATTTAAGTTTAGGTCAACTATAAGTTCTTGATTTGTTTTTATAATTGTTTCATTCTAGTAATAGTAATAGTAATAGGGATGGTGGTTTGCCATCATATCTACCTACCTCAAAATTTTAAGTGAACTATAAATTTTTGATTTGATTTGTTCTTATAATTTTCTAGTAATAAGGATGATAGAGATGGTGGTTTGTCATCCTATCTACCCACCCAAGTTTAAAGACGATAAAGATGGTGGTTTTTCATCATATCTACCCACCCAAGTTTAGGTCAACTATAAATTCTCAATATTGTTACTTGTAAACTATTCTATATATATTTCTAGAAATTACTAGTTCCTCATTCAAATTTTAATTTTATGAATATATATCGTACCTTTACATAATTGTTGCAGAATATGGATAAATTGTTGCAGAATATAAAGAAAAACATATTGAAGAGGCGCTAAGCATTTGTGATTTTCCACGTGTGAGCAGTAGATATATATTGTTTTTTCTTTTGAATTAAAAATACAATACAATGCTGCAAACATTTTTGATATTTATAATACTTTTATATAATTGTTATCCAATATTTTCATATATTTTTATATTGTTTAAATTTTGTTAAAATTAGAATTTTATATGATTAATAAGAATGTTTTTAATTATATATATATATATATATATATATATATATATATATATATATATATATATATATATATATATGTGGTAGTATAATTAGCAAAAAGCATGTTAGCAAGTTTTTGTGCATCTAAGTGATTGGAAGTTCAATCTATGGAACATGTCTTACTAGCTGAGCTTACTAAAAAAAAAAAAAGTTATAAATTGTTAAATAGTTTTAAGTCATTTCAAAATTTTCATATTATCAAAATCTCAAAAAATTAAATGAAATAGGGAATTTTGTTTTGCTAAAAAAATACACTTACTTAAAAAAGGCTCTTAATTGCAAAATAGAATATTATGTCATAAATAAAAAATATGTTACATTTGACCTTTCTTTTATATAACAACTTTTCTTCTCCAAAAAAAATGTTTTTTTGTAATAGAGAGGAATATAAAAAACAATATGTAATTTCCCACAATCCAAAGAAGCACTATCCAAAAAGGGATGTTGTTAAAATTCTTGACTAAAGAGCTATGCTACTCTATGCTAGTTTATTTCTAGGTGCATTTCATTTTTGAAGTAAAATGAAAAAAATAAAACCTTAAAAAACCATTACCTCAAAAATTAGTTATTGTTAAAAGTTTGGATCTGTACATTATAACACAAAAATACTACTTTGTAGAGATTCAAAAAATTATGAGACCATAAACTTCTATTAGTTATTGTAAAAGTTTGGACCTGTACATTATAACACAAAAATATTACTTTGTAGAGATTCAAAAAGTTATGAGACCGTAGACTTCTATTAGTTAAAAGTTTGGACCTGTACATTATAATACAAAAATACTACTTTGTAAAGATTCAAAAAGTTATGAGACCATAGAATTCTCTAGAATGTTGGCATTTTCTTGTATCAACAAACTATGGAGTCATTTAATAGGTTATGTATCATATATTTACATGGTCTTTTATGTACAACCAACTAGCATGCTTTTGTTGTCAAAGGCACACCCTCACCCTGCTTAGATAAAGAATCATTATGTCCCTAATAGATATATTGGTAACTTACAGGTACTAAAAGGTCCAAAAAGTTCTCTTAATCACATTTTCCTGTGTTGTTAAATTGATGTTTTTCATATGAGAAATATTTTTCATCCAATCAATAATAATCATATAATAGCCCATGATTCGTAACCGATGAATAGCCTTTGTCCTCACAAATTTTAACAGATAAAAGAAGTGCTATGAATTCAACTCAACTATTTGAACCATGCTCAACATTGTCTTTGAAAGACAAGTAGCAATGATTAGAGACATATACTTCAAAACAAAGTCTATAGATATTGTCATTTCCTTGGCATGCTTCATAAAAAAAACACCCATGAAAGAATATGATCAATAACTATTGAACCCACTAGCCTCGCACTTGCAATTTTTAACTTTATTTGGTATGAACTGAAGAGTATTCAAACACCCATGAAAGAATATGATCAACTATTGAACCCACTAGCCTCACACTTGGAATTTTTAACTTTATTTGGTATGAACTGAAGAGTAGTCATGTCTTTGATGCTACAAATTTCGGATGAATGACTCTGCCTTCAAAAATAACATTATTTTGAGAAGTTTAAATTCCCTAATACATATGGATAATAAGTGATATAAATTCTTTTAATTATCACCCATTAAACCATTCTTCAAAATAAAGATCCATTCTTTTGTTTCCCTAGGGTTTGAAAATTTGAAGAACTAAGGCAACCTCTACTTAGATAATATTTGAGAAAATACAATGAACAAAAAGATATTGAATATCATTAGACTTTTCCTTGAATAAGAAGCATAGAGTGAGAAAATTCATGTTTATCTTTCATAGAACATCTTGTTGGGTATGCATTATATTCATTCCACGACTATCCTCACATGTTTCATATTGTGTTAGGCACAACAAAGGGGTTACAAAGGGGGTGAAACCTCTCATGCTCAAGGTGTTCAAGCATAGTACCCTCAATTTTTTGGGTGGTTTTTTACATCCATTTTGGTGGTTTTCAACACATGTTTTCACCTTTAGCAGTTTTGTGGTGCATGGAGGTTTTGTAGTTTCGGTTAAGGAAATACAATTGTATTCTAATTCATGGTAAATGGATTGGTGATTTATGGATGCTACTGGATATATATATATATATATATATATATATATATATATATATATATATATATATATATATATATATATATGCGTGTGTTTGTTTGTGTGTATCATATTGTAAAACTATAAAGATGAAGATATTGAAAAATCTTGTTGGTTTTCTTGGTATTGGTTTCTAGGATCAAATAACAATGTTATTTTGTGTGCTTTCTATTGCATCCTTTTTATGTTAATTAAGAATATATTTGCAACAACTAATCGTACAAGGTTAAAACCTACACATTCAACACAAAACTTTTTGGGGGGGCCTTTAGTTTCAAAAAGGATTCCACCACCAATCAAAGACTAGAACTCAATTTATAATTAAAGCATGATAAACTTGCTACGACCATAATATCCACTAGAGGAGTTGCACACCCAAACGAGCTTTTCATTATTATTTGAAATTATGAAATGATATTTTTCCAAAAGTTGAATGTACTTCTCCCACCTAAATTTCCCACCCACAAAAAGTCTCAAATGATCAATAGTTAACCAACGCTAGTGCCAAATTGTAGTGGATTAAGGGTCCACTACTTTAAAAAGCATAGTCCACCTTCTATGTTGGAGAAATGAGGTTATATATTTAGGAAGAAAAATATTCTAGTCACATCCGATAATAACATCAACAACTATTATTCTCACTGAAGAGCCCAAGCCACTTTATATCCCCTTGTTTATTATTCTTATCTAGTCAATTAAAATGTCAGGGGAAATGTATTTATCGAGAATGAAATCTCTTGATAGGTTGAGTTTGGATATAAATTTCCTACCATTTAGCTGCAAGAGGTTTACCAAAAAGTACATCTTTTAAACCCTACCATCCTCTTTCCTTGGGAAGGGAGGTTTTTTTCTAGCTTTCCAAATGCAAATATTTGTAATCTCCACTACCCCTCCAAAGGAAATTGAAGCACAATTTTTGAATATTATCTAAAATTCCCTTTTAATTATGTGCCAATGGGTGCCAATATATCGAGATTGCTTCTAGTACTTATTTAACTAGGACTAACATGATACCTCTAGAAATCCATACATTACATAAATATATCCTTGTTTAAACTTTACCAACGAGCGAGTGGCAATATGCCTTTTTATTGTTATTAGGTTTGATGCCAAAACTAAGGTATTTTATATTCTCATCCAAATTTCCATTCACACAATGTAATAAAAAATCCAACTATGTTGTAAGGTGTTTCTCCAAAGAACAAGCGTATGATATAGACTTATGACATAAATATTTAAGATATCCAAAACTTTATGGATTTCTCATTCTAATCCAAGATAGAAAAGAAATATATCATCTAAAAAATGAAGATGAGTCAGGGGGATCCATATATCCACCTTCACACCACTCACCTTCCTGTGGGATTTGTATCTAGAAGCAATCTACTCAAGCCCTCAAATCCCAATAGGAATACATATGGGGACAATGGACAACCTTATTAGATACCCCTTAAATGCTTAAAAAAAATATTATATCAATTGATTAGGTTTTCCATATGCATATACATCCCATAATCCACTTGGTAATTCTCAAAGAAAATTTAATCAATAGTAGCATCAAATTCAAGAAAGTCCAGGAAACTTGATCGAAGAATTTTGACAGATGAAGTTTAATAATGAGGGAAGGGGTATAATGTTCCTTTATACTATGTGATGCCTCTTCAGTGACACCAAAAACTTCATGGATATTTATTCCTTCAAAAAAGGTGAATTTATCATTAGATATAGCCTACAAGAGGATATGTTTGATCATTGTCACAATCACTTTTTAAATGACCTTGTAGACCATGATGTAGAGGGAGATTGACTTGAAATAAATAAACATTTAGTTATTATCCACTTTGAGAATTAAAGAAATAAAAGTGGAATTGATATTTCCTAGTACCTACCTCGCTAAATGTGTTGGCATTGATGTCAACCTAGTAGCATGGTGTTGGAGACTGCATTGATGTTGTGTTGAGATGATAGTTGATGAGTGTTGCAGTGAGTGATGGTTGGCATTGATGTCAACTTGGACTTGGTTTGGAGATAATATGCATATCATATAATTTCCTTGGTATCTATGGTTTCTTTAGAAAATTTTCATGTTTTAGATGTTTTGATGGATGTTGTAGGTGCTTGCTAGCTTTGTTGGTTAGTCAATCAACTAGTTCTCCATGTAGATGATGCTTGTGATAAGATGAACTTAATTGTTGGATGATACTTGAAGTGTTTCCTTTGAGGTGTTCTTGATGCTAATGATTATGTTTAAAGGTGTTGTAGAGGTTGTTGTGATTTATCAAGTTTCCTTCTACAACTGAGCTTGATGTTTGATGCCACTAAATCTAGTTTCTACTCTCATGAGTTGGTTATTGCACTTATGATGTATACATCATGTATGAAATATTTATGACGTTTTAAAGATGATTTTTAAGGCTTGTCATGGATTGGACAAGTTTTACAGATGTCAGAGATACTGAGAAACAATTTGGAGGGAGTTCTGAGTTGAAGACACTGTGTTTTTTCTTCATCCCCTTCTCAGTCACATGGAGGGAGGCCTATAGGAGCGACTATAGCTCCAGTCACAGGCAGGGTAGTGTTAAGGGGGTGACTGGGCCTATAAATGAAGTTTCTCTGGATTTCCCATACTCCTCAGATGCTTGAATTGGTTTTATTGATGTATTGTTTTTGGGAATTTTCATTAAAGGTTAATATTGAAAAAATCAACATGATGGAATGTAATTTGAAGTGTGAATGCCTTTAATGGACCAAGTAGTGGAGTAGTGGAATTTTTTTTCGAAAGGAGCATATCAAGAATTGTGAGCAAGGAAATAGAGCGTAGTTTTGTGGAGAGAGTAGAGGGGGACCTTCTACAACATGTAATATTATAGAGGTTGATTTTAGTGAGAAGTGCACTAAGAGATATCATATTATTAGATCATGGAGTGAGGAGATTCATTGTGAGGGACAATATCGTTTTAGTGAGGTAGAATTTTCTTTGTTGAATGTAACAAAGCTTTTAGGATCTATAGCATAATAATTTCAAAGGAAAATTCTAGAGCTTCAAGCAAGTTTCTACTGCAGGTTTTGAGAGATAGATGCATGAGAAGATGAGGAGAGCATTACTCCTTGATTATCACTTATTGATTTATGTATGCAGGGGCAAAGAGTTGTTTCACATAGCTGTATCAATATTTCATTTTTATGTTGCCTATTTTAGATTTCATGTTGATTTCTTGTGTCTAATGTATTATGGCTATGTGTGTTGAGAGTGGTATGTGGATGATTGCGAGTGTATGGATGGAATGAGATTGTGAGTGGAAGTTGTAGTGTTTTGAGTTGAGTTGCAGTCATTGTATTTGCAAAAATTTAGATTGTTTGATTGAGATGATTTTTATGAGAGAAAGTTGTTGTTGCTTTGTGCATGGGTCTTAGTTTGAAATATTTTGAAATGTTGACCTGTTGATTAGAAGATCAAGATAGCTTGGTGAAGAAGGGATAGGTGTTTCTTGCCTATGGGTGTATGTAGCTAGTAAGAGGAAATAACATTCTCGTAGTCTAATGATTGTTGGGCGAGGATTTCAGGGGATAGGAGTCTCCAGTGGATGGGAGTTCACTTAGTCGATGTTATATGAGAAAATTCCTTACTGGACATAGCCAACTATGATGATGTATAATGATTTGTTTGATTAATGAAATTGCAATAGAGAAAAAACAAAAACAAACGATGTTTTTTTCCTCGGAGGGAGTTTTTCCACCAGAGATCCTTGTGTTCCTTGTGCATGTGACTATTTGATTATGTTATGGATTTAATTTTATGATCATGGCATTTATTATTTGCTTTCATGGTTAATCTACTAATGGAATAATGTGTGAATGTGTTCAGTAAATCAAAAATAAATACAAAAGTTAAGAAACACAATCACTATTGATTCACCCCTCCCCACTCAGTAGTGAGAACATTTCCAACAATTGGTATTAGAGAATGGTGCCTTTGATATAGCTTCACTACTGGAAAGTATACCATGGGATATCAAGGAGTTTTTGGAGCAGATGGACTACTCACTCTTCATGGATCGAATTATGCACTATGGAAGATAATATTGGAAGTTTATTTTATTGATCTTGACGTGGAATTTTTTCTTTGATTAGAATATAATACGTATGATGAATCAAATGAGAAAGCCAAAAATATCATCTTAAGGACCCTATTAGATCACAATGTTGCAATAGTAAGACAATTCAAGAATGCCAAATAAATTATGAATAAGTTGAATTATATGTATGGAAGAGATGCATCTAATTTTTCAGAAGTTATTGAAGAACCCCATTCCATTCTTGATGAAAATGAACATGTTACACAAGAATATACATTCATATCAGAAGCAAAACCAATCTCCTCTCAAGGATATAGTGAGAGAAACCATGAGAACATTGATATGAAATTCATCAAGATCAAGAGACACCACATGAAGATATCATCAAGGGAAACAAGATGTTTAAAAATTAGTCTGCAAGATCGAGAAGAGTATTACATGCAAGAATAGAAGAGAAATTAGCCTCTTTGATATGTGATATTGATAAAGCAAAAAATCAACTATCTCAATATCAAAATTTGGAGGAAAGAAATGAAATATTATATGAGATACTTATAAATCAGAGATCTTCTCATATCAAAACCAGATTGGGCTTAAGAAGGATCAACCCTTGTGAAAGGAAAAGAGAAAGTGGAAGACAATCATCACAAGCCCACCATCACATGCAGTCCATCCCATATCAATCAAAGATCCTGGAAGCATCATCATCAAAGGAAGCTAGAGAAGAAAAGAAACTATCAATAGAAGAAAAGGAGAGAGGACCACATACACAACATGGATAAATTAAATACAATAAGGAAGTAGACAAGTGTACATCATCCAACAAATCAAAACACAAGGCATCTAAGCTTATTTTACTGTTATTTTTTTTTCTTGCAATCATTTTGTTCATCGTACTAGAGATTGTAAATATTATACAAGAAAACATAGATTGTCAAATAACCATTGTTTCAAGTGTGGAAAATATGGCGATAAGGCTCTAACTTTCATATATGACAAGATTAACCCATCAAAAGGAGCAAGCCCACCATTGAGGGTGAAGAAAGTATGGATGATAAAAGATGAGCTACAAAGAACTAGATTTTCAAAGGATTACTAGGAAGGATGATTTGTCTTGAAAAGAGATATTCTACTCAAGGGGAGTAGATCCTTGTCTTGTCCCTAATAGGAGATGGCTTCAAGAGAAGCCAAACTTTATTGGTGCATGTGATTAAAAGAATAAATTTTCAGCTTCATGCATCTATTCATGGAAGGAGAGCACATGAGTTCAGGGGAAGTCTACAAATTTTGATATATTTCATGTCATTTTATTTTTTGTCTCGTGATCATTGGTGGTTTCATCCATGTTGTGTGAAGATAATTTTATATTCATGCACAATAACAAATGCATTATGCAGCAAGAAATAGCTTATGGAGAAATGCCATATGCTTAGGGGGAGTTTGATATAATTCTATGTTATGCTTGTATAAAATTTATGTCATGCAAGATACTATGGCCTTCATGGGAAGTTTGATGATAGCTTGAGAGAGTGATGTTACTCTCATTGAATACCCTAATCGTAGTACTTCATTAGATTGTAATTTTTCGCATGAGGAAGAATTATTGATGCAAGAATGTGCCTAGAGAGTTGTTGGTTGGTTTTGTGAATTTCTAAGGAGTACTATTGCATAATTCTTGCACTTTATATTGGTGTTGATGGATGAAGTGTTCTACATTGCATGTGGTTCTTAAATTGGTGCACATATGATATCATGGGATCATGGATGAAATTTACATTGCAAATTTCTCATTTTCTTGGTCATATTATTCCTAGAGGATGTACTTCATTAACATGGTTTCATGGTTATTATTTGAGGATTGTTTCCATATACCGCTGTTTCATTATTAATTTTATATTAGATTATTGAAGATGAGTCATTGATGTTGTTGCTACTGAAAGTCATAATATGATGCTTCTATTATTAACATGATATGGACGATGATTGCTTTGGTTGAGAGAGATGTTGCCGTTGAGTCTATTGTTGGTATAATATGCTTCATTTTCTACTTGGGAGATCCATACATTATGCTGTTGAAGATTAATCTCATGCTACATATAAGTTCAGCCATGGAGGTCGTTATGTTGATGCTCTGTGATGTTATGTCACCGATTTATCTTCATTCTCGTTCACATGTTGTTACTAACTTCTATTGATGGTTTGGACAAAGAGAAAATGAGTTATATATGTTTTTGCTGAAGTGAGGATATATTATTACTTATTTTCTTATCTTTATATGAGTTCACATATTTTTGTTGCTACTGAAATTTTCCATCATGACCTAAGTGATTGAAGATAAAATATATGCTGCTATGATTTATTCATGAAAACTTGTGATGTTGGGGCTACTGAATACTATTATTGCAGGTTGCTAGCTTATGAAATATGTTAGAAAATTTTTGGAGATATTTGTGTTTATTTACTTTTGGCATGGAGTTATTCATCTTGATCATGAGTTGTTGTTTACATTGTCACAATAGTTATAACTTTTTACTCTCATATTATGAGTCATGGGTCATATTGTTTGTGTGGTCATAAGTTAAGATCGTCTTCAGAGAGATATTTGAATATTTTTTTTAGCTGGTATATGTTATGTATTACAACCATATGTGGGATTTTAGATCCATTATGGAGCCATGTAATTCCATGTGTCATTTTTGAGTCTCTGGTGGAGTCATATTTCATCCTTGAGGAGGGATTGTATAATCACATTCTATCATTATTCTAGCCATGTAATATGCCTATGAAGCCTTGTATTTTCATTGAAAATATTTTTGGGTCATAGTCCTTGGTTCTTTAGCCTCTTACATGTGGAATGGAAGAAATGATTATTGCAGAAGTTTCATGTCCAACAACTTAGTGAGATAGTTGTAGCCTCTTGTACATCTTCAAGAGGAGCATATTCAACAAGAGAGTGTTGATTACCACATCATTTTGTTCCTGATATGTTGATGTCCACACTATGCTTTTAGTGTGCTAATGCTTCTTGATGTTATAATTCTCAGGGGGAGCATGTTTTGCATATGATTGTTGATCTGATGGATACTTTTTTACTGCTTGGGGGAGAATGGTTGGCACTGCTATGTTTTTATTATATCAGTGTATATTGCTTCTACTTAGAAGGAATTGTTTCTTGATGTTGTTATTTATGGGTATGATGTATGTTGTTGTTGATGATTATTCGACTACTGAGTTGAGTGTTGTTTCTCTTGCTAGTGCATATGATGTGTTAAGGCTACTACTATTTTTTGTTATTCTTGTTATTGTTGTGTTGATGTTGAGGGTTATGTTTCCACCTAGGAGGATGTGTTGCTTATATCCACTCTATGTTATGATTGATGGATATGCCTTGTTACTACTATTGAAGTTGGTTGATATGATGTTCATATAGGAAGAGCCATTACTTGAGTTTTCTACTAGTATTCTTATAGCTTGCTCCTACTACCATGATATGGAGATGTTGTTATTAATGCTGCTCATAGGGGAGTGAGAGTGGTTTATGCTTGGATGAACTATGTTTTCCTTGCTTATTCAGTGAGTAATTGATGGTTTGATTTGAACCCTTTCCATTGATGTCAAAGGGGGATAAAATGAGGATTTCAATTCTCCGTTAGGTTTCTTTGGATGACTCGGCTTGGGTGGACATCAACGCCAAAGCGTAAGATTGTTGGAATTGATGTAAACCTAGTAGCATGGTGTTGGAGGATGCATTGAAGTTGTGTTTAGGTGATAACTGATGAATGTTGCAGTGAGTGATGGTTGGCACTGATGTCAACTTGGACTTGGTTTGGAGATGGTATGCATATGATATACTTTCCTTGGTCTCTATGGTTTCTATGGAAAATGTTCACGTTACAAATGTTTTAATGGATGTTGCAGATTCTTGCTATCTTTGTTGATTAGTTTATCAAATAGGTCTCCATGTAGATGTTGCTTATGATAAGATGACCTTGATTATTGGATGATGCTTTCAATGTTGCATTTGAGGTGTTATTCATGCTCATGATGATGTTTAAAGTTTTTGTATAGGTTGTCATGATGTATCAAGTTTCCTTATACATTGAGCTTGATGTTTGAAGCCACTTGATGTAGTTTCTTCTCTCATGAATTGGTTATTGATTTTATGATGTCTACATCATGTATGAAATCTTTAGGAGGTTGCAAATATTGTTTTTAATTCTTTTCATGGATTGGAAAAGTTTCAAAGATGTCAAATATAATAAGGAAAAAGTTGGAGGTAATTTTGAGTTCAAGACACTGTGTTTTTCCTTCATCCCATGTCCAATCACATGGTGGGAAGCCAATGGGAGTGATTACAACTCCAGTCGCATGTAGGGAAGTGTTAAGGGAGCGACTGGGCCCATAGATGAAGTTTCTCTGGATTTCTCGCGCTCCTCTGATGTTTTAATTGGTTTTATTGATTTATCTTGTTCAAGAATTGTCATTAAAGGTTAATATTGAATAAATCAACATGATCAAATGAAATTTGAAGTGTGAATGCCTTGAATGGTACAAGTAGTGGAGTAGTGGTAAAATTTGTTTAAAAGAAAGAGCAGATCGATTTTTGTGAGTGAGGAAATAGAGAAGATTTTTGTGTAGAGAGAAAAGGGTGACCTTCTACAACATGTAATATTATGGAGGTTGGTTTTAGTGAGAAGTGCATTAAGATATATCATATTATTAGATGATGGAGTGAGATGATTAATTGTGAGGGAAACTATTGTTGTGGTGAGGAAAAAATTGTTTTACTGAATGTAACAGAGGTTTGGAGGATCTGCAGTAGAATAATTTAGAGGAAAATGCTAGAGCTTCAGGCATGTTTCTACTACAGGTTTTGAGAGTTTTATGGAGGATAATATGAGGTGAGAATTGCTCCTTGATTATCACTAATTTATTTATACATGTAGGGGTAGAGAGTTGATTCACATAGCTATAGCAGTATTTCATGATTATGTCTCATATTTTAGATTTCACGTTGATTGGTTGCATCTAATGTATTATGGTTATGTGTGTTGAGAGTGGTATGTGGATGATCGTGAGTGTATGGATGGAATGAGATTGTGAGTGGAAGTTGTATCATTTTGAGTTGAGTTGCGGTCATTTTATTTTCATAAACTGATATTGTTTGATTAAGATTATTTTTATGAGAGAAAGTTGTTGTTGCTTTGTGCATGGGTCCTAGTCTGAAATATTCTGAAATATGGCCCTATTGATAAGTAGATCGAGATAGCTTAGTGAAGAAGGGATAGGTGTTCATTTCCTATGGGTGTAGGTAGCAAGTAAGAGGAAGTAACATTCTCATAGTCCAATGGTTTTTGGACGATGCTTATAGGGGATAGGAGTCTCTAGTGGATGGGAGTTCACTTAGTCAATGTTATATGAGAAACTTCCTTGCTAGGCATAAACAACTATGATGATGTAAAATTATTTGTTTGATTAATGATATTGCAACAGAGAAACAACAAAAAGAAAGGTTTTTTTTTGCCATGGAGATAGGCTTTACACCATATATCCTTATGTCCCTTGTGCATGTGAATACTTGATTATGTTATGGATTTCATATGATAATCATGGAATTTTTTATTTGTTTTGATGATTAATATACTAATGGAATAATGTGAAACTGTTTTTAGTAAATCAAAAAAGAATACAAAATTTAATAAGCACAATCACTACTGACTCACCCCCACCCCTAAGTAATGAGCACATTTCCAAAAATATGGACCTCTTAAGCTACCCAAAACAAGTCCTCTACTAGAATATTGTAAAAATGGGAGGAAATATTCAACTGTCCAATCATTTGAACCTAGTCTTCAACCCTTTTAAAAAGTGTGCAAGGTTGAGAGAAATTTATTAGCTATTAATTCTTTGAAAACCTCCTTGGTGTCTTCTTCTTCCACCATTTTGGAGTATTTACTAATCAATCTCATAATCTCTCCTTCTGGGTAGTGCTCAACCTCTTTATACATGCTATTTAAATAATGAACGCCCTTCTCAAACAATTATTGAAAGGATTTGGCTTTCTTAACCCATGATCAAAATTTACCCATTCGAGAGTAAAAAAATTCATGCCACAAAACCTGTACAGTCACTTATAAATAAAGCTAAACCATCTTGTTACTAACCCATGTGGGCCTCAACTCCACTAGAAAAATATCTATAAGGGAAACCCTTTCCATAAAGTTTATAAAAAAAACATTCAATGGATTAGGGGGAGCAATCCGTCCCTCAATTTATTTCTTATGTAAAGTAAAATTTAAATACCTACCCATTATTAAATCAGGTTTCATTATAAGAGAAGAATTACCTTTTTTTTTCCTAACAGTATATTTCAATCTTGTAGGATTGATAGATGTTGAGGATATTGAAGACTTCACTCAATATTTTTATCTCCTCCCTAGTAAAAATACCTTCAAGGATAGAGAAATAGTTAATAAGTTGGATACTCTCCTTCCAACTAGTAAGAACATCCCTTGATGACCCATCATATTCAATATCTAGGAATTCCCATCCCCTTAACAAAATATTCAAAACCACACATACATACTCCCCTTTCCCATCATTTCCTGAAACAAACATAATCTAAATTGACCATTTTACATAGTGGTTGTGACATACATGAGAAGATGTGTAAGGATATTCTACTTTATATCAACCAAAGCCCAATTTTGAAAATATGTTGATGCATCTCATTCTAAATAAAATGTAGTATAAACATAAATATGGGAAAATGGAGAGATTATAATGCAAAATTCCAAGAGTTGGGCATGAAAAGTCCAACATAGTGAGTTCAAATATGAGTGCATAATTATAAAATGAAATTAAACACATGATTTTTACCTTGCATCAAAGATTTGAAATGTATATTGATGTATATTAAAGTTGATTTTGAGTAACCATAGTTTTGTGCAATTTGAAAACCTTATTTCTGGGGAATTTGATAACCCTAGTTTTGTGGAATTTGAAAAGCATATTTGGTGGTTAAGGCTTATTACTTTAGTGGATTCCCTATCAAGGGTTTGGAGAGCCTCACTTGTGACATTTTATATTAAGCTATGGTGGCTAAGGATAAGTGTGGAAAACCTAGTTAATGGCTAAGGTGAATTATGAATGACCTTATTTTTCCTAAGAGGTCAACATAAGATTTATCTTTATGCACTTTCCTTGGAATGTTATCTTTTTTCATTAAATTTATGAATGTTATGAACTAATTAAACATTATATATGGTTTTTTTTTTCTTTTATAACATTGTGAGTAGTCTATACCGAAGACACCATAGGAGACTCCCATAAGTGGCACACTTAAGCAACATGTGCATAAATGGCATAATTAAGTGATTCCCCATAGGAAATGTACATAAGTGATACTCTTTAAAGTGAGAAACAAAATCAATGTGCCATACCATACCCACCATAAGTGACATAGTTAAGTATTAATGCATTGGATCAAAGCACATATGCAGCTATGATACACCACATTAGGTGTCACATATAAGTGATGCACCTTAACTCACAACACATAAGTGATGCACATAAGCAATGAACCATGACCATCAACACATATGCATATATTCACATAAGTGATGCACCATAAGTGACAGATAATTAATATTCTTACATGACATACATGAATGAAACACCATAATAAATACACATAATATAAATTGACCAATGTAAATAGTAGTTGAAATATATGATAACATATGTAACAAGTTTCTTCTTTCCATTAACCAATCCCCAATGTTTACAAGAGGTTGATGTATTTATTTTTGAAAAATGTATTGTAAGCATAAATATGAGAACATGGAGAGAATATAATATAAAATGCTAAGAGTTCGGAACAAAAACACCAATGCAGTGTGTTGTCGCACATAATGTCTAGGCACCACGACAATGGCTTAGATTGGGAACTGTCACCCAGATCCCCAATTTCTCTATTTAAGTTGTCTCCTTATAGCACACTAAGGGGGGTAGACCCTATGGAAATGGAATGAAGGAGAACCAATTGGGAACGAACCAGTTCGGGAGACAAAGTTAAACTACCAAATACTTGTAAAAGATATAGCAAGATTAAATGATTTGATTAAACTTGAATGATTGATACTAGTGCCTTTTGGAGTCAGATATCCTGCTAAGAAAATTACAACCAAGTACTTGATGAGAAACTGCGACTATGCAATGCTAACTTCGAATGCAAAATGCAAGGAAAAAAATTTGAAGAAGGAGCGAGATGAAGAAAGCTTCGAATATGAGAAGAGATGTTAAAATCTTAAAGCACTTAGATTGCAAATTATCTTATTTAATCATTAAGTACTTAAGCAAGAGTGCCAATTATGAATATGCCAGAAATTACTCAGTTACAAGATATACAAATTGTCACAAATCCATAATAATAAGATATCGATCACACTTACTTGAAAGAATTTTCCACACATTAATATTCAATAAATATCCACATACAAGTAAATGAAACAATACTTAATTACACATTAAGTGATTTTAATCGATAGAAAATATTCCAAAATTCATATGCCAATGATCATAATAAGAAAGTAATTAGCATTTAAATCTCAATAATTAATCATCAAGAAATACCATGAAAATTCAATGCTAAATAAATATTTTTTCAAGCACTTTATGGATTAAACGATATTAAAAAAAATGTGAATCCAAAAATTAATCTAATTTTCTCTATAGTCAAACTTAGGATATTTAAAAATTAAATATGCCAACTATAGAAATTTCTCCACAACTAAATATCTTGCAAAGCCTAAAAAACAAATTATCATTGAAATAACCCAAAATCATAATGTCAAAAAGTTTAACTTCAAAAAAAAAATTCCAACAAAAAATTGAAAGAATTAAATGGAAAATATTTTGGAATATTTTTTTTTTTTTTTTAAAGTCGAAATCTAAAATCTTAAAAAAAAGAAAATTTTATTTATTTTTTAATGTTTTAAAGTTAGAATTAAATTAGATTTCCAAGACTTAAAAAAAAAATATTTTTTACAAAGTTTAAACTTTAATAACATTAAAAAAGAAAAAGTAAACGCAAATTGAAAATGAAATCATTATACAAAAATGAATAAAATGTTATTGTTAAAAAAAAAATTAATCTTTTAAATGTCAAAAATCAAACCTAAGAAAAAAAATTAAAATCGAATGTCAAAAATTAAAAAATTGACGTTATGTTAATGTTTTATGTGATGCATTGAGTTAGGAATACAGGTCAAAATGAAGTCATTGAGCAACAACCGACAGTGGGATGGACGCGGAGGGAGAATGACTGCGAGTAGTTTCGTCGACAAGGAGGGAAGGAGACGGAAATGCGCAGAAGGATAAGCGAAAATGGGTGAGGCTACCCAAGGAAGGCAGCGGAGGGGAAGCTGATGGGTAAGTTCAGGCAACACGCAGGTAGGGACAGAAAGGAAATCACGCAGGAAGTGTTGGGTGTGGAGCCTGATTATCTTCTTTATTTTGTATCACATCATTGGACCCCTGTTCCAAATGGGGTGGCAAAGCCACCCATAATTAAACGTTGCCTGGGGGGTCCAAGGGGGCAGTTGCGACTTTATGGAGCCCCCCACTGGTGGGGGGTTTTAGGGGCAGCGCCCCCGAAGCTAAAAATAGATGTAAAATTTCCTTGTAAAAGTATAGTAATTTCTAGTCAATCTGGGCCATTCATTAGGCGGATGATATGACGGTAGAAGTTATGTTTAGTTTAGGGTTTTTTTCCCTAGAAGGCGACCCCTCGCTTTGTATGAGGGTATTGTATTGCGGATGTGGATTGTATGTGTATTCTCAGAGCGAGAAATTGATAGAGAGACTCTGAGAGAGAACATAGGATACTACAACGGATCTAATGTAGGTTGTGTCTCTTCATTTTGCTGGATAATAGAAAGGAAGGATTGGATGTTCAGTGTGGACGTAGCTCAAACTAGGTGAACCACACATATCTATGTCTCTCTGGTTTTATTGTTTTATGTTTGTGTTTTCCGCATATTTTATGTGTTGCATTGCTTTGTAATATATAATTTTCTAACAATTGGTATCAAAGCCGAAGGTATATTTGGGTGATCAACTCATAGGAAAGAAGGGTTCCTGGTTCGAGTAGGAGCAATGGCAGAAGATGGTAAGTTTAGGGTCAAGAAATTTAACGGCCAAAACTTCCCATTGTGGAAGATGTAGATGGAAGATTATCTGTATCAGAAAGATCAGTACCTACCATTGAGCGGAAAAAAAAGAAGCCGACAATTATCACAGACGTAGAATGGGAGATTCTCGATAGAAAGGCACTTGGAATAGTATAGTTGTGCCTCGCGGCATCGGTAGCCTTCAATATTTTGAAGGAAACAACAATAGAGGGTTTGATTAAGCATTGGCGAAACTATATGAAAAAAATTCGGCCTCAAGCAAGATATTTCTTATGAAACTTTTATTTAATATGAAGATGTCGAAAGGTGGATCTGTTGCAGACCATTTAAATTATTTTAATACAGTTACCAGCCAGTTAAGTCCTGTAGGGGTAAGATTTGATAATGAAGTTAGGGCTATGTTATTTCTGTGCTCATTGCCAGAAAGTTGAAATGGTTTAGTTATGGCCATTAGTAACTCTATCTCTAGATCTATTACTTTAAAGTTTGATGATGTTGTCGGTGCTATCCTTAGCGAGGAAATGTGACACAAAAGCTTCGGTGAGACATCGGGTAATGCTTTGAGTGAAAAGTCCTGGGGAAGAAAAATGGAAAGATGAAAGAGCACGAGATATCGTAGTAAATCAAGGAAAGGCAGATCCGAGTCCAAATTGGGGATAGTGTGCTGGAAATGTGGAAAGAAAGGACACTTGAAGAAAGACTATAGATATCAGAAGGGAAAAGAAGGAGACGCACAACAAGAAAAAAATCATGAATCAAATGTGACAAGTGATGTGCTACAAGATGTTTTGATTCTTTATTTTGAAAATGTTACTGATTCTTGGGTGGTCGATTTAGGGGCCTCATTCCATGCCACACCTGATAAGAAATATTTTCATGACTATGTTCAAGGAGATTTTGGACAAGTTCGTTTGGGTGATGATAACCCTGTAAAATTGTTGGAATGGGTAAAGTTTTTGTAAAACAACATGATGGAAACCAATGGTTATTAAAGGAGGTAAGGCATGTTCCATATCTAAAGAAAAATCTGATTTCACTAGGGCAGTTAGGCAGTGAAGGCTGTGTGACAACTTTCACAGATAAAACTTGGAAGGTCACCAAAGGAGCCCTAGTAATAGCAAAAGGCGAAAAGGTTGGTACATTGTATTTATGCAATGGTATTTCTAACTTTGTTAATGCTTTAAATTCCAAAGGATAAGATGCAGCAATATGGCATCATAGGCTCATACAAATGAGTGAGAAGGGGATGAAGATTCTTCACTCAAGAAATTTGTTGCTGGGTTTGAAGAATATCGATTTGGATTTATGTGAGAATTGCATTTATGGAAAACAGAAGAGAGTCAGATTTCTCAGAGTTGGGAAGAAAGGAAGAGTGAAAAATTAGAGCTTTTGGATACATATGTATGGGGACCTGATCAGGTATCATCTCTCGGTGGCTCTCGTTATTATATTACTTTTATTGATGATGCAACTAGAGAAACTTGGATTTATTGTATTCAGAATAAATCTGAGGTATTTGATGCTTTCAAGAAATGGAAAGCTTTGATTGATATTGAGACATGAAAGAAGTTGAAGTGTCTCAGATCAGACAATGGAGGTGAATATTGCAGCAAAGAGTTTGATAGGTATTGTTCAGAGCATGGAATTCGTAGAGAGAAGACAGTTCCAAGAACACCACAAGAAAATGGTATGTCAGAAAGGATGAACAGAACAATCATGGAGCGTGCAAGGTGTGTGAGATTTCATGCAGGATTGCCTTTACAATTTTGGGCAGATGCTATAGATACTACTATTTATCTAATAGACAGAGGGCCTTTAAGTTCCTTGGATGGTGGTATTCCAGAGGAGGCATGGACAAGTAAAAAGGTAAAATACTCTTTTTTAAATCCTTTTGGTTGTGAGGCCTTTTTCCATATTAATAAAGAAAATAGAACAAAGCTTGAGGAAAAATCAAAGAAATGTACCTTTATTGGATATGGTGTTAATGATTTTTTTTATCTCTTATATGATTATGAAAATCGCAAAATCATTAGGAGAAGAGATGTAATATTCAATGAAAAGGTATTGTATAAGAATCAGTTGCAGTAAAATAAATAGGAAAAAGAAAACAAATAATACACAGTTCTTGATGAGATCACGAAAAAAGTAAAAGTGCCTGAAAATAATAATAATCAACAACCACAACAACAACAACCACCACAACATCAACAGGCACCTAAAACACTTGAAAGTGGTGTTAGAAGATCTACCAGGATAATTAAACCCCCTGAACGATACTCTCCTTCATTATATTATTTATTTTTAACTGATTTTGGTGAACCCGAATGTCATGAAGAGGAAATGTAGGTTGAAACCAGGAAGAAGTGGGAGCTAGCCATGGAAGAAGAGATGGACTCCTTAATACATAGCCAGACTTGGGACTTATTCAGGTTTCCTGCAGGTAAAACAACATTGCAGAATAAATGGTTTTACAGGCTGGAGGAAGAAGATGGAGGAAAACAGAGGTACAGAGCTAGACTTGTGGTGAAGGGGTTTGCACAAAAGAAAGGTATTGTTTTTGATGAAATATTTTCTCCTGATGTTAAGATGACTTCAATTAGAACTATTTTAAGTCTTGTAGCAGTGGAAGATTTGCATCTTGAACAGTTAGTTGTTAAGACAACATTTCTCAATGGATATTTGGAGGAAGAGATCTATATGCAGCAAACAGAAGGATGTGAGGTCAAAGGGAAAGAAAAATTAGTGTGCGGGTTAAAGAAAATCTTGTATGGCTTAAAACATGCTCCAAGGCAGTGGTATCTAAAATTTGACAGGTTTATGTCTGAACAAGGTTATACTAGATGTCACTCTAATCATTGTGTTTATTTGAAAAAGAAAAATGATGGAAGCTATATTATATTGTTATTGAAGGTAGATGACATGCTTGTTGCAGGGTCTAACATGCAAGAAATAAATGTGCTCAAAAGAAAATTGGAAAATTCATTTGCAATCAAGGATTTGGGAGCTGCAAACAAATCCTTGGTATGAGAATAACTAGAGACAGGAAAAATCGCAAATTAAAACTGTCTCAGAATGAGTACATACAAAATGTGTTGAAAATATTTAATATGCAGAATGAAAAACGAGTTAGTACACCTTTTTCTAGCCATTTAAAACTTAGTAAGGATATGTGCCCTAAAACCCAAGAAGAAATGGATTATATGTCTAAAGTTCCATATGCATCATCAGTTGGAAGCTTAATGTATGCAATGGTCTGCACAAGGCCTGATATTGCACATGCAGTGGGAGTTGTAAGCAGGTACATGAACAATCCAGGAAAAGAAAATTGGATGGCAGTGAAATGGATTCTCAGATATTTGAGAGGTACCACAAATCAAGCATTATGCATTGGTGGTTCAAACATTGCTCTACAGGGATATGTTGATGCAGATATGGCAAGTGACAGAGATAACATGAGGAGCACTACAGGATATGTATTTACTATAGGTGGAACAACTCTCAGTTGGGTTTCAAAAATCCAAAGTGTCATTGCACTTTCAACAACAGAAGCAGAGTATGTTGCTACTACAGAGGCTAGTAAAGAAATGATTTGGTTACAAAGGTTTATGGATGAATTGGGTAAGAAGCATGATATGGGAACGTTATACAGTGATAGCCAAAGTGCCATTCATCTTGCAAAGAACTCAACATTTCATTATAGGACTAAACACATACAGCTCAAGTATAATTTCATATGGTCAGTGTTGGAAGATGGACAGTTGAAGCTGGAAAATATGCACACTAGCCAGAATCCTGCAGATATGCTAACAAAAGTTGTAACCAGGGAGAAACAGAGGTTATTCCCAGTTTCAATTGGTCTTCAATTATGATGATGAAGATGAGAAACAATCAGTTCCGAAGTGGATTCATTGTCTAGCAAATGAAGCAGTTGTGGAGTTGCTACAATCAGTCTCCAAGTGGGAGATTGTTGGGTGCAGAGCCTAATTATCTTCTTTATTTTGTATCACAGCATTGGACCCCTGTTCTAAATGGGGCAGCAACGCCGCCCGTAATTAAATGCTACCTGGGGGGTCCAGGGGTGGCGACTGTGACTTTATGGAGCCCCCCCCTGGCGGAGGGTTTCAAGGGTGCTTCCCCTGAAGCTAAAAACAGATGTAAAATTGCCTTGTAAAAGAATAGTAATTTTTAGTAAATCTGGGCCGTTCATTAGGCAGATGACCTGACGGTATAATTTATGTTTAGTTTAAGGTTTTTTTCCCTAGAAGGCAACCCCTTCCTTTGCATGAGGGTATTTTATTGCAGCTGTGGATTTTTTGTGTATTCTCAGAGCGAGAAAATGATAGAGAGAATGTGAGAGAACATAGGATACTACAACGAATCTATTGTAGGTTGTGTCTCTTCATTTTGCTGGATAATAGAAAGGAAGGACTGGTTGTTCAGGGTAGACGTAGCCCAAACTGGGTGAACCACTTATATATGTGTCTCTCTGGTTTTATGTGTTTTGTGTGTTTGTGTTTTCCGCATATTTTATGTGTTGCATGGCTCTGTAATATATAATTTTCTAACAGGAAGCTGACAACAAGAGCATGAGGCAAGGGCAGAGAAGAAAGGGTGGACCAATGGAGGCAACATGAAGGAAGATGACGACAACAAGGGAAGAGACAGTCGAAGAAGCTTAGGTAGCATTCAAAAAAATTAGAAAGGGAGGACGGGAAACGAAATCGAGGGAGATGGGGATAAAGAAAATGCAGAGAGGACCAATAGAAGCGTGAGGAAAAAATGAAAGGGAAAGCTGGGGGGAGTTGGAGCATGAAGGAGTTAATGCAACATCAACGGAGATTGAAGGAAGAAGGGTAGCCCACAAGTAAAAAATGCATGCACAACTTGTGCATAAAATTTTCAAAATTTTCCCTCTGTCCAACAATTAAATTTACACAAAAACTCATATTTGAAAAATTTAACTTGAATATTTCTGCAGAATCCTGATCTTGAAATCAGATCTTATCCTCCAAGGACTAGATCTATCTAAGATCCAAAATATTTCTCTGAAAACCCTCAAATGTCACTCACACAAAACTAGAAACCCCCGCAGGTATACAACTATCTAAAATTGAAACCCCGAGTTAAAAATCAGAAAACTAAATAGATTTCTAAAAATTTACACTATTTATAAATACATATCTATACAATTTATTTACAAATATATGCACAAGAGTTACAGATTTGTCATATCTAAGGAGTATAAGTCTGAATTTGCTCTCAGATATGAAGATCTAAGGCTCTTACTAGCCAGATCTAGCTTTAAATTCAATAAAAAATTAAGAACACATTTTAATTTAGGCACAAGCCCTAGAAAAACCCTGCAAAAATAGAATTTAAGATAAGCCCAGGAAATTAGATATGGAGGGCTCTTCAGATCCTATTTCCTTGGGAGTCAGCTGGTCCAATCAAGGACTTCCCTAAATGCCCAATTCTAAATCCAAGATATTTCTGCACACTTAAGGTTAAATTGTTAAATCAATAGAGAAATAAGATAAAAATAAAAATTTCAAGAGTTAGAGATACCTACTAACTCAATCCAATTAATATTATTACCCTAATATAGTAACCTAAGAAAGATACATGTGCAATATATTACTCTACAAGAGCCATTAATCAACAATTCATTGAAATAATCACCAGCAGAATATAAAGAACAAGTTTACCATAAAATTCTGAAGAGGAAAATTTCCATCAAATAAAACCCCAAAGACTTTGTTTTTATTATTCCAGAAAGTATTACAGGAGAGCTTTAAGAGCTAGTACACGATCAAAAGATCGAATAAAAAATTAGACTGAGACTGACCTTTAATCTATAGGTAAAACCTCCAATGACTAGTTCTCTTGATCCTTGTCAAAGTAATCTCGACCGTCAAAAATGATTTAATTATCTTTTAATCTCGTCCGTCGAAATTATTATTTTTTGAGGAATTTCGAATTTTTCAATTAATTCTTTTTTAATTAACTCAAAAATAATATTTTTGAGTTAATTAATTCAAAATTTTGACTTTGAATTAACTATCAAGGCCCATGGGTCCAAAATTTCTCAAAATTTTCAATATTCCCTTGGCTCGAGACCTTTAAAAATATATTTTTTAGAGACCCACGAATTTTTCCTTTGAAGAATTTAATTTGAACTAGGACATAAAATTAATTAATTGTCCAGCTTAGAATTTTTAACTTAATTTGGCCAGAAAATTTAATTAATTGACTCATGAGGGGTTTAATTATTTTCCAACCCTCTAATACATTAGCCATGGTGTCTAAATATGAGGGACCATGCACTAAAATATTTTACATCAATATATTACATTTTGACACATGAAGGGGGAAAACCCATTCATAATAGACCCTCAAATAGCTACCCAATTCAGCAACTCAAAACATGATGTAGCGCACCAAGTAATTTGTAATAAAATAATCTAGCCAATTAGCTAGGATTATTCCAAAAATACTTTTACAAAGACTCGATAAAAAACACTAGGACTCACTTAGTATCTTGAAAAAAAAATCCACCTTAGCTTTGGGGTGAGGCTGGAGGGGAAAAGCTCTGTTGATCGTTTGTGTCTAGAGATAGATGAATCAGTGAGACAAAAAACCTCCTATGATAGAAATCGTCACCAAAATAATAGGCTTACCTAGGTTGTTACATACATGATGCTCTTACTGAGATCATTTAAATTATAGATATGAAAATTGGGTTTACATCATTTACAAAATTGACGGATTAATGATGAAATCTAAACAGAACGAACACTCGAACATGATATATCCCTCTTGTGAAAAAAGGGGTGTACTTCTATGGGGTCGTTGACAAAGAGTGGTCAACATCTGCCTCTACTTGGGGACACATTGCTTCATTGAAGGAATGTGAGAATCCAGAGTCTGCATCCAAGCAACACACAAAATTATACAAGTAGCATCTTGATCTGAATTTTGAAAGTTATTTTGTTGTGCTAATTTCAATTTCAGATATAAAACTTATTTACTGATCTTATGCTTGATGTGCAGGTCCCCTTGTTGCTTATGTGTGTCAAAGAGGTAATTGAAACTGGATTTTATGAGTGTTTTTGAAAGCACAAAGCATAACTTTAAATGGCTGAACAATAGCAACATAAATAACAACAAACCATCACAAACTAATCCATTAAAACAAAGTTTTGATGAAGGAGTTCACCCCTCATGGGCTACATCTCCTTGGTCCAACTCCATAGCTTGGGCCTCTGTATTAGATCAATTGTGCTCAAAATTATATTTATATGCATCAAATTCTTTTGGAACCTATTCCAATGAGTTTAAAATTTCAAAATATATCATAAATGACTATTTGTTTACTCAATTTGGTTACCATATGCTCTGGACATGGCCTTCCCTCCTGGTGGCCCTATGCTTCAGAAATATTCAAGTCAACAAAAACCTATGTAGATGAGCTCCTCTGCCTCTGCAACCTATTCTAATGGCTTCAAAACATCAAAATATGCTAAGAATGACTCTTCCTACACCCAATTTGGTTGAAAATTGCCTCAGTTATGGAAAAACCAATTTTCCCTGCAATTTCTCCACTAGAATTGGAAGTTCACCAAATAGCTCCACTAAAAGTGGAGCTTCCTCCACATTTGGCAGGCTCTGCCAAGTATGCCACCAGTCTAACTGTGAAATTAAGTTGAGATAAGCCCGATTTAAGTGTGATTTGTCGGAGGGTTAAGTGGTAAGCGCGTTTAGCGCTAACCGTGGGTTATGGTGCTAACCTCGGATTAAAGGCACATTAAACATGGATTAATGGATTAATAACCTCACTGGTGAACAATGTTAGCTCTTGGTTATGAGCGCTTGAATATATGGGAGGGGGCTGGCCCCCTCCGGACCCCCAAATCCAGTGCTGACATAATTCAAATACATGCGTGAGACCATAGTTTACAAGGAACATCATGTGGTTTGGTGGTAGCTCTCGACACTTGTATGGGGGAGGTCACGGGGTTGACCCCGACCTCCACCCTTCCTCTGGCATAAAATTTTGCAACGTTATATATAAAATCTTTGTTAATTCGCACCATTGGATATGAGCCACCGTATAAAACTCTGTCGGACTATAGTTTGATGCCACATAAACTTTAATATATTCAGACCACCATTATAATACTTTCGATTGTAGCCATGAGACCATCAAATAATGATACGAACCATATTTTAATCCACCAAACTAACACCATATGAAATATTGCCAACGATAATATAATGAAATGCCAACGAAAATTTAGAATTAAGGTTTCTAATATTTATGTGTGGAACGTTTAAAAAAAAAATAATAATTAAAGTTTGAATTAATATTAAATATATATATATATATATATATATATATATATATATATGATTAAAAACCATACAACACACACACACACACACACACACATATATACATTAATTTCAGCCGTAATTAATTAAGTTAAAAAAAAAAACATTTCCAACACATAATATCATGAACCCAAGTTCAACCGTTGGAGGTCATTGGACAAATTTTACCTTCACAACCCAAGCTGGTGAATCTCGCAGTGACATTTATCATTGGAATAAAACTTAAGAATATTCCCTAAATTCAGACTAAGCTACCATGTCATCAACCTGTACATATTCTGCAATTTTTAATAAAAATTTACATATTCTGAATGACAATCAACATACCATAACTCCATCATCCGAACTCAGTTTTCAACAAAACGAGTTGTAATGGATTCCTTGCGACGGGCCAGTCGTTTTCGTTCTAGTTTCATTCAATTCTAAGCACTTTCATTTTTGAGCTAAAAAACCGAGCCTCTGATCATTCCTCCCCACTAGAAGCCTTTTGGCGCCCAAAATCTCTCTTATTACTGATTATGTGGATGAGAGTACCATTCCCTCACCCTTCTAGTCTCTATCCACTGAAAATTTCCCAATTTCATCATTTGGAGATTTTCACAAAAAGTTAACTTTTTCCTTGATTCTTGCGAACTTCTTTTGTTTTCATTGACACCGTCATTCTGCAATATTTCTGAATTTGTAGAACAACAATCTATTTTTTCATAAACCATATTATTCCTACCTTGGTCAAAAATCAAAGGAAACTTAAAAACTTTCTCACTTTGCACACTTTCACCATGGCGATTTTTAGATGATCTCGCTTTGTGCTTGTGTCGAATCTTAACCAAGTATCTTCGCCATTTCCACATTGTACCTTTTGGAAACCATAAACTAGCATTTGTGGAACCCATGCCTTCTTTTCCAATCTACATTGTCTCTTTCTCTTTGACCTTTGCACCCTCTTGCACCGACATTTTGTTTCCAACACTGCTCAACACTACTGTTGACTGCTGCAAATGTTTTTCACCTTCTTTCAAAGGAAACCTATTAACATCCTAAAACAACTCCTTACAAGCATAAGCATCTTTTTGAAAAGTGTGATTCAATCCATCTCTTTGTTTGATCATCAACAATTTCAAGTTCTAACTTGCATTCACTATCCTCTTCATTTCACTTGCATGTACAAGAGACAAACCTGTCTTCTTCTTATGCACTCTAATTATGTACTCAATACCATCCTTAAACAAGTGATAATTGTTCTCATGGTGATGAAATACATCTTTCCTATAATACAGATAAGGACTTCCCAATACAATACCTGGTATTTCAAGCAGCACCACATCAAGTTCAACTTCATCAATAAAGCTTGAATTGATGGCGAACGTTAGTAAGCACTTCCTTGTAACCTGAAATTTTGCATTCTTGCATATCCAACCCAAAGGATATGGTCTTGGATGTCTAATAGTTTCAAGGCCTAGTTGGTTAACCAAATATTTGGAAATCAAGTTAGCTTGTGACCCACTATCAAAAAGTGTATCAATCTTGGTATGTTTAGAGACAACTCTAATATCGAAAAGTTCTATTCTTGTATCTTCATTATGAGTATCATCTGTACAATTTGAAGAACTAGTGCTTGCAACATGTTTACCTTTCAAACCCACGACTATAATATTTGTCTCATCTCCTAAATCTGACCCTAAGTCATGTTCAGCTATAACAACAATTTTTCCCTTCTCTTTGGCTTTCAGTCTATTTGGTTTCAATTCTGGATGAAGTTTCCAACAATGGTCTTCATCATGGCTAGTCTTTGAACAATTTTTGCATGTGAAATTTTCCTTCTCTCTTTTTACAGAGCTATTTATTTTTTCTCTTTCATAAATCTTTCCTTTCCCTTTACCCTAATTTTCACCTTTCTCCTCTATGCTTTGTTTCCCCCTTGCCTCTAAGTGTGTGGATTTTACACAAACTTTATCTAAATTTCTTGGGTTAAACATAAGAATAGTATGCTTCAAATAGGAATGTAAACCCCCGATGTATTTCAAGAGTGTGTCTTGGGAATTCAAATTTATTCCTAACAACAAAGCTCTCTTTCTAAACTCCTGGGTATATTCTTGAACTGTTTGACCCTTGAGTTGCTTAAAATTTTTCCAACTAATAATAGTTTTTTGCAAGTAGGATAATGGATAAAATTTTCTTTTAATGGAAGAAATAAACTCAACCCAAGAAATGGATATCTTACCATGGATTCACATTTCCTCTTGAGTCTTTGCTTCCCACCAAACTAGTGCAACTCCTTCTAGCCTTAATGAAGCCAATTGGAACTTTATGTCATCTTCATGAAGGTTTTGAATTCTGAAATACACCTCCAATTGACATATCCAATTTTGAAGCCTCTCTACATTTACCTCGCCATTGTAAATAGGAAGTTCAAACTTAATGTCCAATTTGAGTAATGGAGTTTTTCCTTTTTTGGATTTTGTGTGAGTGTGAGTGGTCTTTGTTGTGGAAGTGGAAGATGATGCAGATGGGGATGATGAGGATGATGAAGATGGTGGATATGGAGGTGGCTTTCCTCCGCTTCCCTTTGAACGCTTGTCTTCATCCTTATTACCATCTGAAGTTCCTTCTCTATATGGAGGCTTAGAACTTTCTTCCACCCTTTCTGCAGTGAATGCATCAAACATGATTTTAACCATTCTCTGAATGTCCTTGAAGTCTCTCTTGACATCTTCCTCTTATTAATTTCCTGGAGTATCTCCAACACCTGACATAATGGCTATGGATTCAAGGTCAACTTCTGATTCTTGTACCTCTTCAATCAACTTAGCTTCTTGAGAAATTTGTACCTCTTCAATCTCAACTACCGGAGATAGAACTAGAGGTGCTTCAAGTGCATCTTTGAGTGTAACTTTGGGTGAAGATAACACTCTCTCAACTATCTTTCTACTTTTCCTAATCTCAGGACTAAAAACCAATAGCTTCCCTTCTCCTCTCTGCAACTTCAACCTTGTCACCATCACAAATTGCAACCATTAAACTTGTACAAAACTTCAAGAAACTATCAAGCAAATAACCTTTAGAAACCTTGTGCTTTGATCCCAACTTAAACTGAATTTTTAATTTTAGTTTTTCTATGCTAATTTCAATTTAAGATATAAAACATATTTATTGATCTTATGCTTGATGTGCAAGTTCCCTTGTTGCTTATATGTGTCAAAGAGGTAATTAAAACTGAATTTTATGAGTGTTTTTGAAAGCATAAAGCATGACTCTTATATGGTTAAACAACAGAAACATAAATGAAAACAAACTATCACAAACTGAACCATTAAAATAAATTTTTGATGAAGGAGTTCACCCCTCATGGGCTGCATCTCCTTGGTCCAGCTCCATAGCTTCGGCCTCTGTATTAGCTCAATTGTGCTCAAATTTCTATTTACATGCATAAAATGTGATTGAAACTTATTCCAATGAGTTTAAAATGTCGAAATATATTAGAAATGACTATTTGTTTACTCAATTTGGTTACCAGATGCTCAGGGCATGGCCTTCCCTCCTAGTGGCCCTAGGCTTCAAAAATGTTCAAGTCAACAAAAAACTATGTAGATGAGCTCCTATTCCTCTACAACCTTTTATAATCGCTCCAAAACATAAAAAATATGCTAAGAATGACTCTTCCTGAACCCAATTTGGTCGAAATTTTTTTCAGTTATGGCAAAACCAATTTTCCCTACAATTTCTCCACTAAAACTGGAAGTTCGCTAGAAAGCACCACTAAAAGTGGAGCTTCTGCCGCATTTGGCAGGCTCCGCCAAGTATACCTCCTGTCTAAATACACAATTAAGTTGAGATAAGCGCGAGTTAAGTGTGATTAGTCATAGGGATAAGCGCTATGTGCGTTTAGTGCTAACCGCAGGTTATGGTCTAGCCCTAGATTAAAGGCACATTAAACATGGATTAATGGTTTAATAACCCCGCCGGTGAAAAGTGTTAGTTCCTGGTTCTGAGTGCTTCAATATATGGTAGGGGGCTGGCCCGCTCTGGACCCCCAACTCTGGCGCTGACATAATTAAAATAAATGCGAGCGCCCATAGTTTACAAGGAACATCATGTGGTCTGGTGGTAGCTCTCTGTGCTTGTAAAGGGGAGGTTGCAGGGTTGACCCCGACCTCCGCCCTTCCTCCAACATGAAATTTTGCAACGTTATATATAAACACTTTGTTAATTCCCGCCATTGGATGTAATGTTCCCAAATTTAGCATTAAGCTAATTGGAACATTGATTTTGTTTATGTCATCTAGGAGATGAGTAAAATGGGTAAGGAGACCCATAAGTATGAATAAAATCCCTTCCAGTGTGAAAAGGGACTTTTTGTATGAGAACAAGGTCAAGTTTGACCAAGTCAACAACACTGCCTAAGAGGGTGTGGCTTGCTTGGGAAGACAGCGCAGAGAAAGAGGAGGGAAGTTTCCTTGATGGAGGAAACCCTAAAGAGTGGGACCCATGGAGAGGGAGCTCTCATTGTTTGAAAGGAGGGCAAGGTAGCCATTGTTACTCATGCATATGATTATTGATTTTGTGTCTGCTTAGACTATTTGCAATTCCCCCTGTTTAGTTGAGTTGTAGTGTTTTTTAGCACAAGGATTTCCTGTTTAGGAATCCTTCTCCTTTCTTGAGAAGCCTCTTGAAGGATTTTTACTGATTTGCCTCACATCCAGGCTTGAGGCCAAGCATCCTCCTCTGTACAATGTTATTTCTACAACAGTTAAATGTTGTGTTGCAGGGTGTTGCAGTGAGGGATCACAACACCACTTCCATCACTTGTTTTTCAAAGGAGGAGGCTCTCTTTCCTTTGAGAGATCATTTTGGAAGCCCTTGGAGCTTATTGCATATCTTGGCATTGGGACAACTCATTCCCTTGCCCCTACAGCGCAGTTTTCTTCAGTGACTGCATTATTTCTAGTGAGCATTTGTTGTGGGGTTTTACAGTGTTGATTGGAGGGTGAGATCTTCAGTGATAGGATCAGCCTTTCACCAGAAAGATCCATTGGATGAGATTCAGCCATTAGTTGCAACATCTTCAGCTATCTTCATCCATTTCTAGTTTATGAGTTGTAGCTGCTACCCAGCGACTCCGACATTTTTTCCATTTTGTATATTTCAGCCAATCCTTCTAAAGATTGTTATATTATTGTTTTCAGGGGTTGAGAGCTTGCTCCCCCTCATTTCTTGAGCCATATATTGTCACATATTTCTATTATTATTCATTATGATGCAGTGTCTCCATTAAACTGCGTCCTTCTAGCCTGCAGAAATCCATGTGTAGCAATGTTCTTCTATTTTCATGTACATATCCCTTTGAGACTACTTTTCTTTGCTTGAGTGAATTTTTCCTCAAGGATTTGTATATCATTGCTGCTATAATATACATTTGTTGGCTCTCCGTATCTTCATGTGCCTAGGCTTATTAAAATAACGTTGTTGCTCCATTACATGTGCTTGTATTTGATGCAGCCCCTCCATCGGGCATCTTTACAAGGTAACTAGGTGTGGGAGACCTGTTTAACCCACCTAGGAGGATTTCTTTTGAGCCACGTCTTGGATTTTGGTCTTAGATACATTGATATAAGGGATCCAGGTCCTCGTTTCAAATCCTGTAGCAGCCATTCCTAGAAAATGTGTTTTCCAGTCATGCCTTGCTACTTTTTCCAAATTTGGAATATTACAGCGGTATCAAAGCATAATCTTGGCTCAGCCTATGAGTTTCAACCAAATAAGATCAGAATGATGAAGAAGATGAGATTTCTCTCATCAGTGTTCAGAAATATGAAGAACCTCTCCAAAGAGGAGGAGAAAAAAGAAGAGGAAGGACCATGCACTTCTTGTTCTCATGAAGAAGACAAAGACAAGCATGACAGATACTTGGATCATCAGATTCTAAGTGATTACCTTGTTGAATACACATCTCAACCTGGAGCCCTGAAGGAGACTCTAGCTTTTCCACATTTCATACAATGGAAGGAAGACAAGAGACCATGCAGCAAAAGAGAGATCAAGGGCAATAGATTCCTATTGTCTACCTTTGATGGGTCAACTACAACAAGAGCTTGGGTAAGAAAGCTTGAGGCATTCTTCCTACTACATCTAGTGGTAGAGAGGGAAAGCGTTGCACCTGGAGGGTGAAGCCAATGTTTGGTGGTTCAGTCACTTAAGCCATACAAGAGTGAATTATTTTTCTGAGTTCACTCTAAGGTTGATTAGAGCCTTTGACAGTAAGAGATCAGAGGAGAGAAAGCCCACATCACCATGGGAGGAGACTTGTACCAGTGTTGTCATAGCCTGGGAGGAGCAACCTTCTACATCTGCAAATGGGGCAACCATTTCATTGGAGGAAAGAACTATTGTAGCCATATAAGGAGATCCCAAGTTCCATCAAGGTATGAAAAGATTTCCACTATCTGTTATTGCAGCAAATCCTTTTGAGAGTTGTGGAAATTTTCTTTTTCATGACCAAGGGTCAAATCACATTGCTAACTTAGAGCAGCAAGATTACACTGCGCTATGCAACATGGAAACATTCAAGGGAGAAATATAACATCATCCTCATGAGCCATTGTTGGATTTCTTACCACACTTGAGGTTGGGGTTTGAAAACTTGAATGGGAGAATGGAAGATAGTAGACATCTTTAAGTGAGAAACCCTTTCTCCTTTCTAAATGACCCTTTCTCAATGAGCTCCTCTCAGCTCAAAGAGAAACTTCGACTTTCAGCAAATCCAAGACCTCATTGGTTTTGGAGGACTATTTTTGAGAGGGATATCTCATGGAGAGATTTCATTAGAGGTGCACTTCAATACATCATGGAGTGCAAGGTTTTTCTTTTCTTCTCACACTTGGATCTTCATGGATTCAAGGAGGAACAGATAGATGGAGGACATCCTTGGATGGATAACATGTCTCATGTTTGTGTTGGACACTCCTTGAGCCATACACATAATGATGGGAGGTTTTTTCCTACCACCTATTTGGGTCCTTATGGGGTCAAATTGATCCTTGAGGAGGTTGCATTTTAGAATCCCGTGGAGTGCAAAGACAAAGATTTTATTTGGGATGATGGTAGCCCTCATGAGAGGAGTACCAAGATGGAGGATGGAAGGAGACATCCACAATTGGTTGAGTGGATGTGTATGGAGAGCAAGAAGTTGGTGAGCTACTTGCATATTTATGATACCGAGCAGCAGGAGGCTTGGCTACACTGGTTACTCTTGAAAGAGTTTGGTCATCATCCTCTTTCTAAGGGTATGTGGTAGGATACTTGCATATTTGAGCAATAGAGAGTATGAATGCATGGTGTTGATATGATCTTCATGTCATTCATTATGTTTTCATCACATGACTTGTATGATGGAAGTATGAGGAGGCAGCAAAATCTTTTGTTGCTTTGCTTGTTCTTGGGAGAGCAAGAGGATATTTTCTCTCACACTTTGCATGATGTTGCAGCAGGAGGAGATGACATTATCTCCTTGGCCTTAGATGCTCAAGAGGTACTTCCACCTTGGGAAGGACTTCTTATGGATAGTAGCATTATGGGGGATGCCTTTGACAGGGTGCATGTCAAAGAATGGGGCTATGAGTTGGCAGGAGCTTATTTGCATGGGCCAACAACGCTGTCACTTGAGAGCTTAGGGTTATTGATGGAGTATCCCTAGGATCACTTCACACTTGATGCACTTGGTGTACAAAGAGGAGGTTTGAATGATGGAATAGTACATGGTATGATCTTACTTGTTATGGTCTTCTTGACTTGGATTTCCAAGTATAAGGAGGATGGTCTTCATGCAGCATATGGTTCATTCCTATTCATGGGAGTGTGTCATACCACTATGGAGGAGTCACTCATATACATATGCATCATCTTACTCTCAACACATGGTAAGGATTTTGTTTTTGCATCCATGGATTTTCTAACACAACAATTGGATACTGTTACCATTCATATTCATTGCACTACTCCACAAGAGGGCAAGCTTTTCATTGAGCTCTATGGTCAACATTGGGCCAAATTGCATGATGGAGACAACCATCTCTTATATGGCCTTGGGAAAGTTTTTTATTTCATGTATGTTCAGTGGATGTACCTAGCCATTTGATATTTATCAGTAGATGTCATGACATATATAATTATCCATGTAACAAAAAACAACTTGCCATGTAAATTTCTGAAGCAGCAGTTTGGGAAACTACGCTGTCACTATTGGGAAAAATCTTGGTACATTCTTGCACGACATAAAACCTTCAGTATTTTCCTCATTCTATTGTTGATCATGATTTCATTTTCTGATATGGATCTGATTTGTATTGAAAGCATGATTGGGAGAGAGACACATGAGTTGGGTGTGTCCTTTGGGGGAGAGGATTCCCACATTTTTTGTACTACATGTTCTAATGGGACCATGGGAGGAGATATGGCCACCACAACCACCTATTTTTTTCCTTTTTGGGTGGAACATGAGTTTGATATCCATCCATTGTATAGCCATGGGCAAGTATTTGATCATGTATTGTTGACACCATCAGCCATTTACTATTCATTAGTAGATGTGATGGTTCTTGTATGTTACTTGCCACACTATTTTCTGAAGTTGCAGTGGATGAGACTGCGTTGTGTCCTCTTGAGATATTGTTTGTACCATGCATCATCATGTAAAACTTGTAGCAAAATTCTCACTGGGATACTCTATGATGACTGTTTCCTATTCATCATGGATGGATTGTTTTGGGCCAGCTTGTTCTTCAACATTGGAGGAGAGATCCTTGGAGGATTGTTCTTCATTTTGCCACTTGAGGGCAATAATTTTGCAGCCTAGGATCAGTACATACTCTACACTCATCATGAGTGGAGAGGAGGACAACATGGGGTAGGCTATGATGCTTACCATATTCAGATTTTCAGCCAACCTTCATTTCCGGAGCTTGAGGTGGAAGGAGATTGCCATGAGTTGCCATGTTGGGAGGTGACTCACTTTGTATGGATTATTTATTGGGGATGGGAGATTCATATGGGGATGGCAGATCCCAATTTTTTTTCAGAACCATACCTCAGGAAGGCCCCTCAGTTCTATCTTTGCAGTTGCTTGAGGACAAGCCAACTTTGAGAGGAGAGAACTGTAATGTTCCCAAATTTAGCATGAAGCTAATTGGAACATTGATTTTGGTTATGTCATATAGGAGATGAATAAAATGGCTAAGAAGACCCATAAGTAGGAATAAAATCCCTTCCAGTGTGAAAAGGGACATTTTGTATGAGGACAAGGTCAAGTTTGACCAAGTCAACAATGCTACCTAAGAGGGTGTGGCTTGCTTGGGAAGACAACACAGAGAAAGAGGAGGTAAGTTTCCTTGATGGAGGAAACCCTAAAGAGTGGGACCCATGGAGAGGGAGCTCTCATTGTTTAAAAGGAGGGCAAGGCAGCCATCGTTACTCATGCATATGATTATTGATTTTGTGTCTACTTAGACTATTTGCAGTCCTAGCTGTTTAGTTGAGTTGCAGTGTTGTTTAGCACAAGGATTTCTTGTTTAGGAATCCTTCTCCTTTCTTGAGAAGCCTCTTGAAGGATTTGTACTGATTTTCCTCACATCCAGGCTTGAGGCCAAGCATCCTCCTCCAGTACAACGTTATTTCTGCAGCAGAATAATGTTGTGTTGCAGGGTGTTGCAGTGAGGGATCACATCACCACTTCCATCACTTGTTTTTCAGAGGAGGAGGATCTCTTTCCTTTGTGATATTAGTTTCTAAGCCCTTGAATATTATTTCATATCTTGGCATTGGGAAAACTCATTCCCTTGCCCCTACAACGCAGTTTGCTTCAGTGACTGCATTATTTCTAGTGAGCATTTGTTGTGGGGTTTTACAGTGTTGATTGGAGGGTGAGATCTTCAGTGATAGGATCAGACTTTCACCTGAAAGATCCATTGGATGAAATTCAGCCATCAGTTGCAGCATATTTAGCTATCTTCATCCATTTCCATTTTATGAGTTGCAGCTGCTACCCAGCAACTCCAACATTTTTTCCATTTTGTATATTTCAGCCAATCCTTCTAAGGATTGTTGTATTATTGTTTTCAGGGGTTGAGAGATTGCTCCCCCTCATTTCTTGAGCCATATATTGTCACATATTTCTATTATTATTCAGTATGATGCAGTGTATCAATTAAACTGCATCCTTCTAGCCTGCAGAAATCCATGTGTAGCAGTGTTCTTCTATTTTCATGTACATGTCCCTTTGAGACTACTTTTCTTTGCTTGAGTGACTTTTTCCTCAAGGATTTGTATATCATTGCTGCTATAATCTACATTTGTTGGCTATCTATATCTTCATGTGCCCAGGCTTATTAAAATAACGTTTTTGCTCCATTACATGTGCTTGTATTTGATGTAGTCCCTCCATCGGGCATTTTTACAAGGTAACTAGGTGTGGGAGACTTGTTTAACCCACCTAGAAGGATTTCTTTTGAACCACCTCTTGGAGTTTGGTATTAGATACATTGATCTAAGGGATCCAGGTCCTAGTTTCAAATTATGTAGTAGCCATTCCTGGAAAATGCGTTTTCTAGTCATGCCTTGCTAGTTATTCCAAATTTGGGATATTACATTGGATATGAGCCACCGTATAAAAAACTGTTGGACTATAGTTTGATGCCACTGGAACTTTAATATACTTGGACCAACATTATAATACTTTCGATCGTAGCCATCGTACCATCAAATAATGATTCGAACCATACTTTAATCCACCAAAATAACACCATATGAAATATTGCCAACAGTAATATAATGAAATGCCAATGAAACTTTAGAATCAAGGTTTGTAATATTTATATGTGGAATGTTTAGAAAAATTTTTATTTAAAGTTTGAATAAATATTATATATATATCAACCTTAATTAATTAAATTAAAAAAAAAAAATTTCCAGCACATAATATCATGAACCCAAGTTCAACCCTTGGAGGTCATTACACAAATTTTACCTTCACAACCCAAACTGGGGAATCTCGCAATGACACTTGTCATAGTCCCATTGGACTAAAATTGAATAATATTCCTTGAATGCTGACTGGGCTGACATGTCATCATCCTGTACCTATTCTATATTTTTTTAATAAAAATTTGCATGTTCTTAACGACGATCAACAGACCATAACTCCTTCATCTGAACTCGATTTTCAACGAAATGAGATGCATTGGATTCCTTGAGACGGGAAAATCACTGTCATTTTAGTTTCATTCAATTCTGAGCACTTTCATTTTTGAGCTAAAATGCTGAGCCTCTGATCACATCCATCCAAAATTCATCATATAACATTAAGCACATGACAATAGAAGCTCTTCAGTTATTGACTATGAAATGTAAATCTACTCTAAATACAAAATGAAATGATGAAAGGACAAAGTGTAAGGTTAGATATAAAATAAAAAAGATGCCCTGTGGCATCATATGTGTTCAATATAGTGCATACTGATCATCTGCCTACTTTCAGGAAAGTCTATGGGTTGTTTTTTGGATGTTCCATGTGCAATATTGCATACGGTAGGAATTTGTCTTATCCAAAAATTGAGCTTCTCACGGCTATCAGATGTATCAAAATGTTTCCTTATTCTTTTTCTTTTTATCTTGAGGCTTTTCTTCATGGCAGACTGTTTTTTTGATGATGTGGAACATTGTGCTTGTGAACTTTCAGAAGAAGTATTCAAGATATGTGTGACATTCCTCTCTTCATTCTGCATCTTCTATGTTAAGGGTGATGGATCAACTTCACATGTATTAACCTAATTCCCCTTGGTTTTCATTTTATCCGAGTCGCCTTCAATCAACCACATTTCAATGGAAGAAATGGTCTCCTCATAATAGGATGGAGCTTGCTTCAACAAAATGAGAGGCTTATGATCTGTTGACAATTCTGACTTGGGTTGGACATTTTGTATATGTGATCTTTCCATTTTTTCCAACTTATTCTAAATAAAATTAATTTGATTAGAATGATTAACCCTTACAACACTAAAGTGGGCCTTAAAATATGTGGACAACTGACCTCAGGAGGACCTCATCCATTTTAATCCTGAGGATTCAGGCTCTCTGATATGGAACACCACCAAGCAGCATCGGGCCATAATCCAGGAGCACAACTTCTGGGAAATTCGATCAGGGGCTTATGCTTGGTTCTGGGAGGATTCATGGCAGCAAATGCCCAAGCTGGGTGCTCTTTTTCAAAAACCCATGTGGAAATAAGCTCTCAATATAGGGCAACACAATCAAGTGAAATTTTTCTGGAGTCCCTCACTCATCTGTGGTTACCATAATTAGCTTCCAGCTACTCAATGGCAAGAGAATTGGTTTGAGGAAAGTCCTGAAGAGATTGATAAGGAACTAAGCAAAAGGAAAATCAGATGCACAGATGAACCCGATATCCTTCGCTGGGGACATTCAACATAAGGCACCTTCTCCACATGGGAAGCCTATCATTTAATACACCCCAATGATCAGAATCCCTAGATGTAATATGGACACAAATTTGGAGACCTAGTATTTGGCCCAAATTCTCTACTTTCCTCTGTATTCTCAGCAAGCGTCGCATCTTAACTTGGGACAACCTCCTCAAAACATGATTCATAGGCCCCTCTCGATGTCCGAATTGTCTTCAGCAGGCATAAACCATCAATCATCTATTGGACACCTACCCTTTGGCCAACTTCATCTAGGACAATATCGCCACTCGATGCAAAAGAACCAACAGGATCAAACGAGATATCACTAGCACTATCCGGCAATGGAAAATTGTTAATTTTGGACAACTAGGTCCAAACTCCATGTTGTGATGCTCAGATGAAGATGCCAAAATTTGTATTTGACTCCTCTTTCGGAGAGGTGAAATATCGATCTAAATATCATCTTGATCCGATAAGCAGAACATTTATTTTGAATTTATTCAAAATATGTACAGGTCGACATGAAGGTTTGGAGCCCCAGCAGCTGTGTCACACATCACCATTGATGGATATAGATCGGTCAACATTGGAGGAAATTTTCACTCATCACATCCTCACACATTTCTCTCTCATCATCTGATTGGTTCGATCACTTTCAAGGCTCTTCTCTTCACACGTGGGAAATTGCAGCAAGGAGATGTTACACTAAAAACTGTCACCTTGACATTCTGCTGATTGTATGAGCTTATTATTACTCATACTTCCTCCTTTTGCAAGTACAATATACCAGCTCCTCATGTCAAGCTTCAAAATCAGAAGAAAATCCCTAAAATCCCCTAAGAATTGGTATCGCACTTTCTCTATACATTCTCTGCGGTCCCGCACCTAAATCTCAGCCTGCATGCGAAACCATAACGCACTTTCTTTGTGTAATGGGTGCGGACCCCTGTAAAATATAAAAAGGCGAGAAAGTAAAGATAAAAGATGAATTTCAGATGAATTCTAGAAGATTTTGGATGGGAATTTTCGGGAATGGATACGCTTTGAGAAGGTTCATGCATCCCTCACTTGATGGAGCTAACCCCTTGATGTAAGGAGCTTATCCCTTTGAAAGAGGATTCTATCCCTTCATATTTGGAACAAGAAACTTCCTCTTTTCCACTATAAAAAGAGGCCTTGAGATTTGAAGTTAAATCTTTGTTGAGATTCAGTCTTAATTAACTAAACTTTGCAGCTGAGGTTAAATCACTCTTCTGTGAGGTTAAATCACTCATCTCCATTTGTCTTGGTTCAAAGAGTGCAATGCTTGTCAAATTAGAAGAGATTCCTGCTTCGGACCCCAGGAGGACCTGCACAACATCAAGGCACAGGTTGTAAAGGTTTTCTACATTTGAAGTTAATACAAATATACTCATTTCTCTCATTAAATTGTCTATTCATGGTTTATTTCATAAATTCCTTGATCATTATGATAAGTATGATTTGTAATAATGTCTATACAGGTGCTACTTAATATTTTTTCTTGTTTGTGACTACAGATTCACGAGGAACGTTCTTTCAGTGCACGGGAAGGACTTCGACAAAATCAAGCAAGCGTTGGACATAAGGTAGGCCTTACACCTATATAGTGTTTTTATAAATCTTATATGCTTAGAGAGAGATTAGTATAATTGGTTGTTTGTTGCTAGTTACCTTTTGTACTAGAGAGATCGGTCTTGTCCGCAAGACGGATTAATCTACACAACAAAATGGCGACCATACTGGGGAAGAGCTTGTTGTTTTTGGTTCTCTTTGATTTTTGACTTGAGGAAATGTTTTTTCTGGTTTTTGATTGATATACATCTGTCTGGGTACTTTAGATTTTTTCTGTTTTTGAAAATTTAGAACTGTTTTGAGTTTTTCTATATTTTTTGCTAGGACCGCACTCTGCATAACTTTGACAGTGCGGGCAGTTTCGCACATTCTCTATAGAATACAGTGCGGGACCACACCTGTCAACACTGCTTACATGCGGACCCTGTAAAATTTTAGAAAATTTCTAGGTTTCTTTTTCTAGTTTATTTTTAGATCTTTGGTTTCTGCCCAGACTGGTTATTGTGTCTATCAAGAATTCATTGTGTATGAACTCCAACAGTCTTAATGTTTTGGTGATTTTCTAGAAGATTTTTGCCGATTGGATTGTTTTTTCCTGCTTGGTCTTTATGGTGATTAGAACTTTTGACAATTTGTAGTATCTCAGATTACATTGATCTCTTTTTGTCTTTTGAATCTGACCTGATTGTGAAAACATCCTATGTTGAGAAATTAAGCCTTTTGATTTCTTTGCAAATCTTCGAAAAAACTTGATTCAAAGTTTTGAATTTCATTCTTTGAGTGTTTTGAAAAAACATATTTTGAGTGTTTTTGATCTGTTTGTTATCTGAACGAATAGATTCTTAGTTTGCTGGACAACTAAGGGAAACATTCATTAAAAAAAACTCTAAAAATCTTTTACTCAATTTAGATTAGTTTTCAAGATTAGATTTTGTAGTTTTGAGTAGTTTTGATTTTTGTAGATTTCTTTCGAAAGAGAATTGTTTTGTAGCTTCTTGTTTGGAAGAGAAAAAGAGTTTTTTTTTTTTTTTTTTTTGTGTGAGCTTTGATAGTTTATTGAAAAGACAAAATAGTTTCTTTCAATTAGTTTTCATGTTTAAAGAAGGAATGTTTAAAGGTTGCATTCTCTAACTCTTTCTTTAGATAGAAAGTTCATTGAAATAAAAAAGAATTGAATATCATCATAGGTGCATTTTAGTGGTTTTTGGAAGTCGAGTCTTCACATCATTCAAAGTTTCATTTCCGCACCCATTGACTTAAGAAACAGCTCTTAAAAGTAACGCTTAAATAAAATTCATCTAGTAATCTTTTTATTTCTAGGGCTCTCATCACCAACATAGCTTAGGCTAGTATCTTGGAGTAGGAAGTAATTAACTCTCCAAGATAGATAAAACAAACAAGTAGATATATCTTGCGGTAGGAAGAATTCCAGTTGTTGCATGTATGCTCTGGGAAGCTCCTCTTAAAGGAGTTAAGCACGAGATCATATCTGAACCAGAGGGGTAATCAATCCTTCCTCATTGGGAACGATAGAAGATATACACGTATTAAAAATGGTAAACCTCGGATAGACCATTGTCGAGGAGCCAGGGGTCACTTGTCGGTAAACCTTGAATTCTATTCAAGGAGCCTTCAAGGGGATTGAGCTTAGTTACACTGCCCTTGCATGTGTATCGGATCGTAGACTGTTCCCCCAGGTATATTTGTTTCATTTGGTAACCTTAGAGGCCATAATCTTTAGGATTCTTTCCTAAGGTGACGGTGGAGGGAAGATCCCACTGTACCTGGAACAGACGTCGACTAGACTCACTTGGACTCTCTAGGGGGTTCTCTTCACTCGAGATGGTTATGTGAAGAAACTTGTGCCAGTCTGTTTCATTAAGCAGGTTTTCGGGGTAACTGTTCCAACCGGCCTTTTCGTGTTAAAACTCTACTAAGTTGGATTTCATCACCAACTAGTGATTTTAGTACGGAAAGTTACTTGTTTGTGTGTGGTTTGAACTCTTAGATTTTTTAAGCGAGTGATTCAATTGTTTGTTTCTTAGAGACTTTAGGTGTTTTCTTTGAAATTTTTCTTTGTTTGCGTGTGATTAGATAATTTTTCATCGTGGCGGAATTGCCGAGACAATCCCAAAGAATACAAGGGAAACCCCCTGAATTTACACCAGGTCATCTTGAAGGGCTTCGAGCTATGGTACCACACAGTAGCCGTAGACTTAGATCAACAGAAGCTGAAAGCTCTGCTATTGTAATACATCCTGATCATCAAATTCCTACAACAGAATACATTCAAGAACCGATTTCAGTTTCTGAAGTCACTGAAAATATTTCTCCTTCTGGTGAATTATCTGACGAACCTGAAATCTCTGAGCCTGAAACTGAATCTTCTGTGTTAGAAACATCCTCAGGATTTATCTCACCAACTTCTAGCGATCCAGGTTCACCTAGGGTTAGAAATATCATTACTGAAAATCTTCCTTCTGGACTAATTTCTATAGAAGAACTTACTAATCCAGACGAAGACGTATCTCTTCCAAACTCCCCTCAATCGTTAAATCTTAGGGAGCGTGAATCTATTTTCTACAGCCCTATTCGAACTAATCCCTGGTATCTTTCTTTAACTGATTTTTTAGAAAATCCGGGTCTTGCTTTTTATCCACCTCGAGTTCCATTTCATCCTACACCCAGAGGTTATTATCCGTCATCTATTATGGCTGGTGAGTCATCCATGTTTTCTCAAACGCCTGAATCTTTTTTACATGGTGGTCCTTCTGTTCCTTCGGGATATCAGTCTTTGTCTAGTACTTTCTCGGGAGTAGCTCCTCAACCCATCGAAAGCGTGTTATCATCTGGTCTTGGTGGACTTAAAATTGAAACGTCGAACGCAGAACAAGTTTATATGATGTCTGGTAATATTCCTAATCCTCAAGCTCAAGGCAGTCAGTTTCCTTCTGGGGGTCAACCTCAGGGAACTTAGTTACCGCCTAGGGGGCAACCTCAGGGTAGTCAATTACCGCCTGGAGGTCAACCTCAAGGTAGTCAGTTACCACCCGGGGCACAACCTCAAGGTAGCTTTTTCCCAGGACAAACTGTGGATCCATATTATTTTGGGGGGCAACCCCAAGGACAGTACATACCTCAGGGTTACCAACCTCAAGGACAGTACATTCCTCAAGATCAACCTCAAACTCAATATGCTCCTCAGGGTCCTCAACAACCCCAACTTCAGTACGTGCCTCAAGGTTATCAACCTCAAGGGCAGTACCCAATGCAAGGTTACCAACAGCCTTCTGGTCAACCATCTGTTCAAGGAGCCAGAAATTTACCTTTCAATTATCAACCCTACGTTCAACCAGGTTTTGGTCCTTACGTTCAACCTTCTATGGGACAATACCCCGGAATGATGGTGTGGGATACGTCCCAATATCAACAGCCTTTGCAGCCTAATGTGCAGTTACCTTATCAACCTGGCCAGCCATTGGTTTCTGGTTCAACCCAGCAGCCTGTTCAGCCAGCTATTCAAACTCCTGCACCTAGTTCAGTTTAGCAGGCTGGGCCTAGTACACCTCAGACTCTGCCCCAAACTGCTGCAACTGCTGCAACGTCTGTTCAACCTGTCACACCTGTTTCTGGAGTGTCTGTAGCCCCGAGTTCGGCTATCCCTGTATCCGTGAAAACCCCTCAGGTCTCTGTACCTCAGTCAGGACCCTCAGTTCAGACTACAGTTCAGATGCCTGCAAGACAAACCGGTACAAGTACAGTTGTCACGAGTCAACCTCAATTTACTTATCAACCGTACCAGGGACAGCCGCAATTCGGTCCCTATGTACAGAATCCGAGCTATCAACCGTACCCTGGTTATACTTATCAACAACCTCAGTATGGTCCGATTCATCCTGGTTATCCGGGAGGTTATACAATACCCAATGCTAATCCAATTCCTAGTTATCCTGGGTATCCGCCTCCTGGATCTGCTTTGGCTTCTCAAGGTTTTCGTGACCCTAACCGTCAGTTACCGTTCATCGCAACTTTGGACTTACCTGATTTGACGCGCCTTACAAATGATCCTATTTTTTATTAGCAGAACTGGCCGTCAATGCCTCATAAGTTGCCCAGTGATATACCAAAATTTGAAGGTAAGTCAGGAGAGGATCCATCAAATCATGTTATGACTTATCACCTTTGGTGTGCATCTAATTCGATTATTGATGATTCGATTCGCTTACGTATTTTCCAAAGAACCCTCATAGGTCTTGCAGCCAAATGGTACATTGAGTTGCCACGAGGCTCGTTTCATAATTTCAGTCCGTTAGCAACGTCTTTCTTAACTCATTTCCAGTTGCCTGTCAGATACGACAATGGCACAGAATTATTAACTTCACTAAAACAATCTACGTCCACGTATATTTCTGATCCTATTCATGAGTGGCGACGTAGACGACGTTTGGTGAAGGTTTATATTCCGGATCAAATTTTGGCAGAATGGTTTGTGAAATAATTATTGCCCAAGATCACTGAAGATGTAGCTAAGGCCGGTGTTGTTACTGAAGAGCAAGTAATTGCTCAGGCTCAGTACCTAGACCTCGTCTATACGCAGTCAGGTACTCTTCATGAGAAAATTCCCGATCTACCCAAACAAGGACAAATAGCTGCTGCTCCTTCAGGGTCTCATGCCGCTGACGGTATGATTGGTACAGTTAGTTCTAAAAGTAAGAAGAAATCCTCAAAGAATTATTCTCCAATTATAACTTTACCTGATTCCCCGAAAGGAGAATCCTCTCAAGAAGTTTCTGCCGATATTCATGTCGTTGAAACATCTACGGCAAAATCAAAATCTGGTGGTAAAAAGAAGGGGAGGAACAAAAACAAGAAAAATTCGAAAGAGAAAACAGATAAAGAAGAATCCAATGACGAGAAACGTAAACCTCGCTATCCTTGCTTCATTTGTGAAAAATATCACTTCACGAAGGAATGTCCATATCGAGAGGAAGTTACGAAACTCGTTAAAGGATCGCAACAACCTGCTGTCTTGAAGGATCCTTTTCCAGTTCAAGATAGTAAGATGATTGGTTCTTCCTCGACTACTTTAGAAGAGCCTATTATGATGATGTCTTATGTAAGGGTTGCGATGCGATCGCAAGATTACGGTTCTAAGAATCCCATTGATGGAAAAGAAGGAGAGTCTTCTAATGCAAATACATCAAATACAACTCCTCCTGTTTCCGGTCCGCTACAGATCGAGAAACAAAATCCAGACTTGATAATCAAACCGCCTGCTAAAGGTGTTCTTCGTAAATCAGCTTTCAATCCACATGCGAGAGCTGCTCAGAATTACAACATTGTTGAAGATTTAGCTATTTCTCCTTCAGCAATGTCGGCTTTGGAAGTGCTGCAATCGTGTCCAGCACAGCGTAAATTGTTATTGTCTGCCATAGGAGCTGTTGATGTTCAGGATTCTAACCTTATAATCTTTGATTTAGAAACTAGTACACCGCGTATTTCTCACCAAATGGCTTTCCAGATTCCAGTGTTAGTAAAAAACAGACCTATTTTTCGGACTGTGATTGATGAGGGAGCTTCAACGTGTATTATGTCACTTCAGTGTTGGAAATCTCTTGGTTCTCCTACACTTCACCAATCTCCGACGATTCTAAAAGCTTTTGATGGTCGAGTTTTTCAACCTTATGGTATTTTGCAGGATTTACCCATAGGGGTTGAAGGAAAAATCGTTAATCTGGATGTGGAAGTGGTTGATGCCCCTCTAGATTACAACCTTCTACTGGGTCGTAGTTGGTCTTATGCGATGACTGCTGTTGTCTCTTCAGTCTTTCGACTTATAAAATTTCCATATCAAGGAAAGATCGTGACAATAGATCAGTTAACTTATTTTTCATCCGACCCAGCCTCTACAGAAACAATCCAGCATGTTGGTAAAATGGCTATCCCTTATAAGGATGTCGGAGTAGGTTTGGTTAAATATTCTGGTTTGCTAGGAACTTTTTCCTTTCCTCCTCCTAACGTATCACCTTCTACTGCAACTATTCATATGATTTCGTCAGACACTGTTATGTTTGATGATCCTTGGATTCTACCTTTTGAATCCGAGATAGATTCATTTGATGGCGCGATGTCTTTGAGTCCATTTGAAATTGCGTACCAGGATGTACAGTATTTTTCCAACCCCTCTTCAACCGAAACCGATCCAATGAATGGGATCCAAGAGGAATCGCTTTCTATATCTAGTTTAGATGCAACGACATTTCCTGAAATTGTTCATACAGATGAGAAAATTCGTGAGTTTTTGTCTGTTGATGATTTACCATGGGAAGATCTCCATCACCGGTCTTCATTCTTACCTGAATTAGATCATTTTGAAAATGATTTCTCTTCAATTTTTACTGCTGAATATGCCAAGGAACCTCAGAATCCATTGCAAAATCCTGATTCTGAGTTAAATTTGGAAAATATATCTAGAACAGTTCCAATTGACATTTCAGTAAAACCAGGAATAATTGAAAACATTCATATAGGTGCTTGTTGTACGGATGAAGAAATTCAGACTTATAAAGCCCTATTTCAAGAATTTCGTGACGTGTTTGCCTGGTCTTATGAAGAAATGCCAGGAATTGATCCATCGATCGTAGTTCATGAGATTAAGACTTACCCGGATGCTAAACCTGTTCGTCAACGATTACGTCAAATTCATCCTAGAAAAGCTGCTGCTATAAAAGCTGAAGTTGAAAAATTACTTTGAGCAGGATTCATTTATCCAATTCCCTTAACGGATTGGGTATCGAATATTGTTCCTGTGACTAAAAAACAAGGAACGATAAGAGTATGTATCGATTATAGGGATATTAATAGAGCGTGTCCAAAAGACAATTATCCAACTCCCTATATCGATCAAATAATCGACGATTGTGATGGTAGTGAACTATTCTCCTTTATGGATGGTTTTTCCGGCTACAATCAAATAAACATACTCCCTGCAGATCAATCTAAAACAACTTTCATTTGTCCATGGGGAACGTTTGCGTATTGTAAACTACCTTTTGGACTAAAGAACGCTGGAGAAACTTTTCAACGGGCTATGTCTTATGCATTTCATGACATTAAGCACATTGTTCAGCCATATCTCGATGATTTACCTGCTCATTCATTACGTAGGGCCGATCATCCCACTCATTTACGAGCAATTTTTATGAGATGTCGGCATTATCGGATAAGGTTGAATCCGCATAAATGTGTTTTCTGCGTAGAATCGGGTCGATTACTAGGATTTGTTGTCTTGAAATCAGGCATTCGTGTCGATCCTTCGAAGGTCGAAGCTATTGTTAAATTGCCTCCTCCTTCGACATTACGCCAACTCCAAAGTTTGCAGGGGAAAGCAAACTTTTTACGTAGGTTTATTCCGAACTATGCCGAGCTCGCAAAGGGTTTTACCCGGTTGTTGAAACAGGACATTCAGTTCTTTTGGGATGAGATCGCTGATCGATCTTTTGATGCACTTAAACACGCGTTGACCCATGCACCGTTATTGCATCCTCCCAACTACAATCAAGATTACATTTTGTATCTCACTGCTTCTCATTCCACCATTGGGATGGTACTAGTTCAGGAAAATGAATCTCACAATGAACATGTGATTTATTATCTTAGTCGAAATTTGAATCCGACTGAAATCAAATATACACATGTGGAAAAATTGGCCTTGGCAGCTGTTCAAGCTGTTCAACGTTTTAGACATTACATCTTGTTACGTAAAACCACGGTAATTTCTGATTGCAACCCTATGATGTATATTTTGACCAGACAATTGCTAGGGGGCAAATATTCTAAATGGATAGTTATCCTGCAGGAATTTGACTTGGAATTTGAAAAATCCAAGGCAAAGAAATCTTTGGTTTTTGCGGAACTGATGTGTGATTTCCCCTCTACTGATACTGAAACAGTGGCAGAAGAGTCCATTGTGGATGAATCTTTGTTTCTTATCAGTACACTTGATCCATGGTATGGGGATATTATTGTGTATCTCCAAACCCATCTTTTCGACATGAAATTTCACGAACTCAGCGACGGAAAATACGCTTCCAATCCCAACAATATAATATCATTGGTGATACACTCTATCGACGAAGAAGCTGAGAAGGTTTTAAATGACTGTCATTCTGGAGCATGTGGCGGTCATATGTCTGGGTATGCCACTGCCCAAAAGATATTGCGTGCAGGTTATTTCTGGCCAACATTATTTAAAGATTGTATTTATGCGGTTCGGAAATGCCACAATTGTCAAATTTTTGATCGAAAAATGCGCGCACCACCCGCTCCTCTTCACCCTATAATTGCTGTTGGTCCTTTCGCGAAATGGGGTATCGATTTTATCACATGTAACCCTCACTCGGCCGGGGGGCATGCCTATATTATTCTCGCAGTAGATTATTTTACGAAATGGGCCGAGGCGATGCCTACATATTCAGCTGACGGCAAGACTGCTGCAACATTCGTATTTAATCACATAATTGCTAGGTTTGGTGTTCCTCAAGCTATTATTACGGATCATGGAAGTCATTTTCGGAATATCATGATGACTGAACTGACAGAACAACTTGGCCTATGCCACGATAGTTCCACTCCGTACTATCCACAAGAAAATGGTCTGGTTGAAGCCATTAATAAAGTTTTAGTCACCATGATTAAACGAATCATTGGTATTCACAAGACGAATTGGCATTCCATGTTATTTTCAGCGCTTTGGGCATATCGAACCTCAGTTAGAACATCAACGGGTTTCACTCCTTTTCAACTGGTTTACGGTTTGGAAGTTGTGCTGCCGATTGAATGCGAAATACCGTCATTAAAATTAGCCGTAGAGTTACTTCCAGCTACCTCTGAAGAGGAGAAATTTTTTTTGTACTTGGCCCAATTAGATGAGAATCGACGAAATGCTGCAATAGCAAACGAGGCTCATGTTAAAAGGATAAAAGCTCAGTATGATAGAAATGTGACCCCTCGAAATTTTTCAGAAGGAGACCTAGTTTTACTTTATGATCAAGCTAACGACAAGCTAGGAGCTGGAAAATTCGTGCCTATGTGGCATGGTCCTTACATTGTGAAACGAAAGTTAGCAAAAGGGGCTTATGAGTTAATAGATTTTGACGGTATCCCTTTGGATAAACCCAGAAATGGGCTTTATTTGAAGCGATATTATGCTTAAACGAGGTGTGGAGATTTTTTGTTAGTTTAGATTTCTTTACTGCTGGTGTGTTTTAGATTAGAAAAGTGTGCCTAGTTTAGAAGTGTGTTTTTGTCACTATGACTGCTTATCTGAGTTTTACTCTTGATATTGCAGATGTCGACGTCTCTTCAAACCTACATTGTTTTTGCTGATGGTGCTTGTCGTAGTACACTAAACATTTCTTCCGCAGCTTGGGTTATCTATTCACCCTCTGACGAGTTAGTATCCATGCATGGGGTAAGCCTTGGTCAAACAACAAATAACATTGCCGAGTATAGTGCAGTGATTGAGTTATTATCTAAGTCCATATCATTTGGAATTCGGAGTTTGATTGTAAGGCTGGATTCTGAACTTGTTGTATTACAGCTTAACAGGGTTTATACCATTAGAAATTCGGTGTTATTACGGTTATTTTTGAGAGTTCGTCTCTTGGAACATGAGTTTGATTACATTGAATATCAGCATATTCCAAGACATTTAAATACATTAGCAGATTCAATTGCTTCTAGTATGATAAATAGACATTTGCAATGATTAAAAGCAGTAAAACAAACAACATTCACATATGTACACAGATAGCCGTCAAAATAGTGATATATATCATAGGATTGTGTTCAAAAAATATAAATCGTCTTCGATCATAGGTTGGAAACACCTTATGATCGGCAAAAATGATAATACAAAAGTACAAAAATGAGTCTACACGATCATCCCATCACTGATGATGATCTCGATAGGAAACAACTGCTCGGGCCACCCTGCATAGGAACCTCCTGAAAGGTCCTGGGACTCCAATCACATATCTTTGTAGCCTGAGAGGGATGTCATCTATGCTGGTCTCTGGTATATCTAGAGTCAAGCGCTCTAGATGATGCTCCAAATCAGTTAAAATCTCTACTGATTGGCCTGCTGGGGCTGGTGCGGGCGCAACTGGTTGTCTCCTCTCGAAAGGTTGGAGATGAGCTGGTCGTTGTGGACCCACGTCTGTATTCAAAAAAATTTTGGTTATTAATTTCCTAAGACAATAAAAAACTAAAAAATTAGAACTTAGCAAACGTTGAAAAATATTTTACCTGAATCGTCCCACTGTTCCCCTGCAGGGAGAGACATCTCTCCGTCTCCGCGGAAATCTATCCCTGCATACGGAAAATCCTCTATCATGAAAACTTGGCGATCCATCCAATGAAAATATGAAGCAGGGAATCGTACAATCTCAGTGCCCTCAATAGCATGACGGGCCATCAGCGCGGACCAGCGAACCATTCTCGGTTCTCGAGGTCGACCGGCATCAACTGAAATACTCTGTGGAGCTAACTGAGGAATTATCTCCAGAGCAAAAGAAACGACAATGGAACCATATCCAAAGTTTTTTAGTTTCCCGGTTTTTGCTCTGGTAAGTTGGCCTTTTATATTGGCCAACACAGCTTCGTACCAGTTGAAGATGGTGCCGCGAAAACAGTCCACTGCAACACGCATTTGGGAACCAGTAGCCACATGAAGTGCGGCGCTCCCACATAGTTTGGTAACAGTGAATGCTATAGCTTTCAGTTCAGGACGGATGATATGTTTTATGTCAATCCATTTGTCCCGAGGATTTGCCTGATCATTGCAAAATTCGAGTTGAATACTAGCGACAGTCTGGCCACCTGGCCTAGTCCCAAACAAGGATACATGTTCGCCCCTCTTGGACAAACCAGTCAAAAAGTATATATCCTCCAGCTCAATTTCGAGCCGGTGGCCACCAAAGAAGAAACACTGGTCCTCCACATGCCATCTGTCTACCAACCATGTTAAGAGTTCCACTTGTGCCCTCATGCCAGAGATGGCCCAGAATTTATATAAGCAGCATGCTTTTAATGCCCTTTGTGTGGGAAAATGGAGCAGGACGGCTTCATCCACTTCCTCATGTTCTCTTTCTCGCCAAATAAGCATCTTGTTAATCCTGCAACAAAAATAAGGCAAGTTAGAATGATTTCATTTGAAAAATTTTGGTAGAAAAATGAGAAAACCGTGTTTTAAAAGTGACCGCGTGGGTACCGCACCCGTTCTTTGTAAACAGAGCGTAGCTCCGCACGCGAGATGTGTGCCGGGTGCGGTACCCTCGATTTTTTCCCGTTCAGAAAAAATCGGGGTCCGCAGGTAACCTGTGTCCCACCTGCGGACCCCGCGGGCGCATTTTTGAACCAATTTTTGCCCTAAAAAATTAAACTAAAGCCTAAAAATGAATTTCAAACGGATGAAAAACAAGATAAGGAGGTCGTGGATTACCTGGGGCTGACGATTTTCGATTCCAACGGTTGAATTTTCCAGAATCTTCACGGGAATTTTTTTTTAACCAAAAGCTTTTTACTTTTCACTCTGCAACTGAACGGTAAAAATGAAATAGAAAAAGTCCTTTTTATAAGTTTTTTCGAATGAATGAATTTTTAATTTATTTATTTTTCACTTTAAAAGGGTATTTTTTGAAAGCATTTTTACTTATCTTAAACAGGTATGTGTAATGTTTTGAGTTTTTGTGCAGAAACAGGATTTTTCAGGTGAAATGATTGTTTTTCAACAAAGAGCATACTTTTATCACTTTTTCGGACTCTTTCAAAAATTTTACGAAAAAGCGAAACCTTGGAGTTCTCTTTTAAGCCCTTTTCAGACTCTCTAAATATGAAAATATTGCCGAGTACTTGACTATTCGAACTCGTTAAAGTAAATGAACGGTCGTCCCTTCAGTATAAGTTTACCCCTTTTACGGACTGAAATGGACTATTTACGAAAAAGGTATACGTTGACTAAATACGGTCAATAGAGTTCTCTCCCGCATTATTTTATCCTTTTTCGGGCTCGAGAGACTAAATTTACGAAAAAGAACGCCCGTGGAGTTTTCTTAAGTTTTTCTCCTGACTCCCTAAAACTGAAAAACACCGAGTTTCTCCTATACTGGACTCGTTAAAACTTAACAGTAAAGGACCTGTTTAATTTTCAACAGGAACGAACCACTCCTTCTTAGGGTTCGAATTTTAAACTAAGTTGGACTCATCCGAAGGATGAGCTTATAATCAAGCAAATGTTATCCTCCTCAAGCTTGTCAAAAATAAAGAGGTACTTGCCAGAAATGGTGGGGAAAAAGAGAGAAAAATGGGTGTGTTTGTTGTATTTTAAATTTTCTGAAAACTCAGTCGACCACTCTTGGACACGACACTTATATTCACCTGGGTTGGGAAATCCTTTACCTAACAGTTAATCAAACCACATTAAAATTTTTCAGCCGGTTTCTGGGTATTAGCTTTGGGTCAATTGTCACCAAGCCATCTGCGGTGTCGTTATGTGTCCAAGAGAACAGTTCAAATAAAACCATTCATCTGCAAAATATCTGTCATCCATCTTTGACCATCCCTGAGTCAGTCCTTGCCAATATATTTTCAAAACTTGATCTATGATTTCGTGTTGTGGGCTTGCCTACAACAGATCACTTTCTATCGACATCACCACATTATCTAGGAAGATGATCCAGAAATCGTCAGTACCTTGAAATCTGCATGCTTCAATGACAGGTTTCTCGCTTTCGACGACAGGTTGCATCATTGACCTTCGATCGAGTGACTCCGTGACATGTTCGACTTCAGCTCATTCATTCACATTTCATGGATTGTACTGAGTACTTTGAGAGCCATTGACATTACTGGTGGTTTCTCTCACACTTGTTAACAGTTCACATCATTGACTGGTAATCAAGTTGTTTCTACCATGTTCGACTTCGACACATTCATTCACATGGATAGAATCGTACTGGTTCGAGATGCGGAAATCAAGACACTGGATCTGGTTTCCACCATCCAGGCTGCGAGGAATTTTGTTGTCATCTATACAATAGACTATTGATAAACAGATGGCTGCGTCCATACTGTGTCTACATATATCTGTACTATGATGTATTCAAAATCATTCCTGTATCAGAACGATTTCAGTTAGTTTATAGTTAGTTTTTATCTGAGTATGGGAATGCCTACCTCAGTGATGACATATATATGTATATATTTTGCATTGAATTTTTTTACAGGTACCGACTGGGGTGTCCACGGGATGATCTTTGAAATGATAAAGTACTGCACTCTTCATATATGACAGACTACAGCTTCATTTATTCCAGACTTTGCACTTTAGGGGGCAATTTGTTACACTGAAAACTGTCACCTTGACATTTTTACCATGAGTATGAGCTCATTATTACTCATACTTCCTCCTTTTGCAAGTCCAATATATCAGCTCCTCATGTCAAGCTTCAAAATCAGAGAAAAATCCCTAAAATCCCCTAAGAATTGGTATCGCACTTTCTCTATACATTCCCTGCGGTCCCGCACCTAAATCTCAGCCTGCCTGCGGAACCATACCGCACGTTCTTTGTGTAATGGGTGCGGACCTCTGTAAAACATAAAAAGGCGAGAAAGTAAAGATAAAAGATGAATTCCAGATGAATTCTAGAAGATTCTGGATGGGAATTTTCGGGAATGGATACGCTTTGAGAAGGTTCATGCATCCCTCACTTGATGGAGCTAACCCCTTGATGTAAGGAGCTTATCCCTTTGAAAGAGGATTCTATCCCTTCATATTTGGAACAAGAAACTTCCTCTTTTCCACTATAAAAAGAGGCCTTGAGATTTGAAGTTAAATGCTGTTGAGATTCAGTCTTAATTAACTAAGACTTTCTGTGAGGTTAAATCACTCTTTCTGTGAAGTTCAATCACTCCTCTCTAGTTGTCTTGGTTCAAAGAGTGCAATTCTTGTCAAACTACAAGAGATTCCTGCTTCGGACCCCGGGAGGACCTGCACAACATCAAGGCACAGGTTGTAAAGGTTTTCTACATTTGAAGTTAATACAAATATACTCATTTCTCTCATTAAACTGCCTATTCATGGTTTATTTCATAAATTCCTTGATCATTATGATAAGTATGATTTGTAATAATGTCTATACAGGTGCTACTTAATCTTTTTGCTTGTTTGTGACTGTAGATTCACGAGGAACGTTCTTTCAGTGCACGGGAAGGACTTCGACAAAATCAAGCAAGCATTGGACATAAGGTAGGCCTTACACCTATATAGTGTTTTTATAAATCTTATATGCTTAGAGAGAGATTAGTATAATTGGCTGTTTGTTGCTAGTTACCTTTTGTACTAGAGAGATCGGTCTTGTCCGCAAGACAGATTAATCTACACAATAGGAGAAAATTATGTTTTCGACCTAGGGTTTCTACCACATCATTGACCAGTGTTGACTTTGGTTAATGCATGGTCAAATTGACCTGAAACTCTCCCAATCATTCGATTTCTTCAATCCATATTTTTTGGCACAATTCCTGAGGTTGGACGTTGACTTGACTTGGCTGTGTTGACCTTGCTGCTACTGCTGTTTGCGTTGACCGTTGACTGATAGCATTGACTTTCGTTGAGTTTTGGGATTGACTGATCTAGCTTTCTTAGAGGGTTGTGTGACACTTCTGGTTCGCTGACCATATTAAGACTTTGCTGGTTGAAGCATCCTGCTGATCATCGTAACGCACCAAGATACATATTTATTTTGGCTTGTCTTCTGCCAATCTACTGGTATGTTCTATCAGCATTTTAATTTCTTGTTTCTGTGATTGCTGACTGATATTGGGATAAAAATTAAATTTTCATCAAGCATAGAACATCTACAAAAATTTACATGGTATCGGAGCTGAGGTGAAGACAAAGCCCTATTTTGTAGCAATCACTGAAGAAGAGCATGGGTTCCTCTAACTATAATGGCTTTAAGGCTGATGACAAATTGACTGGGAAGGATGACTTTCATGCCTAGAAAATGACATTGGATATTATGTTGGAAGACCAAGATGTCATGAACTATGTGCAGGGTAAAATACAAGAGCCTCCATCCACTACAACTGTTGCTGCCAAAAAAAAGTACAGAAAGGGGGAAATCAAAGCAAAGCTGATGATAAGGGACTCAATTCATAAGAGTCTAGTTGCCTACATCTCCAAGTTGGGCACATCGAAGGAGATGTATGATAAGTTGGTCAACATGTTCAAGGCCAAAAATGCAAATCAAGTCCTATTCTTCAAGAACCAATTGAAGAATATAAATAAAGGTAGGGATGCGTTTGTTCAATCATATTTTCTGAAGCTGACCAAAATCAAGAATAATATTCTGGCTTTTTAGGAGACAATAGATGATTGAGAGATGGTTCTCACTGCACTTGGAGGTTTCTCATCCGAATGGAATGTATTCAACACCGCCATTATCAATAACAATGTGATACCTGATTTTGACGAAGTACTATCATGATGCATACAAGAGGAGACAAGGATGAAGGAATATGAAAATGAAGGAAATGTTTTCGCTGCTCATACTAAGAAAAAGAACTTTGGTGGTCCAAGGAACAAAGGAAGAGCAGGGGCCCAAGGAAAGAAAGGAAAGTGTTACACTTGTCACAAGCCAGGTCACTATGCTAGAGAATGCCTTTTCAAGAAGGATTCTCCTGATGATTATGACAACAACAACAACCGAAGGAATGGCAATTAAAAAAAAAACAGGTTCAAGGGGAAGAGGAAGGCTCCCTTCGATGGAAATGGGCAACCCTTCAAAAGGTCGAGAAATTCCAGGTATGAGGAATCAAATGTTGTTGATAAAATAAATGAATTCATTCTTGTATCTGCCCTCTCTACTGCATCTCCACCCGACAGTATGGATGTCTTGTTGATAGATAGTGGTGCCTCAAGGCACATCACTGGGTTCAATGAAGCACTTTCTGATATGGTTGAGAAGGATACTAATGTGGAAATTATCCTTGGAGATAATGCCACATATCCCGTGAAAGGGACTGGGACTGTGACCCTCCACTTGTCTCAAGGTCAAGTTGTCCATTTGCAAGATGCACTATACATACCTAACTTGAAGAAGAACCTTGTGTCTATATCGGCCATGGAAGACAAAGGTTTCAATGTGGCATTCATTGATGGGAAGGTACATATCTGGAAGAAGAGTTTCAAGGAAGCTATCACGATTGGGTTTAGAGGTGATACACTCTACCAAGATGGAGGAAGTCCATTGGGAGCGATGACGTGTGATACTATCCGACAGACTGAACTATGGCACCAGAGGTTTGGACACATTCACTACAAGGCCCTTCCCGAAGTAAGGAAGGTGGCGACGGGGATGCTCAAGTTCTCAAATAATCATGAAGGTGTATGTCAGGGTTGTGTAAAAGGAAAGCATACAAGGAGACCTTTCCCCTCTGTTAGGGTCCCATGATTTAGTAGATTGGTAGACCAAATGCACAGGGTAACATCAGACTAGTCTTTGGATTCCTAGGACCTAGCCTTCCTGGACTCAGAGATGGCTCTCTCTATTGTATGCAAAGGATGTGAACTTATTTGCTTTAGATGGTTGATTTTAGGCTAGTTGTGAAGTTTAGTGTTTTGTTTGTTTGATTGGGTAAGATAATCAAGTAGGATAGGTAGAGTGAGAGGTCATCAAATCATTAGGCTATGGAGTCTATGAAATTCATGGATATCTCAACAATGAGTCAGAGTGCATCACAGGGCAAATCTAGTGTGGTCAATGGATCTTTAAGGTTATGTGTGAAGTGAGATGGACATTAAGTTGGTGAATCAAAGTAGGGAAAAGGGCAGTGAAGTATCCTTTGTCATAAACCGTAAACAAGAAGGTCTCAAATACTGATAAGAAAAGATATTAATCATGAGATAGGGAAAACCATTAACTCAATGACAATACTTAAACAAATAGGCATTCAAGATGAACAATTTAGTGAAAAACAGAAAGCAAGAAAACCTATCTAACTTTAGTGATTTCACTTAGAAGGTTTGAAAAAATATAAGATGAAAAATAACTTTAATCAATCAAGAGGGAACTCCTAGACATCATCAATCAAGCTATAAATAACTTTGAGGAAAACTTATTAAGCATAAACAAAGGGCATGATCAAAACATGGCCTCTTTGGCTAAAACTAGCAATTAACACTTCGAAGAGAGATTTCACAAACAAAGTTTAGATAGCATCAAGTAAGCATGGATAACCATAAAACATATTTGAAAACTACTTTCTTAAACCATTAATGAAACAAACAAACTTAGGTGGATCTAAGGAGAGGCTAAGAATTTCTTAAATTAACCCAACAGAGGAAAACATAAAGACAATAGTAATAGGAAGGACTAAGGTACATCAAACAACATTTCTTAGCCTATACTTTTATGATCTATTGCAACATATAAGGATGGACACAATGATAAACAAGAAAACATGAAAAAATTAGAGACACATCACCATTGACCAAGCTCAGGGATCCTGCAAGCAAGCTTTCATCATCATCAATCAAAGCAAATCATTCACAAGCTCCATAACACCAAATTTCTCTTCAACTTCAAAGAACCATGTATTGCTCTCAAAACTCATAAAATGTGAACATTAACAATGAGTGCTCAATGCATTTTTAACAAGAAAGGAGGAGAAAACCTAATAAAGTCTTTAGAAGTTTATTGGCTAATCAGAAATGTCATTATTGTCCTTGAGACCTTGCAAGGCCCAAGGCACAAAATATCTTTTCGGGCATTTTTAGTAAAGAAATTAACATTTGAGGTTTGACAAGCCTCCTAAAACTTTCCAAGCGTACATTGTTGAATTTCCCTTTGTTAAGGGTGCAGCACTATGTTTTAGGATGAATTTCCATGCCAAGGGCGTAGCACTGGAGCAGGAAAACTAGGTCAACTTGCAGTAGTGTTTTGAAAGCCTCCCCGATGTCGGAAAAGGCTCTGTGATGGCCCGTTGGAAATCCCTTTGAGTCTAATTTCCAGATCTACCCTTGTTTCTCTGATTTGACCACTAAAACCTGTTCAGAAAGAAAAAAATTACAAGGCTGGTAAAGGCACATCACATGTCCTAAAAAGTAGGCAAAATGGTGAAAATTAGGGTGTTTTTTACCCTTTTGGAGGACCAAAACAACTCCAATTGATCTGAAAATTTGTGATAATGCTATATTTGAGATGAGGACTCCAAAAATTTGAGCCTTTCCTCCTGAAGATGCTCTGAGAAAAAGCATAGCACCATGTGTGCTACCCCCTTAGCCCTCACAATTAGCAAAAAACCAAAACTTGTCAAAATTCTCCCAGATTTGGTGAATGAGTGCCTCATGGGTTTTGAGAGACCTATAAAGAAGCTTGTGCAAAAATTCCAGGTCTATCTTGGCCTTTTTCTTATTTTAGTGCCTGGAGCTTGTTTTGAGCCTTTTTTAATTTATTCCTTGCAATTTGGTTTCTTCGGGCATAATGTTTATTCATCCTTCTTTGGAGGTCAAGATCTTGATTTTCTTTCTTCAATTTAGCCTCCAAGTGTATTTTGTCTCTCTCCAACCAAGGCTCCCAATCATGTGCTATCTCCATGGCCAAAAGCTCATCTAAAGGGAGTTGTTCTGCAAGGGTTGATTCTTCCTCCCTTTGTTTGGCCAATGCTTTCTTCAATCCCATGGTTCTAGGTCTCCTCCTAGATTGTCTTTCCTCATCTTCACTCTCTTCATAGGCGCCCATGAACTCTTCTAGTCTCACTTGTGCTTTTTGGGCCTCTTTCCAGGCTTTGAGGGCTCTAGCTTCATAGATTGAAATTTGAGCTCCTAGCTGCCTATTCTCCAAGTCAAGGGCATAATTCACACTCTTGGCCCTATCCAAATGTGCTTGGAGGTCTTTGATTTATGCATTTCTGTCCTGGAGGAGCAAGTTTGTGATTCTTTCTTCATTCTCCTCATCACTATCCACCTAAATGATCTCAAACTCCCTCTCAAACTCATGGTGTTCTTCTTCTTCCTTTACCCTTTGTTTCCCTTTGTCTAGTGGATGAGGTGAGGAGGATGGCATGGTCCCTTGCCTCTTGGAGGTAGAAAACACTAGCCTTGATCCTTTTTTATATGTGAGAGGGAGAAACTCAAATTGGTTTACTAGGATGCTCTTACCATGACTAACCTCAAAACTGCCTTTCTTGTCTCTTGCATTGTGTTCTAGGCTGCCCTCTTGAGAGTCACTTAAATTTTCCTCCATTCTAGCATTATTGTCATGATCTTCACCACTGTCATCAACCTCTTGACTGTCCCTTTGGTTCATATTGTCACTGTTGTCATCATTATTAGGGCTATCGGTCATCATGTTTTCTTCTCCATCATCCTCCTCTGTGTTTGAAACATTATCATTGCCATCATCATTTTCTGTGTTCTCACTGTTAGAGGTGTCTTTTTCAGTATCTTCATTACTGTTCTGTGCATTTTCATCATTTTCATCCTCTTCCATATCTTCTGCATTTTCATTTTGTTCTAAACTTTCCTCTTCATCATTGTCATTGTTTTGCCCACTATCATGCTTACTGTTTTCATATTCATCACTGTCATGTTCACTGCCCTTTTCTTCAAATTCTGCCTCTGTCTCTTCTTCTAATTCTGCCTCTGTCTCTTCTTCAAATTCTTCCTCTATCTCTTCTTCTTTATCCCCATTATCACTTCTTTTCTATTCATAATTTTCCTTTTCATCATCTGTTCCTTCTTCTTTTGTCTCTCCTTCCTCTTCACTGTTTTTCTCACTATTTTTGTCTTCATAATCTACCTATGTCTCTTGATTTTCACCATCATCCTCCTCATCATCATTTTCTACTTCCTCATGACTGTCACTTTCTACCTCATCATGTTTTCCTTCTTCCTCACTGTCTTTTGTTTCTTCCTCATCATCACCACTTTCTTCATTTTCATTTCCATCTTCCTCATCATTTGTTTCCTCGCTTTGAATGTCATTTTCCTCTTTGTCACTGTCCTCTTCATGTTCTTCATCATTCTCTTCTTGTTCTAAAACTTTAGGAGAAGATGATGGTGAGAATTTTTCTTGAGGAGAGGATTCATGTGGAGAGGATGATTCATGGTCAGTGAGGGGTGATGGAGGAATGGAGGAAGGTGGATGAGATGATGAGGGTAAAATTTGCAGAAGAATAGGCTGTGGATTTGTGAAAACATCATGGGTGATGAACACTTCCAATGGGATACCTTGTTGCTCTAATTGATGCAACAAAATCACCTTGATAAGAGAATGGTGGAAAAGACTCTGCATTTGTTGTGAAGGAGGCCTCTTTTGCACAATGTATGACATATTATCAATACTTCTATAAAGCTAATAGGGAAAATGTAGTAGCTTGGCATAATCAGTCTTATATGGTAGAAATAAAGTCTAGAAAACCTCCCCTCTCATGTAAAATAATTCATGATGACTTTCATTAAGGGGTCATATCTTTCCAAAAAATGGGAAAAGGGAAAAATGGTTTTGCAATCAGCTTGGTATCTTGGTTTCAAGAAAGGTTGATAATGGATCAAGTCCAAACTCACCTGCTTGAACCATTTTTCTCCCATACAAGGTATCCCAGTGGCCATAGCAATTATGTTGGTGGATAGCTCAAAATATACCCCAGCTAGATGCACTTGATGGTCATGGAGGTTGAGGATAAAAAGTCTAGTCAACTCAGGGTGACTTTGGACTCTTTGTACTCTCACAAAAATCAAAACAACCCACCTCTTGGAAATATGCAATTGTTGTAGGGGAGGCTGTCAACTCCTTGGTGTTCAAAAGGTTCAAATCTGTTTTCTCTTCCACCCTTTCTTTGTTGTCCCCTAGGTCTTTGGCCTCCCCTGCCACTGTCACTACTTCCTTCTCTAGACATTTTACCTTTTATCCTTGCTTTGAAATCAATTAAACCCTGGAACTATTTGTGAAATGATATGGAGAGGGAAAGTGAGATGATAATGAGAAAGGTAGTGGTTTGTGAGTGAAGGGGAATGATGAGTGAAGAAGGAAAATTTGGGCCTTAGTGTACCTTCAGTTTCTAGATGGATGGGTTCCCTTTGAATAAGAGTATTGTTAACAGGGGATTACGTTTCTTCTTCCTTAGGGTTTTACTTTTCTTTACATTTCTTGCTAAGTTTCAGCTTTAAAACAACAAGAAAGGGGGAAAAGCATCTAAATACCTCTTATAAAGACTCCAGGAAGTGCTAAGAAGAAAATTTGGAGGAGCCTTGAGGCAGTTGGAGGCTTGCATTAGCTTGAAAAGTTTCCTGGGTAAATGCGTAGCACAAGAGAACAACACTTGGGCTCCTGCACGGACTGTTAGGTCAGCCTGAATGGCCATGCGCATAGCACTCGGGCGGAGCTGCACGCTGTCAGGTCGGCCTGAATGGCCCTGCACGTAGCGCTTGGGTGGATCTGCACGCTGTCAGGTCGGCCTGAACGGCCCTGCGCGTAGCACTCAGGCGGAGTTGAACGTTGTCGGGTCTTGCCTGAATGGCCCTACGCGTAGTGCTTGGGAGGAGCTGCATGAGGTGTTTGGATATTTCTTGCACGGCCCTACGCATAGCGCTCAGGTGGAGCTGAATGCTATCGAGTTTTGCATGTTTCCGGGTCTAAGTGGCGGTGAACGCGCAGCGCCCTTACATAGGTGCACAGTGCTCTGTTGAAATTTCCTAAGAAGGCACACACAAGCACGTAGCACGTTTTTCCAGGGGCGTAGTGCAAGGGTTTTTCTACCCAAGGTCTGCTAGAAAATCAGAAATTTCTCCTTGAAAGCATTTCACTCCTCTTTTGCAGATGAAAAATGAGTTGAGTGATAGACTTTGGCTTTTTATACCCTTGAAGAAATAATTGAAAACTAGAAACCCACTTTTCTAATGTTTTTAGTTTTATCACTGATATCTTTTCCTTTTGCAGGAGGTGACTTAAAACACACAAAAAATGACCTTTTATCATCTCAACCTTTCTTCTTGGCCATCCTTAGGTAATTGAGGTGATGGATTTTAACTCTCTTTGGCCTGTTGATGTTCTTAAAACTTGTTTTGCTGGTGCCAGTTGGAGTTGTATGGTTTCACTATGTTTTAATCATTCTCATGTCTTCAACCCCTTTTTATTGAGATATTGATAGAAACATATATTATCCCTCTTTGAGATCCCAGAGTGTAAGTGTTCTTAAAACATGGCTCCTCCCCTTCTTACTGATTTCCCATAGGTATAGTAAGTATGTCTTGCACAGTGACCTTAGTATTTTCAATCAAATTTGTCATTACTTCCCCTCCTTACTGATTTTTCAGAGGTATAGTAAGTCTGTCTTGCAAAGTGACCTTAGTATTTTCAATCAAGTTTGTCATTACCTCCCCTTGGCCACTTATGTTTGTTGTAGGTGCCATAACACAGTATTTTGGTCTTCTTAAACTTTCTTTGGAGTTTGACACCTTATTTACTCAACAATAGAACTCATGCTCAATTTGATTTCTTATTTGACACTTAACCTCCTTCTTTCCTTCTTTTGACCATTTTGAAGACATTTGATTGCACTTGAAGGCTTAGACTTCCTCACACTAATACTCTTTACAATTTGTCCCTTTGATGTAGTGAAAGCCCCTTTTATCTTGGAAAACCATGGAGGCCACCTTCAGATATCCTTTGAAAACCTTCTTCCATCATGATGGAGATTTATGGCCTTCATTTCACTTCTTTGCCTACCTTCTCAAAATTTAGGCTTTAGGGATTTTTCCCTTCTTCATTTATAATTTCTAGAAACCTTCAATTCATACTTGGTTGGGCTGATGGCCTTTGTCCTTGTGATCCTTTGCACTGGCTCCTTGCTTGGCAACACTGTTTAGCCAATCAGTCATAACAACCCTGATTCTCTTTGAACTTAGGCATGCTGTCTCTCCTTTGCTATGAATGTCCTTTGTGATGATTTAGCCTATTTCCTTACTTCTTTTCCTGTTGATGGCCATCTCATTCATTCCTGTAGAAATGTCTAAGATGGGCAATTGTCTTTTGCAGAAGTTGTGCTTTGACCAAGGAGGCCTTTCTTGATGGATTTTTGATACCTTTTGGACAATCATATGCTAACCTTCTTCCTCTTTGATTGCAGCCTCTTGGCACAGGAAAAAAAAATATTTAGAACACCAAAACAATCCTATGACCTGTGAAATGCTAGGTGACCTAGTGGGAGGCCTTTTGGACTTGACCTTTGGCTGAAAACTTGACTTAGGGTTTTTATGTGTAAAGCAGAGTTTTGAAAAACCTTATGCATTGTAGACCTAAAAAATAATGATTTTGATTTATCTAAAGATCCTAGAAAGGTAGCTTGAAACCACCAATGCTTGAGGCACTTGGTGAATAGGGGAAAAGGTTAGGCTACTTGGAAATCCAAGGTGGAAGTAAAAAGGTTAGGCAAGTCAAAACATAGTGGTAAGGTCAGAGGTGGAAAAACATAGTGATAATGATTGGCATGAGCCCATGATGGGTCTTCTGGGAGTGATAGGCTGGCCATGACTTGATAGAGTAGTAAAATAGTGAAAAATTTATCCTAAGGATGATGATGGCAGTGAGATTTCTAGAACTCACAATATTCATGAATTTTGTTTCTAGAAATCTGGGATAAACATTTAGTCACCTATAGAAAGAAAAAATTACTGATGACTAACACCCTCAAGCATCACAAAGACATTTGATATCTTATAATTGATACATTCTGATCTATTTGGTATGCTGCTCATGACACCCTTGGGAGGATGTTCTTATTATATGAAGTTCATAGAAGACTTCTCTCAAAAAACTTGGATATACTTCTTGAAGAAGAAGGATGATTCTTTCATGTGGTTCTGTGCCTTCAAAGCCTTCGTGAAAAATTCAACAGGGAAGGAGATCAAGATACTGAGGATCGATAATGGCACTGAATATGAGACAAACGAGTTCAAGAAATTTTGCAGAGAAGATGGAATTAAGACGGAGACCAAAACTATATATACTCCTGAACAGAATGGTGTTGTTGAACGAAAAAATAGGACCATTGTGGAAGCTTCTTGTGCCATGCTATGCGACCAAGGTCTACCAAAGTTTCTATGGGGAGAAGGTGTGAACACTGTTGTGTACATACAAAACCGATGCTCACATTCCGCTCTGGACTCCAAAACTCCCGAAGATCTTTTCTCTGGTAAGAAACCTGACATCTCTCATTTTAGAGTTTTTGGATGTCCTGTTTATTTTCATGTACCGAAGGAGAAGAGGAGCAAGATGGATGCTTCTGGAAAGAAGGGTATTGTAATATCCCAAAAGGGAGAATGCAGTAATACTGAAACACAATATAAGAACTACAACAAAGTAAACAATAAATCTATATACACATCAGAATGCATAGAAATAAATGAGCCATTTTATTATATTGGAGGTGAAAAATAAAGTACAAAGTGCTCAAAATATGAGACACTCAAGCCACAAGGGGTGGCCTAGAATGACCCTACAATGATTTCCCAAGAGGGACTGTGTAGCTGCTGAACTGCTGGAAGGTAAACTGCGTTGCCCCTACTGCAACTATTGGGACTACAATTTCCTGAAAGATAGAAAGTCAAATCTAGGAAGAATGAGAGCTCTAATTATGCTGAAATTGCAGATATGTGCTCAATGATGGATTCCCAAGATAGCCTAGAAAGGGTTTTTCAGATCTGTAAGTCTAAGAAAACCACCCTCTTAAGGATTCACATATATGCTGCTGGGAATGTAGATCTAAAGCTAGATCTGATGATATGATGATTGCAATTATGCACAATCAGATCTATGCAAGAAGGGATGACCCTTTCACTAGATCCTTGGGCTAAAATCTCAAGATCTAGCTCCTCCAATCTCCTCCACTGAAAATAGATGCTGTATGAAAAATAGCTTCAGAAAACTACACTGTCAGAGAGGGAGGCTCAATAGCCTACTGCTGGATGTGTCAAATCAGCTCCTGAGTGATGGAAACAATATATCCAATGTGAGGAGATGATCCCTCACAAGATTTACAACTGAAATACTGGAAAATTCCTTCCTCCAATAGATCTACAGGACTGAACTGCACAATCCTTGAAGGGACTGCTACTGCATGGAGGTAAAACCTAATGGCCTAAATGAAAGATGTAGATCTGTTACACCTGAAAGGTTGGATATGAAGAAAAAAGTGGTAGGATGAATCCTCCACTAGTTTCCTAGCTGAATGCTAGAAACAACCTCCTAAAGATGGCACCAATTCCTAATAAGGAATGAAGAACAAACCTCTTTCCAGAGCTAATCCAAGAAAGAGGTGGGATTCCTGCTCGGGAACACCCTGTGCTAAACAACACTGCAAACTCTACTAAACAACCCAAGCCTGCATAGAAATGTCCTAAGAAAAATCTAGATCTAAACAGATCAAGAAATGAATAATCCAAATCATGCCTTCCATTGTGCCTTCACCTTCACTATATGCATGAGCCTTCCATAGCCTAGGCCCACTCCAAAACTGCGCTGTACATGTGGAAAAATTCTCCATTTTTAACTGCATTGTTGCTTCATGTCCTCCATCATGTTCACATGGGGTGATCATACTTTCCATCATATGTGCATTAAATGCATCACTTCCTCCACTATCTTATCATAAGTGCTTCATGATATTCTTTGAATGCACTATGATCTTAGTTGACCTTATCAAAGATCCTCATGATTTTATATTTAAGATCCATGATCTTATTTTACTGTTTCATCCTCTATAATCTATCTCATAAATGCGACATGATATCCATTAATGGAGCTGCTCCACTACTCCATGTTTTTAGATCTAGATCTAGAATATCCACATACACACACAAAAAGTGTATTTTATTCATATTTGAGGTTTGCGGGTCCCTCCACCCTTTTATTTACTTAATTAGTTAAGTTTATTAAGGACTTTAATATTCCAAATATGATGTGAAAATTTGGGAATATTACAGTCCCCCTCGGCAAAATGTTTCTTGTCCTCAAGAAACTCCAAAAGTAGATGCAAAGACATCTATTCCCCTCCAAATGGCATCCACATAAGGAAGGCCTCCTCCCTTTGCCGCAATGTGTTATGCATGTTTGGTTCCAAAGTTTTCTCTCAAGAGAGCATAGAATGACCTCCAACTTTGTAGTTAGATGCCCTCCTCTCACCATTAAGTACCAAGTGACAACCATATGATGTCCACCATCATCATCAATACATGAAATACATAAAATAAAGTGGCTCTTTCCACAAAGGAAAAACTCCATCTCACAATACATCTTTCCATCCCATGCTTTATGAAATTGATTGAGCATTAACATGCCCTCATCTTTAGCCCTGTTGGCCTTGTTGGATCCAAGCATCATTCCAACATTATGAAAAATAATAAATAGAGATATATGGGTAGATAAAGATGTCAAACCATATTCTCCCAACAATAACCACCGGAGTAAGGCCCTTTGTTGCCATCCTCCATCTCCCCCATGTAATATGGATAAGCCAAACTCCCCCAAAAGTAACCAAAGCAACAAAAGGTCTTGATGCTTCCTCTCCTCTTCATGTGCATCATGGAGTAAAGACATATTGATAGACATGTGGAATGTCAGATCAGCCCAATATAAGCAAACACCATCAATACACATCATGAGAGCATCATGCCAAGTTCTACCCAATACAAAACACATAGACATAGGAGATGTCATGTGTTGGCCAAACTCTCTCAAGGGAAACCAAAATGAACATGCCTTCTTTTGCTGCATTCTATAATTGATATAAAAGGCATGAATCAGCAAAACATGAGCTATTAGGTGGTAACCATACTCACCTAAGAGCAGCCAGCACAACCATCCATCCTTATTCATTTAATAAGTGTTTTTCAAGGCATGGATCAAAGAAATAGGAGCCTTTGGGTAGTGACAAAGATCTCCCAAATGCAACCAACATAACCAAGTTTGCTGGCCTATGTCATGTATATGCAAGAGGTCATGCAACCCTTTGCTTATCATCCTCACCCACCCATCCCAATGTGGATGATTAATGTTGTGTTGCATAATCATGGTATCTTCCCTTTGTAGAATACCATCCTCCCCAAACTGATGAAGAACTTTGCACTTCATGAAATGTTGAAGTGCACCTTCAATGAGATCTCTCAAGGAGATTCTCTTTTCAGTAAAGGCCCTCCAAAACCAAATAGGTGTTGGATTTTCTACAGGTAGAAGTTTTTCTTTGAGCTGTGCGATGCTCATTGAGAAAGGGTCATCTAGAAAGGAGAAAATATTTCTCATCTCAAGATGTCTACCATTTATTATCTTTACCTCCATTTCTTCATGAGTGGAGCTACCTTCAGAATGCTCCAAGAATGATGGGGCCTCTTCATTTTCACAGCTACTAAGTGACAGCGCTGTAGATCTACATGGTAATACATGTGTTGTCTCAAAGCAAGGAACAATATTGATCTCATAACCAGTTATTGTACATAGGATCATGCTAATCCAATTTTCTGAAACTCTACACTTCAACTCAAAGGGTTGAATGTAGCTCAAAAATGATGGACTGGGATATTTCTTAATCTCCTCCTTGATTAGATAAAGGGTCCTCTACGCTGTGATATGTTGCTACTTCAAATCAACATTTTGTTCTAAGCCTTGGTTATGCATTGGCCCTGATGGCATGGTTTCATAAGTTTCAATAAGATCTACTGAAACAATATGTGATGAAATTCCATGCATACCTTGGATCAACTGATGTGTGGAAACCTCTTGCCAGAACACAAGAGTTCCTCCAACCAGGACAATAGTGTCTCCAACTACTGGTAAGACTGATGGCTTCTCTTCTCCAAGTGTACCAGCACTGGAATCTTCCTCCTTTTCCTCATGCATCTCTTGAATCATGCATGGGACTCTATGTGTCAAGAGCTCAAGACTATTTTGCAAGGTTGCAAGTGTATCTTCTCCGAATGCAAGTACTTTTGCAACTGGTGGTGAATGTAGTGACTTATTGTCTAGACTGACAAGATTGACATCCTCCTTTGTTTCCTTAGGAAATGTCTCTTTGTGATACATCTCTGGTTTTATCCTATCAAACTTCTTCCTCAACTTGTGAAATAAATTTGAATATTTATTCACCTTTGCATGCTCCATGTGACCAAATCACCAATCATTGGCTTCGCCTAAAAGATGAAGTGCTACAATTTGAATAGCCTCTCCTTCAGCTACAGGATGTAGCCTGAAAAATGCATCTAAATCTTTCTTCCAAGCCTTAACAGTGCTTGAGGAAGATCCATCAAATGTAGGAAAATAGAATCTATTATGCCTCTTCCTTCTATTGCTGCTATAGGATCCTCTTTCTTCTTTGATTTTGAAGAATTGTTGGAGAGTTAGCTTCTCCTTGAATGCTCTAGGCTGTGCTTTGTACTCTTCAAGATATAGACTGAGAGTCTCATGAGTCTCAGGTTCTCTTATTTCTTCATTTCTACACCCTTTACCTTCTCCAAAGAAAGTGGGTATAGTAGATCTAGGAGAAGATCTATGATTCTCCGGTTTTCTTTTTTGTTGATAGGAAGTGATTGGAACTTCCTCATCAAATTTCCTTCTTGGATCTTCTTTATGTCCTTCCTTATTCATTTGATTGACCTCCTTGGAGAGATCTTGCATGGATCTAAAGAAATGAGTGGTAGAATTATCACCCTCCATGATAGATATCATCTATCTGCTTCTTCTTTTGATGCAAAGATGAAGTGTCCACAGGCTGAGCCAAAGATCATGCTCTGATACCACTGTAATATCCTAAAAGGGAGAAGGTAGTAATACTGAAACACAATATAATAACTACAGAAAAGTAAACAATAAATCTATATACACATCAGAATGCACATAAATAGCTAAGCCATTTTACTATATTGGAGGTGAAAAAGAAAGTACAACAGTGCTCAAAATATGAGACACTCAAGCCACAAGGGTGGCCTAGAATGACCCTGCAATGATTTCCCAAGAGGGACTGCGTAACTGCTGAACTGCTGGAAGGTAAACTGCAATGTCCCTGCTGCAACTCTTGGGACTGCAACTTCTTGAAAGATAGAAAGTTAGATCTAGGCAGAATGGGAGCTCCGATGATGCTGAAATTGTAGATCTGGGCTCAATGATGGATTCCCAAGATAACCCAGAAAGGGTTTCTCAGATCTGTAAGTCTAAGAAAACCACCCTCTTAGGGCTTCACATATATGCTGTTGGGAATGCAGATCTAAAGCTAGATCTGATGATATGATGGTTTCAATGATGCACAATAAGATCTATGCAAGAAGGGCTAACCCTTTCACTAGATGCTTGGGCTAAAATCTCAAGATCTAGCTCCTCCAATCTCCTCCACTGAAAATAGTTGTTGCATGAACAACAGCTTCAGAAAACTGCACTATCAGAGAGGGAGGCTCAATAGCCTACTGCTGGATGTGTCAAATCAGCTCCTGAGTGATGGAAACAATGGATCCAATGTGAGGATATGATCCCTCACAGGATTTCCAGCTGAAATACTGGAAAATTTCTTCCTCCAATAGATCTACAGGACTGAACTATTCAATCCTTGAAGGGACTGCTACTACATGGAGGTAAAACCCAATGGCCTGAATGCCAGATGTAGATCTGCTGCTCCTGGAAGGCTAGATATGAAGAACAAAGTGGTAGGATGAATCCTACACTGGTTTCCTAGCTGAATGCTAGAAACAACCTCCTAAAAATGGCACCAATGCCTGATAAGGAATGAAGAACAACCCTCTTTCCAGAGCTAATCAAAGAAAGAGGTGGGATTCCCGCTCAAGAATACCATGTGCTAAACAACACTGAAAACTCTGTTAAACAACCCAAGCCTGCATAGAAATGTCCTAAGACAAATCTAGATCTAAAAAGATCAAAAAATGAATAATCCAAATCATGCCTTCCATTGTGCTTTCACCTTCATTATATACATGAGCCTTCCATAGCCTAGGCCCACTCCAAAACTAAGTTGTACATGTGGACAAAGTCTCCATGTTTGATTGTGTTGTTGCTTCATGTCCTCCATCATGTTCACATGGGGTGATCACCCTTTCCATCATATGTGCATTAAATGCATCACTTACTCCACTATCTTATCATAAGTGCTTCATGATATTCTTTGAATGCACTATGATCTTAGTTGAGCTTATCAAAGATCCTCATGATTTTATATTTAAGATCCATGATCTTATTTGATTGTTTCATCCTCCATAATCTATCTCATAAATAAGACATGATCTCCATTAATGGAGCTACTCCACTACTCCATGTTTTTAGATCTAGATCTAGAATATCCACATACACACATTAAAAGTGGATTTTATTCATCTTTGAGGTTTTTGGGTCCCTCCACCTTTTTATTTATTTAATTAATTAATTTTATTAAGGACTCTAATATTCTAGATATGATGTGAAAATTTGGGAATATTACAGGAATGTTTTTGGGCTATAGTGAAACTTCGAAGGCCTATAGACTCTATGTGCCTAGTCAAAGAGAAGTGGAGATATGCCACGATGATACCTTTGACGAAGATGCTTCCCTGGGGAAAGTATTCAATCTTCCGAGATCTAAGGAAAATCATGAAGCAAGGCCTGGAAATCAAGAAGAACTAAAGGATGAGACGATGCCCGATGTTGAAGGACTGAAGGACCCTATTGATCTAGAGACCATCATGGCTCAAGAACACTCTTGAGGATGCCGAGGGACATATGGCCCCAAGGGGGAAATTTCGTGAAAGAAAGAAGCTGAATAGATACCAAGGGTATCTAGCAGCCATGAGTACTATCATACAATCTAAGCCTGGATCTTTTGAGGAACACATAAAGCATCAAGTCTGGAAGGATTCTATGCAAGAAGAGTACGAGTCCATAATTAAGAATGATGTCTGGATGTGGTTCCAAGACGAGAGGACAAAACAATTGTCACCTCTAAATGGATCTAGAAGATCAAGCATGAATCTGATGGAAGTGCTGAAAAGCTCAAGGCAAGATTCGTTGCCCGCGATTTCTCTCAAAACGAAGGCATAGAGTATGATGATATATTTGCACCTGTGGCTCGATATACCACCATCCGATCTATCATAGCCCTTGCTGCTACGCAAGGATGGAGTCTTCATTAGATGGATGTGAAGACCACATTTCTGCATGGTGCGATAAAGGAAGAGGTTTATGTGGAGAAACCTCTAGTGTTCGAAATCCAGGATCTGGACACCCATGTTTGCAGGTTGAAGAAAGCCCTCGATGGGTTGAAGAAAGCACCCAGAGCTCAGTACGAAAGGATAGATAGCTACCTAATGATCCAAACCTTTACTTCAAGGTTGATAGAGAAACACCTCTCATTCTAGTGTTGTATGTGGATGACCTCTTCCTGACAGGTGCTGACCCTCTCATTCATCAGTGCAAGAGGGAGCTCGCTATTGAGTTCGAGATGAACGACCTAGGACTAATGCACTACTTCCTAGGCCTCGAGGTCTGGCAGAGACCCGACGAGATTTTTCTTTCTCAAGGAAAATATATTATGAAGCTCCTGGAAAGATTTGTAATGGTGGACTGTAAGTCCGTGTCGACACCGATGGAGCTCAACTTTAAGAAGTTGAGTGGCAGTACTACTGGGCCTATGCTAGAAAATCCTACTAAGTATCGTCAACTCGTAGGGGAGCTGATGTTCTTAGTGAACACCCATCCAGATGTATGTTTTGCAGTGAACACTTTGAGTCAACATATGGTTGTGCCTCATCACATTCATTAGGTTGGTGCCAAGAATCTATTGAGATATCTTTGGGGCACGATAATCCATGGGTTGAGATACACTGATGGGAGTGTGACACTCCATGGACATATTGATGCTGATTGGGCTGGCAGTGTGGTGGATCATAAGAGCACATAGGGATGCTGCTTCACTCTTGGATCTGCTTCGATATCATGGATGAGTAAGAAGAAGAAGTTGGTGGCTTTGAGCACCGCGGAGGCTGAATACATTGCAACAAGTATGGCCTATTGTGAAGCAGTTTGGTTGCGAAATCTCTTTAGTGAGTTGTTCGGGCATGTGCTAGATACCATTGGGATCCTCTGTGATAATCAAAGTGGGATTCGGTTGTCCGAGAATCCCATGTTCCATGATCGATCCAAGCATATTGATATCAGGAACCACTTTATCCTGGATATGGTACAGCGAGACCCCGTAAGGCTCGATCATATAGGAACTGATGAGCAGGTCGCAGATATTCTCACAAAGACCTTGGGTAAGGTCAAAATCCTAACCTTCCGTGAGAATCTTGGTATCGTTGAACGACCCTATGTTGAGGGTCCTGTTGGACGATGAGCTCTTGGAGATCTGGGGTTCTTTGGGGATAGCTTCTCAGAGCTATAAGAAACCATAGGGCTAGGCTTGTCGAACCTTGTTGGTGTGCTTCTGCCCCACCATTATGATGATTGAGTTGGTTCACCTCTCATGATCTGTGCCCTATATGCATCCTACCCATTTGAGTCCTGGACTCATGGGAAGTACCTCTCATTTGGCTAGTGAGTTTGGAAAATATAGAGACTAGTAGCAAATACTGATGGATGCATTAGAGATTTTCATACTCTCTATCTAGGATGGCACGGTCCAACAACTTGATCTGGGATCAAGTATAGTGAGGTTTCAGACCTCTTACTGACTTCAGGTCAGATAAACCAACTTCAGGTTGGTATGAGAATATTTTTTGAGTCCTATAGAGGTTTCGGACCTCTGGGCTAAATTTGTCAGACGAGGATGATGTCTTTGTGACTGACCCACCTTTTTTCTAAAATAAAGAAGCCAAAAAAGCAAGTTACGAAAGGATGACGCATGATGTTTGGATTTCACAGTTCGATGGAGTTCTCCCTAGTTGAGAGGGAGTGTTAATTTTGGACAAATAGGTCCAAAATCCATGTTGTGATGCTCAGATGAAGATTCCAATATTTTTATTGGACTCCTCTTTCAGAGAGGTGTAATATCAATCTAAAGATCATCTTGATTCGATGAGAAGAACATTTATTTTGAATTTATTCAAAATATGTGCAGGTTGGCCTGAAGGTTTGAATCCCCAGCAGTTGTATCACACACCCTCATTGATGGATATAAATTGGTAAACGTTGGAGGACATTTTCACTCATCACATCCTCACACATTTCTCTCTCATCCTTTAATTGGTTTGATCACTTTGGAGGCTCTTCTCTTCACACGTGGGAAATTGCAGCAAGGAGAAAATTATGTTTTTAGCCTAGGGTTTCAACCGCAGCGTTGACTTTGGTCAACTGATCTAAAAATGTGAGAACTTATTATTTCAAATACAGAGATAGACTGTTGGGGCATTCACTGATTATTTCACCTTTCAAAGAAAGGATTAAACAAGAGGCTAACTGGCCCACAAACAGACTCTGCCTAAAGAAATAATTATTAAACACTAATGATCTCGTTATGAAAGTATTTGTTGCTGGTTCAAAGTATTCATTAACCATAAACAAATGTGTGCAAGCTTTAAAATGTGTTTTACAATTGGAACAAAATGACTTTGAGAAGTTTATGTGTCTTTTTACATGTAAAAGGCTTGCTTCATTTTATTTTTTAACATATGTAATTCCGAAAATAAGCAGCATTAAAAACACAACATATAACTCAACATATGATGAGGAAGCTCACCCCTCTTGGGTTACATCTGTCGGGTCCAAGGCTCCCAAATGGGCATGTACTTGCTCTTATTATGCTCTTAAATTGGTTATACAAAGTGTAGAAAGCCTAAACAGGAGAAATTAGATGCATAAATGGATTCATAGTGCTGAAAAAAATAAGAATCGACTATATTTTCACCTTAAACAGATAACCATAGCCTAACACAGCTCTCCAATCCCCAAGCCCTCTTGGCTCTTCAAACTCTCTCACTGATAAAACACTTGAAGAAATGCCCTGATGGATCTAAAACCTGCTCCAGTGGCTCTCAAATGTTCCAAATACCCAAAATAAATAAAAAAATCGCTCCCATTGACCTCTCCTAGCAAAAGTTATGACCTGTACAAGTTTTGCCCAATTAGGGCTAGAAAAGCTCCTCCAAATGTGAGAGGACTGCTAGTTAAGCCCACTAAATTAGGGCTGGCGCTAACTTTGGGCGCTCCACCGAAACTTCCACCAGATGTTGAGGGCTATAGGATAAGGTCCACAGGGGTCATGTGACCGCGCCCATCGGAATTCGGTTTAAAAAATGGGAGTTATAAGTCGTTACATTAATGTTTGAACATTATAAATAAACAGTGTATTAAAACCTTCCCCGCTCCACGTGACCTATTGCCACATATAACACCCACCGGTTCAACTGCTTAGCTCTTGGTTATAACACATGGTTCCGTGGGGGAGGGGCTCGCCCCCACGCCCTTAACATTTCGCTCCGTCATATGTGCCCTTGCCACGTAACCGCTTTAATTTGCCATAAAAAACCTTAGAACGGTGGGTTTTAAACCATATGACATTTGATTTTTGAAACATTGAACGTGAGGTGTGTAAACATAGTTTGGGTTTAAATGAAATTCAAATTTGTGTTTAACAGTTTACATAAATTTAAATTTTGTTTTAACATATGGTGGGGTTTAATAATCAGATTTTAATAAGGTTTAATTAATTTAAAATTAATTAAAACATATATTAATTAATATAATATATGATTAATTTAAATCATATAAAATATAAAAAATATATAATTTAATAATTTATTAAACCTTAATAAAAAATTAAATTATCCCAACACAATATATTAAAAAATTTCCTTTCAAAATTGAAAGTTATTGGGCGATTTCAAAATGCAATATCTTCTCCATATGGTAACGGATTTGAGTACTGTTCGCGGCACTGGGATCTTATCGCCAAGGCCTATCCCGTCGCTCAGGTTCCAACCAATTTTGAGCAAATAAATTTTTGAGCATTTTTCCAATAGGACATGATCACCTGATCATCAACACATGGTCAAATTGACCTGAAACTCTCCCAATCATCCAATTTCCTCAATCCGCATTTTTTGGCACAATTCTTGAGGTTGGACGTTGACTTTGACTTGGCTGCGTTGACCTTGATGCCGCTGTTGTTTGTGCTTATAGTTGACTGACAACTTTCATTGAATTTTGGGGTTGACTGATCTAGCTGTCCTAGAGGGCTGTGTGACACTTCTGGTTGGCTGACCTGATTAAGACTTTGTTGGTTGAAGCATCTTGCTGACTTCCATAATGAACCAACACACTTATATATTTTGGCTTCTCTTATGTCGATCTACTGGTATGTTCTATCAGCATTTTACTTTCTTGTTTATGTGATTGATGACTAATATTGGGATAAAAAGTAAAGTTGCATCAAGCATAGAACATCTAAAAAAATTTACACAAATTGACCATTTCAATAGCAAGCTCCTTAATTCGCTCTAGTCCCTCCTCCCATGATTCCTCCTGTGGATGATATAGAAAGAGAGGAAGAGGCGCATATTCAAATGTCAGACTACTCATCCAGAAATTATCTGGGAAAATTTGTGTAATAATCTAAAGGAGACCCTTGCCTTGCAACACTGGCAAGTATTAGAAGTCCCCAACCAACCCCCAAAAAACATAATATGAGCCAATTGGAACCTCCCCGTCCCCTGTCTCTCAGTGGAAAACCTCTCCCCTCCTGCCCTCCTGACTCACCTAGCACTTGGAGTCCTCCTCCCTATGGATTTTTCAAGCTGAATTTTGATGAGCATCCAAGGAAAATCCTAGTGCAGCTAGTTTCAGACGGATCTTCAGAGATTCAGAAGGGAATCCCATCATCATTTTCTATAGTTCCATAGGGTGGATACCAACAACTCTGTTGAATTGGAAAGACTCATGCAAGGCCCGCATCTAGCACAAGACCACAACTTCTTCCCATTAGAAGTAGAAGGCGATTCTCAATTCATCATCAACACTGCTCTTCACCTTCTCTCTGGAGCATCTGCTTCCAAATTATCCAAGATTTGGCGTTTAACAGCACGTTTTGAACACATGGAGCGATCGCTGCAGACTCACAATGCCATTTATTTCAAGCATGTTCTTCGTTCTGCCAACAAAACAATAGATCCTCTGGCTAACAAAGGGGTTGAACTTGATCTCCCCCTCTTCTCGGGCCCCCTCTCAAGTATCAATGATGAATTCCTCCTCTCTACATGCACACAGTTGGTGCAAAAAGAAACCCAACTCCAGCAATCTGCTTGTTTTCTGGTGCTAATCAACACTCTGTTGTACTCACATATCTGGATTCACTTCTAGTCAAGGTTGTGGTTCCCCGGGGTTCTGAGGTGGCTGCTGCATTTGACCGCGTCGCATATTGTCTCCTGTTATAATTATCTTCTTTCACTCTCTCTGTGCATCGATTATACATAGTTTAAAAACTTTAGTTGACCCATAGGGTCCCAGCATACAAACGCTGCTCTGATACCACTTGTAACATACATCAATGCATAACATAAATTTTTTTTACATGGAACAACTACCCACTCTAAATTCGTCTTACTATTCATTTCATAGTTAGACTATCATAAACTAATTATATGGGTGCAGCTTCCAATTGCACTAAAAACAAATGTCATGATCTTCTTATGGATCACACGTGTACAACAATCGACTTTGATGTAATTTTATGCAAGCTATATGTTGATCATCTTAGCCCCTTGCTAATTTTTGAAAAAAAAATAGGGGGGTCAAGCTGTCTTCGAGTTTTCAAGTAATGGTTTCCTTCTGGAAAGGCATCATCCTTGAAGCCTTTCATGTTCCCTGCTCTTCAAGCCCTTTCCCTCTATTGTTCTGGAGCAAATGAGCCTCACTGATTGCTAAAAATTTGTGCTCCAAGGGCCTTGATTTACCCCTTGTACCTCTGCAGAACTCCTTATCTCACCTCTTTTTCCCTCTTTCCAAAGTCCCCTTTCCATCTCAAAATTCCTCCCTTATCGTTTCCCTTCCTAACCCTTAAAATCCATTAAAAATGGGCCAAAACCCACTTTTTAACATTGTAATAGGGCTTATCCCCTTTCCCGCCAGCCCCTTTCAACCACTTCCCCACGTAACCATTACCCAAGACCAAGCACTTAATGCCTTGGGGGCTAGTCGCAATCGCGGCTTGCAAACAAGCGCAACCCTTTGTTAACTTAGAAAAACTCCGATGCGATTGTTTTATTATATAATTCCTCCGCTGTGCTATGCACCATTGATCTACACGAAGATCGGACGGCCCAAGCTAATCGCAAAACTTCACAATCACAACATTTATGTTAACCCCTCCGATCGATCATCGCAAACATTTGCAATGCGATTGATCACATCGCATTTCCCCTCCGAACATCACAATCACAATTCCCCGTCCAATCGCAATCGCAATTTCCGTCGCGTTTCCCCTTTGCTCCCTCCGATTCCGATTCCCCGATCGCCCGCTCCTCCGATTGGTCGCATCACAATATTTTCCATACGCGATTGCGATTACTCCCTGCTCCCAATATCTGATTGTGATTGACTCCTTGGGTCCCACCTCACGCGTCCATTTCATTACATTTCATGCATTTCCGCTTATAACCAAAGTTCCATGTTTTGTATTAAAGTTTTAATGTTTCACATGCATTCCACCAATTTTCATAATCATTCCACCAATTGATCTCCGCCGTTGATCTACGCCTATAGACCATGATCACACGGCCCACGACGCATTTCTCCAACAAACCCTATTATACACCGTATCATTGCATTTTTCACCGTTTTTACGCATAAACCACTGCTCCACCACCGCCGCTTCATTGTTCTCCCATCCTCCATAATCACCCCCGTATGCACGAATTTCATGACTGAGTGCCATGTTCTGCAGGGTTACCAGGTGGGAAGGGCCGCCATGATTACACAGTCCATATTAGAGTGGCAGGATGTCATAGACATAGATATAAACAAAGCAGCAGAGAGTTCAATACACAGAAAACTAAGTCAGCAGGGGCTTCACATCAGCAGATGGTTCTAAAGGACAAAGCGCCCATATTAGTTTTATTATTTACCGTGTTTCTGAAGATTTCCGCGTTGACCACAGTCCCAAGCTACCAGAGCAATTGTTAATGCGGTATGGCAGAATATTCAGTCATTCACTTCATCATTTTGTTTATTCACCAGAGTATTACCTAGTACTGCAGTCAGAGTACATTAGGACCATACCAGAGTAAATGGAAGCCAAAGAAGATCACTCTTTCGTTCCTAAGGTACTAGAGATAAATGCAGATAGTCTAAACAGAATGGGCTTTGGCCCTCTTTTTCTTCTGAGTTTTAATTCTGCATTTAGTTTTCCACCTACCACCTCTACTCCTCTTTCAGCTATAAAAACCATGAAGAAACACATTGTAAAGTGTTCCAGATTTTATCAGAAAATTATGCAGTGAAAGGCTTTTGGCATACGTTTTGTAGAACTTTGGTATGAAGGCTCAGAGCCCATAGGGTCTCAGTGAGGAGGAGTTCCATCTGTTAAAGAGGATTCTGGTCTTTGGTATTTCACAGTCTGTAACTTTCTCTTATGTGTTATTTTAATATATCATTTCATTTCATCCATCTTTCCTGTATCATGTTTTGGAATGCGAGTGGCTCACTAATTTTTGGTATGGATTTATCCTAGTTGATACCCATGCTCGGATTAGTCAAGCGCTTTAAATATGGCTCATGCATGGTATTCTGTTCCATTATTCATCTTAACCGTATTTCTGCTATATTAGTTTCTTTGGGAGGGTGTTTTTAAAACGCTACTGTTATGTATGGATTCTTAGATTGGTAAGCCCATGCATGGTGGTATTGTGTATTTGGATATCAGCTCAATGTTAACTAATATCTCCTCTACATTTCATTCACTACATACACCTTCTGATAACTTATTTCTGTGAAGTATCTCTGAATTGGCCCGCTTTGCAGTAAGCTATCTCTGAATTGTCTGTTGCTTTTATATTGGAGTTTTGCATGTTGCCTCTGCAATATCCCTGTCTCTGTATCAGTTTCTGAAAGTCTTGGTCCCATTCAGATTAATTTTCCTTGTTTTACAAGAAATAGCATGAGAGCTTGTTATTGATAACTCCCGCTGTTATATCCTATGCTCCTTGCTATATAAGATGTCCTAGGCACTGGTCTATCACAACTCTAGGCTGTCTCTAGGAGCGACAACACTATCCATACCTATTACCATGGTTTATATTTTAAGTGTCGTCTTGGTTGAATAAATAACTTGTCAGACTTTAATTCTGACCTTCAATCAACCTACTGTACATGAACTTAACACAAATTAGCAAGTACTAATTTCATATATTTCGCATGATAAAATTTGAGAAACGTAATGGCTATTTACGTTTCCGGTTGTTGGGTTATTAATCTCTTTGTATTTTCAAGCTCTCGGCTGAGGAAAGGTGGGGTTACCTCCACCCTTGATTTGTCCTCTCAAGTTCCAACGGTGGGAGAGGTTTAGGGTTACGGAAAGACCTTCCCACTCATAACCGCTCTGATTGAGTTTTCCACTCATTTTTGTCTGTCGCTCCTCTACTTGTGCTCTCCGCCTCTGTGACAAACCTTCAGGACATTAGTGATGGAGGTTTAAGCATCAAACATCAGTTACCAGGTCATTCACTGTGATTTTCTTACCTTCTTTCTTAAGTAATTTACTACTCTCTTGCTCAGGTATTTCTTCCTGTGGTTTGTTTACGCCTTTCACCAGAATCTTAACAAATAATTTTTTCCATATTAGAGTTTAGAGAATTTTTAGTCTTGCAGCATAATATATTCAACTATTCAACTATTCACCATGCAGGCTACCACAATGCTACCTCACTTCGGAGTATGGAACTCCATGCTACCACTGTACGACAATTCCAGCAAATTCCAAGGTAGAAACCCTGGTTACCTCCTTGATTCCTTTTGCATTTTCCTATATTTTGCTCCGGGTCTCCTCAGGTTACCTAATCTATATTTCCATGTTATCAATTGCAAGTAGCTATGCCTATTATTCTGTGCCAATAATGTTAAGGTAATATTTCATAGAAATATCATTATCATTTTTCTTTCTTTTCTTATTATCCTGGTTGGGATTTCGGTTTATGCTAATCTCTTTTCATTTCTTGCTTTTACAGGGAATCTCGCTAATGGTATGGTAACAAAATTTCCACTACATAGCTCGGTTACAACTCCTCTAACCCATTCCGACTTTGCTAGGTATTCCTTGTCGTGATTATCTTTGGTTCATAGATATGTCGGAACCGAGAAAGAGAAGGGTTTTTATATTTCTTTTACAGTTCTTCGATAGAGTCTTCGACTTCGGTTCTGAAGTTTTCTAATATAGACTAGCTTCCTGGGGTCAATACCCTATATGGCCAAACCTGGGCTATTTTCCTGTAATTAGTTGTATTTATATTTAATTCCCAGAACCGCAAGCAAAGATATAGTTTGAGAATTTTTGAACTAGTTTTTATCAACATATTATTACTCAAGTTCTCTTATCGGAATATCTCATTCACTGCAAAGGATATATGGATATTTCTCGTTTAAACTATTTAATTCTTCATATTAAGCATGTATATATAATTTTTACTCGTCGGTGTTTCTCTTTTTCATAATAAAGTCATCTTAATGGTATAACTTGTTTTTTTTTTAGATTCCTCACCTTCATCAGAAAGTTGGTCTGATCTTTGAAGAATTAAATTTATGTATTCCTTATCCTTTTACTGGGGTTTCCATGTTTTGTATCTGCTTGTACTAATCTCAAGATTTAATTTAACGTTTAAAAAATATCTGTAGTACAGAGAGACTATTATCAATTTGTAATTAGTATTCTTTTCTGTCTATAGACTGTAATACTATGACTTTTATTTATCTGGTATAAAATAATAGTTTAACAATAACTTTCTATTCAAACACCTTTCAAAGAAGAATCCTCTTTTTTCATTGTTTTCCTAAATTTTGAAATTAGGAGTTACAGTATGAATTTATAATTTTCGCATAAGGGTTTGAATCAGTATATTTTTGTTTACAAATTGAACATTATATGAATTCTTTCTCTAGCTGCTATTATACTCAGCAATCATATACAATTTTTTTATTTTTTATTTTTTATTTATTTATTTTTTATTTATTTATTTATTTTTAAATTAGTTATGAGATGGTCGGACCATTCTGTCTATGTTTTACCCCAAGTACAGGGAACAACTTACTCGAGGCCCTCTTCCTGAGCATTTTGAGTTAACGGTTCGTTGTCTCATTTATTGACTGGGAAAAAAAAATATTCTAATTTTTCATTTATCTGTATTATGAGTCTGAACAGAATAAAATTTTACAACTTTGAAAAATAACAGATTTAAGTACTGTAACTATTCAGATAAGACACTTAAACTAACATACTTTTTCCATTGGATTGGATTTTGACATAGAGATCGAACTGTCCTCTGCTACGGTTTTTCTTTGCAAGGCTGTCGACGCTGACTCTGCGGCTACAGCTCCAACGAGTGCCTCACTCGCCTCTTCCACCACCATCACAGTCGTTCAAAGCGTTTCAAAGTTTGCTACTGCTCCAGCTCCCCTTGGCTTCTCAGATACAGACCCGCTCTAATGCCGCGCTCCTCTTCTCCTAGCAGCCACCGACAATGATAAGGGTGAAGAAGTAGTGGAAATTACTATCAAAGCCATTGGTGCATTAGCCGCGACAGAGATCGCTCAAGTTATTTCTCCCCTCTGAATCAAAGAGGCGACTTGGATCTGGACAAGAAGTGCTTTTCTCCTATCAAATAAACGTGCCCACAAGGAAGATGAAGCCTGCTCAAGAAATCTCGCAGACTCTACCGCAGCTGCGGGCCTGCAGTATATCAGCTTGTCAGATCTATAAGATAGGTGTGCAGGGGTGCTGTCGCCAGTTGAAAACACTACCGGAGACTACACTCATCATCTAGCCTCAATTAGAGCCAAAATCCTGATAGATCTGGGTACACAAAGATAACACACAGTTCAGAAACAAATTCAAATGGGTGGGCAGGGGTTTCCAGATCATTCTCCCTCTTCATATTAGATCCAGATCTCACTCCTCTCAGGCAGAACGATGTTGCAATGGGTGCACGCAATGAATCTAGTGCAACATCTCTCACGCGACCTTGAACTCTGGCTAGGAATTCCCTCCTCTCTCCAAAGACTGTTGTATAAAGGTAAACAACTAGAGTACCCTCTTCCCCTTTCTTTTTACAGTATTGAAAGAGATGCTTTCGTTGTGCTTACCCTACGTCTGAGAGGAGGAGCATCTGGGCAGACCTCCTTTGCTCTTGCTTTCTACTATAAAGATGCAGTCCATGCACAGCCTTCCAAGAAATATGCTCACACAGTTGAGGCTCCCAAGCCTTTTTTTGTGGATAAAATGGAGGAAAATCCCTCTATCGAAATCTCTCATCCATCGCTGGATGATCAATACCAAACGTTTGTAGAAACTGCCATCATTTTCAGATTTAATGGACTATGGCCTGGAACTACAGATCTATACTGGTGGATCCATTCCAACTGGACCAACAACAACAAGGTCATCTTATGCTTGAAAGAATTCTTCATTATTGCATTTTATTTCAATGAAGATTATTAGAAAGCCTTAATGAGAGGCCCTTTGATGCAGGAGCATTAGGCTCAAGAAAATTCCTTGTATTTAATAGACTTAGGGGTTTTTATGTTTTTAAGGGAGTTGGTTCCTTATGTAATGATTTTTAATTAAATATTGTGAGGAATTTTTAAATTTTCTCGAATGTTGGAGAACATGAGAGAATTACGAGTGCGTAGAGATTAAGAGATTTAGGAATTAACGTAAATACTAAATTAGAGTTGGTTTCATGATTTTGTGGTGAAAGAGGATCCTTAGGGATTAAATAGTGATTTTAGGATTAAAGAGGATATTTAGGATTTTGTTGAGAAAATGCACGAACTGAAAACGAAAATAGTTTCAGGACCTTTTTATAAAATGTAAGCCTCAAAGGCATAAAAGAAAGATTTGGAATATAGAAGTAGAGTAGGAATGAGAAAGTAGAGCTTGGATTGTAAGCCTTTGGGAAAATTAAGGAAGAAGGCCACTGATATAGAAGATCAGGCTAGAGAAATCCTATGTGAATATTGGTTTTAATACAGGAAAAATCAATTGATGAGTTTGTGTTTCGAGTCATATGGTGTGCAGATTAAATTGGATTGAATAGTGTGTGAGACTGTGTGTGTTTAATTGGGATTACAAAATTTTGTGAATTGATCACTGAATGGATCGATTCCATTAAAGAATTTACTTGGATGTCTAATTGAGGTGTAAAATGGGCCTGGATATATTTCAAAATGGGGCTGATTTCATAAGAAAAATTTTGTGGAGAAATTAGGCATTATGTGGTGAATACACAGTACAGTGAGAACAATGTTTGTTAATGGCTTGGAATCATCAAAGAAGATCCAGTGATGAAGTGAACGTTGGATGAATGCCAGAGAAAGGGTCGATTATATTCTGCTATGTAAATACAAAGTAGCGAAATCCAGAATCGAAGTTACATTTGGGGTTATTGTATTCAAAGATGGATTGGAATCACAGATAATGAATGCCGGAGAGGGTTGAAGGTTTGATGAAACCTTGGCCCTATTCAAAATCAGGATTTGAACAAAGAAGTGATGGCACAGTGGAATGGAATCGATGGAACAACAAACAACATGTGGATTTGTGCGAAGGAACGGTAGAAGCAGAGGGAATAGCAGAACCATTAGTAACAATATGGTGAACAACGTTGAAGAATCGGAGGTGGAACTGTGAGTTAACTGATGGAACGAAGATGGTTCTCGAAAACCATAAATGGTTTTCGCGCGGCTCCTAAATGGTAAGTGGTTTTATCAGTTTTGAATGCAATAGTGCTAAATGGTTGACACGTGGCATGGGCGGTTTTGTAATACAACCCATTTCGCGTGCGATTTGGTTGTTAAAGTCTGAAAACTAAAGTTACACGATATTTTTCGGATATGCACACAATTCAGTTTTGGAACACGATGAAATATGGACCATCAGATCTATTCGAAAATTAGTGCAAGGTAAGAAAAGCTGTGGGACCTGAGAACTTTAATACATGTTGGTATTTGGGTTTAACCAAAGTCGGGGTTGATATCAAATATTCATATTTGATATTTGGTTTTTAAAGTATGGAAATGCTATACTATGGGGTCGAGAGTTACTTTGGTAATTTTGACCAAGTATGAAATATGTATTAATGAAATGCGCGACCGAATGTATGTGCTGGCGAGGGTTTATACTACGAGTTTTATTCCAAAGTTGAGATATTAATATCCATTTAATGAGGTGGGTTTTGACTATGGTTTATAACCATAGATCATGAAGAAGGAACATCTCCGCATATGAGGTTGTAAAGTGGATTGTATTGCTTGGTTTTAACCATCAAAGTTAAAAGGTAGCTTCTGCATTAGAAATTGCCCAAGTTTGGGAATAATTTTGGTTTTTTAAAATGGACCATGCATTTTTATATGCACATTGAAGGTGAGAATGTGGGTATTAGTAGTTTAGGCTGCTATCAAGTGGTATCAGAGCAGGAAAGGCTCTGTTGAGAATTAAAGATTTTTTAATTAAATTTGAATGCATGTGTGATGAAGAAATGAAAGGAGATCAGATTATAAATATGATAAGCAGCAGATACACAAATGAAGTGAATAGACATTTTCAGAAATGAATGAAGACAGTACAAATGAATGAAGAAAACAATATCATGCAGAGATCTTGAAGGTAAGATAATTTTAATCTGATTTGAAATTATGGTTGCAGACAAGATGAAGACAAAGATTTTGATGATGATGGCAGTGAACCTGATATTCCAACTGAAGGTTGGATAGGGAGGATAGTTGTAATGTTCTCAAGAGAAGGTGAGTTGAGGATATAGCCCTAGAGGGAGCAGAAGAGAGTGCTCAAAAAGGTTCCAAAGATGGAGAACCAGTGCTTGCCAAAATACTAAGTCCAGAGAGAGGATTAGTGAGGTAAGTGGCAGCAGGGAGAGCTTGCTATTGCAGAGGCTTAGTGCAACTCATGGTGAGTGAGAAGCTCATGAAGAAGATGATCATGGAGGATCAGAGAAGAGGTTCTAAAGAATGCCACAGAAATAAGATGAAGGATAGAGAGAGAGAAATTGCAGTGATGAAAGTACAACTGGAGGTACTAAAGGAATGGCTACAAGAAGAGGAAAACCAGAGAGAAGGATGGATCTTTCCACTGAAGGGAAAGAGAGTAATTTGGAAACCATTGCAATTGAAGTGGAGGTAAAAGGATATTTCCTATTGGAAGGAGGAACTCAAATTTTTAGAGTCAAATATGGAATTTGAGGATTCCACATGCAAATCTGTTCAAGGGGAAGCACTTGAAGAAGCAAATGAGACTGAAAAGTCTTGTGTTTTTAAGGCTAATGAATTGTGTATGATTGCAGGTACATCACAGGATAATGAACAAGCTTTAGAGTTTGTTAAGGAGGAAAAATTGAATATGAAATCTATTCAGGTCAATACTAAGATAGCAAGATCTCAGGAAGACATGAAGACAGAGGGGTCTCATGAGAATATTCAGCAGAATATTGAAGCAGAGAAAGAAAGACCATCTGGTGATTGGTCAATAGCAAATGAAGGTATGGAAAGTTGTGTGAAGTTTCCAAATTCTACTCCAATTGAAATTGTTTAATTATATAGAAAATTAGATCTGCAGAGAAGAGAGTTGGAAAAGTAGAGGATCTATACATAGGATAAATTGCTGAAGAAGCAAGGCAGGAAAATTTTCATGAATGACAGTCAGGAAACAGAGGATAAAGAAGTAAGAATGATTCAGAAAATTGAAGAAGTTCATTATGGTGAACTAGAGCAGAGAAATATTCACGAAACAGATTGATCCAGGTGGATATCGGTGGCCACCCACCTATTCCATTTGGACTAGCACCATCAATTCTTGCAGCTCTTCACATTCAGCACAACTTACTATTTTTAACAAGTTTTCGGGTCCTCCACTCTCGGAGCCGTTTCGGGGCCTTAATGATCCAGGTGGATATTGGTGGCCACCCACCTATTCCATTTGAACCCTCACCATCAGTTCTTTCAATTTTCAAGTTACAACAAATCTTACTATTTTTAGCAGTTTTTTGGGCCCTGAACTTCCAGAGCCATTTTGAGGTCCTAAACGACGTTTTTTGGGAAAACGGAGAGCAACATGGGTCCATGGATTGATGTTGCTCGTTAAAAATTTTTACTCCTCAGATATATCTTTCTAACGAGCTATTGAGCGCGTCAAACGAAGATCAGGTGCCAAAGTTACGCCCCCGGGAAGTTGAACCACCAATTTACCCAAACGGGCGCCCACAGTTTTGGCGCCTCACCTCCTACAGTTAGGTTTTTGGACGTTTCGGATTCTACATTGTTTCTCAACAATAAATATGCCCTCAAGCCTCATTGTAACACAGTTCAGAGGTCTATAGCCATCACATCTCTTCTCAGACATTCGCTACTAGCACCCTAGCTATTTTATTTCCATTATACCTGTAAGCTTATTTCAATCATTCTTTTATTAATAAAATGAAGCATTATTTCCGCTGCATCTATATGTTCATGGTTATTTCTATATTTTGTTGCGTTCCTACATAAATCCGGATCAATGGTATCAGAGCGGGTCTGCTCTTTCTTTGTTTTTCTTTGCATGTCCCCAACGTGGACAGGGCATAAGGAGTTAGGGCTCGATCTGGTTGAACCCTTGCAAGATCAACCTCACAAACCCTGACGACCTCCCATGGCGGAAGAAAAGAAAGACGAGGGAGGAAGAGATCTTATCAAAATACTGCTCGAGGAGGCCCTCGAGAAACAAAGGAATGCGATGATGGATAACTTTTCTCAAATCCTTCAACGACTGCCCACATATGGCGCATCTGCATTCAACAACCACTTTGGAGGCACCACTCCCTTCAAGGTACAGGTAAACTTTGACATTCCTATATTTGAAGGAAAAATAGATGCAGACGATGTAGACAGATGGTTAAATTTGTTGGAAGGGTATTTCTCGGTCCATGACTTCTCTGACCAAGAAAATATTATTTTTGCACTCCTCAAAGCCGCCCCCCATGTCAAAGACTGGTGGGAAACCTACCGTGAGCAAGAGGGCGAAGGGGAACCCTCTCTGTTCTCGGCCACACCCACTTGGAATTCGTTTCGAGATGGCATCAAGGAACAATATTACCCCGTGGGGAGCTATGAGGACAAATACATCCAATGGACCACGCTGCGGAAACAAAAGGATCAAGATGTGCACGAACTGACGAATCTGTTCCATACCCTGCGCACAAAGTTGGGTATTAAAGATTCAGAGAGACATTTGGTGCTCAAGTACCGCGGCTGTCTGCACAAACACATTCAGGAGGAAATGGAGTTCCTCGACATTACATTGCTTGGCATGGCATATCGCTATGCCGCCAAGATCGAGAAGAAATTTAAGCAGAAGAAGCGAGACTTTGGATCTGCGAATCTGAAAGGTGCCCCTGAACCGAAGAACAAGGGGCAAGGCCAAAGCAATGTGACTCAAAACAACACCACAGATCCAAATAAGGACACAGAGAAGTGGTGTGAATTTCATAACAGCCCCACTCATAGCACAAACGAGTGTCGGGCCAAACAATATTTGGTGGCTAAACTAAAGGCACCTGAATCAGATGCATTTTCTGATCCTGAGTTAGAACCAGACAAAGGCAATGACAAAGGGAAGAAGATCATTGATGCGGATCCCAGTGCCATTGTTGCCACCACCAAGATCCAGAGGAAGGGTCCAGAGGATCCAGAGGAGGGGGAGCACCTCTTCCAGTTGCAGATGTGGGTGAAGGGTTCTCCGCTGCAGTTTCTTATCGATAGCGGAAGCCAAAAGAACCGCATTTCAGCAGAGTTCGTGAAGCGGCTCAGCCTACCAACCATAGCACACCCGCAGCCGTATACCATCGGGTGGCTCCACCCAGGGAGAGTTCTCCGCATCCGCCAGCAGTACCGCCTTCCATACAGTATCAAGCCATTCACGGATGAGGTATTATGTGATGTTGCTACTCTTGATGTAGCTCATGTATTATTGGGCCAACCATACTTGTGGAGGTGACATGTTGTGTATGAGTCTAGGCCTCATGCTGTTATTATTACTTTGGGAAATAACTTGTACAGGATACCGGAGGTAGTACCACCTCCTGTCATCTCTTTGACTACTGCAAAACAACGTAGTAAGATTGTTTCCCAAACTAGGAAATTCATTTTCCTTACAACTCACTCACAGGGAAAGAAAATTATTGTGGCCACAACCTCGAAACAGGGCTCCCTTGCATGGCTGTAGCAGATGGACAAAGTCATGGAGGAATACGAGGAAGTTTTCCACTCACTCATAGAGGTTCCTCTACACTGTCAGGACAAGCACTCCATTGATCTGACTCCCAACACACCACCACCTGATTTTTCCATACATCCTGCAACTACACATACATAATCCAAACATGTACTGTCTAGGGCTGATAAAGAAACCAAATTTACTAAATGCATCCAGCCTGTCCACCCGCAGGTCCTTGACATCTTCAACACATCTAATACTCAGTTCAATAGAATTTGCCTCATCTCATGGAGGATCTCAACACAATGGGGACCATTGCTTCCTAAGGAGGGAGGAATGATCTAGGTGGATATCGGTGGCCACCCATCTCTTCCATTTGGACTAGCACCATCAATTCTTGCAGCTCTTCACATTCAGCACAACTTACTATTTTTAACAGGTTTTCAGGTGCTCCATTCTCGGAGTCGTTTCGGGGCCTTAATGATCCAGGTGGATATTGGTGGCTACCCACCTATTCCATTTGAACCCCCACCATCAGTTCTTTCAATTTGCAAGTTGCAACAAAACTTACTATTTTTAGCAGTTTTTTGGGTCCTGAACTTTCAGAGCCGTTTTGAGGTCCTAAACGACGTTTTTTGGGAAAACTGAGAGCAACATGGGTCCATGGATTGATGTTTCTCATTCAAAATTTGTACTCCTCGGATAGATCTTTCTAACGAGCTATTGAGCGTGTCAAACGGAGATCGGGTGCCAAAGTTACGCCCCCGGGAAGTTGAACCACCAATTTACCCAAACGGGCGCCCACAGTTTTGGCGCCTCATCTCCTACAGTTAGGTTTTTGGACGTTTCGGATTCTACATTGTTTCTCAACAATAAATAGGCCCTCGAGCCTCATTATAACATAGTTCAGAGGTTTGTATCCATCACATCTCTTCTCAGAGATTCGCTACTAGCACCCTAGCTATATTTCCATTATGCCTGTAATCTTATTTCAGTCATTCTTTTATTAATAAAATGAAGCATTATTTCTGCTACATCTCTATGTTCATGGTTATTTCTATATTTTGTTGTGTTCCTGCATAATCCAGATCACAGATGATAAGAATGAGAGAGTAGCTGAAAATCTCATGGAGAATTTAAATCAACATACTGATGTGCTGACGAAGGATTTGGAAGAAAAATCAAAGGAGCATACTGAATTGTTGCCAGAGGAGGAAGAGGTATTAAAACCCATTATTTTTAATACTGATGATTCATGTGTTAATTATGCAGGCAAAGAAGGACAACAATTGGAAAATCACAGAGAATTTAATGAAAGCGAAACTATGTTAGCTGAAAACATAGTGGAGGATCATAATTCTATTATGGTGATTGACACAATGGAGATAACCTTGGAAACTGAGAAGGAAAACAGTGAATATTTCCTGACTCTTGAGAGAGACTTAGAACTGCAAAAAGAGGATTTGGTGACTGGATCATCAAATGAGACCATTGGGTCTTGTAATTTTGAAATTGACAATTTGATTGTGTTTACAGGTATTGCAAAAGACAATCCACTTGTTGGAGTTTTCTTGAATGAAGATGAGTTGTTGCAGAAGAAGGAACTTATAAGTTCTAAGGAAGGTGAAACAGTCATGAAGGAACTTGTTACTATTGGTGACAGGAAGGAGTTAGCTTGTCTGATTGGCTAAGAGAAGACTGGAGGACAAACTTTTATAATTGACACAGTGATGAAGAATCATAATTCTATTCTAATAAAGGATGAGGATACAGTGGTTAAAGAACTTGATTTGATTGTCAGAATCAATCAAGGAGGTGATGGAAAATTCCTGAAGATTGTCAAGGAAGAAGAAGGTTATGCTGAAACTGAATTGCAACATATTGATGATGTGTTTAAGATGAAACATGTACAAAGGAAATGGCTGAAATGTTTCCTGGAAACATTTGAACAAAAGAAAGAAATTGTAGACACCGAAGTGGAAATGTCTATAGTTATGAAAGAGACAGAAGCAGATACTAGTTTGTCAAATTTAATTATGCTTACTAGTATACAAAGAGAAATGAATGAGTATGTTACTGCAGTTAAAGGATCAAATGATAATTCATTTTTTAAAAGTGAATTTGCAGGTGATAAGCAGAAGGAAAATGTTGCAGAGGGAGATATCTTAAGAGATATTCAGGAAGTTTGGGAGGAGGCAACATCGGTAGCAGTTACAACAACATGTGAGGCAACAACAACAACAACAAAAACAACAAAGGTAACATTTACAATAACAAAAGCAGCTACAGCAGCAGAAATTGAAAGCAGCAACAAAAGGCAGAGTAATTTCCAGACAGAAAATAAACTAGACAAAGAGATTGAAAGCATCATAGAATTGATGATGGTGTCTCAGAAAAAGACAACAGCAAGAAAGAAAATAAATTTCAGCAAAGGAAAAACAAGAATAGACTGTGAAAGCATAACTAGTGGCAAGATGCAGAACAAGATATGGAAGCCTGGAAGAGTGCAGAAGAACAATGCAGCTATTGGACAGTAGCAAAACAAAATATGGGATTCAGGAGGGAAAGATTAAAAGCACATGATTAGGAGGTTATGATTATTTTTGACCTTGGGAGTCTGATGCAGGAGCATTAGGCTCAAGAGAATTCCTTGTATTTAATAGACTTAGCGGTTTTTATGTTTTTAAGAGAGTTGGTTCCTTATGTAATGATTGAGTGATTTTAATGAATTTTAATTTAATATTGTGAAGAATTTGTAAATGTTCTCGAATGTTGGAGAACATGAGAGAATTACGAGTGCGTAGAGATTAAGAGATTTAGGAATTAACGTAAATACTAAATTAGAGTTGGTTTTATGATTTTGTGGTGAAAGAGGATCCTTAGGGATTAAATAGTGATTTTAGGATTAAAGAGGATATTTAGGATTTTTTTGAGAAAATGCAGGAACTTAAAAGAAAAATAGTTTCAGGACCTTTTTATAAAATGTAAGCCTCAAAGGCATAAAAGACAGATTTGGAATATAGAAGTAGAGTAGGATTGAGAAAGTAGAGCTTGGATTGTAAGACTTCAGGCAAATTAAGGAAGAAGGCCACTGATATAGAAGATCAGGCTAGAGAAATCCTATGTGAATATTGGTTTTAATACAGGAAAAATCAATTACTGAGTTTGTGTTTCAAGTCATATGGTGTGCAGATGAAATTGGATTGACTAGTGTATGAGACTGTGTGTGTTTAATTGGGATTACGAAATTGTGTGAATTGATCACTGAATGGATCGATTCCATTAAAGAATTTACTTGGATGTATAATTGATGTGTAAAATGGGCCTGGATATATTTAAAAATGGGGCTGATTTCATAAGAAACATTTTGTGGAGAAATTAGGCATTCTGTGGTGAATACACAGCATAGTGAGAACAATGTTTGTTAATGGCTCAGAATCATCAAAGAAGATCCAGTGATGAAGTGAATGTCGGATGAATGCCAGAGAAAGGGTTGATTATATTCTGCTGTGTAAATACAAAGCAACGAAATCTAGAATTGAAGTTACATTTGGGGTTATTGTATTCAAAGATGGATTGGAATCACAGATAACGAATGCTAGAGAGGGTTGAAGGTTTGATGAAACCTTGGCCCTGTTCAAAATCGGGAGTTGAGCAAAGAAGCGATGGCACAGTGGAATGGAATCGATGGAACAACAAACAACGTGTGGATTTGTGCGAAGGAACGACAGAAGCAGAGGGAACAACAGAACCGTTAGTAACAATATAGTGAACAACGTTGAAGAATTGGAGGCAGAACTGTGAGTTAACTGATGGCGCGAAGATGGTTTCTGAAAAAAATAAATGGTTTTCGCGCGGCTCCTGAATGGTAAGTTGTTTTATCAATTTTGAATGCGATAGTGCTAAATGGTTGACACATATCATGGGCGGTTTTGTAATACAACCCATTTCACGTGCGATTTGGTTGTTAAAGTTCGAAAACTAATGTTACACGATATCCGTCGGATATGTGCACAATTCAGTTTTGGAATGCGATGAAACATGGACCATTGGATCTATTCGACAATTAGTGCAAGGTAAGAAATGCTATGGGACCCGAGAACTTTAATACATGTTGGTCTTTGGGTTTAACCAAAGTCGGGGTTGATATCAAATATTCGTATTTGATATTTGGTTTTTAAAGTATGGAAATGCTATACTATGTGGTCAAGAGTTACTTTGGTAATTTTGACCAAGTATGAAATATGTATTAATGAAATGCGCGGGAAAATGTATGTGTTGGTGAGGGTTTATACTATGAGTTTTATTCCAAAGTTGAGATATTAATATCCATTTCATGAGGTGGGTTTTGAGTATGGTTTATAACCATAGAGCATGAAGAAGGAACAACTCAGCATATGAGGTTGTAAAGTGGATTGTATTGCATGGTTTTAACCATCAAAGTTAAAAGGTAGCTTCTGCATTAGAAATTTCCCAAGTTCGGGAATAATTTTGGTTTTTAAAAATGGACCATGCATTTTTATATGCACATTGAAGGTGACAATGTGGGTATTAGCAGTTTAGGCTGCTATCACCCTTGTTTTTGGGGAATGACAGGGCTATTCCTCACCCCTTGGTTCCCAAACTTCGAACCCACTACACCAGTCATCACCAAGCTTCCCATTTGGATCATAATTCCAAACCTCCTGTGCATATTTGGCACTTCTTTGTCTTCCAAGGGATTGGGGACACCTTGGGCCGCTTCCTAGCTACAGATACCTTTAGGGGGGAGAAAGGAATATACACCTTTGGCAGAATTTGCACAGAAATAGACATAAGCAAAGGTTTTCCCGATCAGATCAACCTTAAAATTGGGTCAAAGTCAATAAGAATAAAGGGAAAAAGTGGCGTTTGGAAGTTTCGACCCATTCTGGGTAGATTCTTCTGTTTAGCCCTCTCTTTTTTGTCATCCTCTGTGATCTTTTTGCTTATTCCTTGGTAACTCTTTGGGACCGAGGTTGATAGTTTATCATTTCCGGCTCCCTTGCTATTTAGCTTCGCTTGATTGTAATCTCCATTGTACTATATGCTTTCTTAATAGAATTAGTCTTATTCAGAAAAAAAAGAAGAAAAAAACAAGAAAAAAAAAATATAATTTTCCATTTATAAACAAATAATTCACTATTGCAGCAACTTATCTGTTCTGCGATTTTTCCTGACTAATGTAGTTCTTCCCAACCTTGAGAGAGGAAATCACGTCCTCTTCTCTACCCCGTGCTCCAAGTCTGATCTTTACAGTTGACAGAAACTTCTGGAAGAGACCTCGAGACAATCCGGTCCAGTTTCCAATTCCAGCAATATCAGAAATTTTGGAGTATTCTACTAGTTAGCACCAGCTCAGGAATTCTTCTCCAAAAACTTCCCTTCTCCAGTTACCCAACAGAACCCCCCCTTCCTCACTGGGATAGCCCTTTATCCCTAGAGCTGAGGTAACTATTTGAACTGATTCTGTTCGACCAACTCACAATCTTGAATTACTTTTTACCATTAGTTTATTTCTCTTTTATGGAATTCACTTCCATATTTAATTTTATTAAATCCAAAAATTAATTTATGTTCATAACATATCATTTGCAATATAATATTACTAATTGTCTTAATATCTTAACAATGCATTTAATCACGAGTTAATATTAAACCAGTTGTTACACAAATGGTGAAAGAGTTCAATCCTAGTTGAAATTGAGTTTCTTTAAGGGGTCGAATGACCCAGAAGGAGAGGGCATGGTTTTTCTATATGAAGTCCCAACCCATCGATTTCGTGAGAGTTAAGGAATGTGCTCATCTCAGGGGTCATTTGAAAGTGATGTATAGTTTTTACATGATTAGCTCATGAAAGTTTGAACAAATCTCGAAGTAGGTCGAGAATGGGAAGTTTACCTTTGGTTGGTTTAATATTCATGAGCCTTTGTTCAATGAGATGCCCTCGGGTAGTAATTTTGTTGCCATTAAGAGAGCGTACGAGGACTTGATAAGAGGATTTGAATGGTAATTTGAAAAGATTTTACTTTTCCTAGTTAAATGAAACATTATAAAAATATTATAATGTTTTATAATAAATTGAAATAAATAAAATAATAAATAAAATAATTATATCATAATTGACAAGTTGGTGATATAAGTTTGGATAAATTTGAAAAATGCTTGGAATATTTATTTTTTTATTTCTATTTGGTAAAGAAAACCTAATTTTTTTTTTACATTTTCAAACACACAAATAATACAATATTACAAAATGATATTGAAACGCTAAAACAAATACTTGATTCAATAACAATGCAAAATTAATACTCACAATATTTTAAAAATATATACATTGTAAAATGATGCGAAAGACTCATTTTAATATTACATCGCTATGATAAGGTTGAAAAAAATAAAGCAACTTGACACAAACCATCACATCCTATATGTGTGATATATTATATACATTATATTTAGTATATATTAAATTAAAAAAAAAAAAACTATTTCACAACGTGACAGCAGAATATTATATTTAGTATATATTAAACTTAAAAAAAAACCGTTTCACATCGTGGCAGCAGAATATTTATAGTAGCGAATATTGGAATAAAAAAGGTGAAATATGCATAAATAGATGGAGATTTTATCCAAAACATGGTATAAAACAATTCCCTCTTATCAGATTTTACATAATCATAGTTATAAGACTATAAAATTAATCTAGAGAAAGATTTTTCCGTATGTATTTAACTTTATTACCATTTCACTTATTAATATATTTAATTTAATTTTAAATTATTTAAATTATTAATATTTAATATATTTAATTTTATATAAAGTACATGTTAGTATTTCTCATTATTCATTTTTAATTTTTAATTTCATATATATCGAATTGTTATTTTTGTTTTTAATGATCTCTTTCTAAAGAAGTTGGCAAGAATTTGCATTAAAAATCTAATACATGAAATTATAATCCAAAATATAAATATATATTTACATATGGCAAATATTCTTGAAGCTCACTTGCACACTTTCTAACCACTGTGATGTAATCGATTGGTACATTAAAAGTTTTATAATAATTTGTGTTCAGCCATTTCATTAGGCCATCCAAACAAAGTGATGTATCCTGTTCTTTATTTTTGTATGGTGCGTTTTTAGCCATTTCATTAGGGGATCTAAACAAAGTGATATACCCTGTTCTTTATTTTTGTATGGTTAGATATGTTTTTAATTTTTTTATTAAATATAAAAATTATTTTAATAAAAAATAAATATAAAAGTAAATATAAAAATATTGGATATCATTTTATATTTAGATTTTTAGGTATTTAAATTGTCATTAAAACTTTTATTCTCAAAGAAAAATTTATAAAAGATATTATTAATTTTATATTTTAAATTTTAATATTCGGTATTATTTAGTAGTGAATACAATAAATGATATTCAGTTGTGTATTTATAATAAGAATGAATATAATTAAATGTTCTATTCAAATGATTTTTAATCTATGTTATTTTAGTTAATTACTAAAAAATTACTTGTATTACTAGGAATCAATCTTATTCACTTTTATTTATTAATTGTTTAACTAATTAAGAATTTGGACTTCTCATTTTATCCAGTCATTTGTTCAAATTTTAATATTTAATTTTATTTACAACTTTGTTATGCCTGAAATAAAAAAAACTTAATATTTAATTCTATTTGCAACTTTGTTATGCCTAATTTTTTTTTATAAAGAAATCCATATGTATATATCGATCAAAGGCACCACATTTTCAGTTTATAAATATGCACCAGATTTTCATTTATATATATGTAGGTATAATTTTTCGGCATACTCTATTTTAGACAGTAAACATCTCAACGTTTTTAAATGTTGAGATTCGAACGATAACAATACTATAACATACTACCAACCTAGTTAAATAATATAACCACCCACTTACATTTTAAATTTCATTATTGAAATAAGCATACATTTACAATATAACAATGGGTATTTTAAAATAAAATATAGGAGTGTCGCTTTTGAGGTTGACATTGGGAGATCACATTGTTGGTTCATTCACGCGCAGCATCCACTATGTGTTCGACGTTTGCCATCAATCGTAAAATGAATTTGATGTGGGTTTGATTCGCATATTTGATGTGGTTTCGGATATTTATCAACTTTTTTTGGGAGCCTTTTACTGTTTTTCTAATGATATAATAGTGATATAATGATAAATGTTTTTGGTAAGTTCTATATTTTTTTATTAAAATTTATATAGTTAATTGGTTTAGCCCTCTATTTTCTTTTAGAGCGTCGTTTGCCTCACCCTTGGAGTGGAATTGAAAGCCGACCAATATGGTTAAGAGAGGTTACGAGTTTGTAATCTATATAGTTTACTGGCTCCTAACGGATTATTCCAATTTTTTTATTATTTTATTTTATTTTAAAAATTATTTTTTAAAGAGTAAGTTGCTATACATATTTTATTGTATAAGGTAGTTTCAACTTGCTTGAAGGAACCCAGGTTAGTTGGCCACTTCACAGAGTTAAAAGCCAACTAAAACTGATGTCAAAATTTAATTCTTGTTTTAAATATTTTGAATTTTTTGTTAAATTAAAAAATTAAAAAAATTAATAATACCTCAAATATTTTGAAATTAAAGAGATCACTTTTCATTTTTATTGTGTTTTAAAAATAACTTACATAACCATATAAATAAACAATTAAAAATAAATTTAAACAATATAAATTTAAAATATGAAGAGTTTTAAGAACACTCAAAAGAGATATGGTAAATAAATAAAAATATAAATAAACCAAAAGTATGGTAAATAAATAAAACCTCTTTTTATACTTACTCATGGTAAATAAATACAAATATAACTAAACTAGAGGTATGGTAAATAAATCAAACCTATTTTTATATTTACTCCATAAATTTCTTTATATTTACCCAAATTCAAAAAAAATGTTCTATTTAGGTGAAGCCTATGGGCCAAATACCCTATTTATAAAAAATGTATAAAAAAGTAAGGTAAATAAATAAAAATATATCGAATAGGAGGAAAAATCAACATCTAATTATATTTGAAGCCGATGGACCAAATACCATGGACCAAATTAATAATAATACCATGCAAAAAAAACATTATCAACCCTAACATTAACATTGAAATATTAATATTAATATTATTTTTATTTTTATTATTATTACTAAATATAATATTCATATTAATATATTATAATATTAAAGATATTATATTTAATAACTTTATTAATACCCCCAGATGCGGGTGATCAACCACAGGTGTAAGTTGATATGGTTTTGGGTTGGGGCATGGATTCATTACACCGCCACCCAAACTCACGCGAGGTTGCATTTAAATCTGCCCACCATCCTTTGTTACACTACATTAATGTAGTACAGTCGCTAAGATCAGCTTGCTCCCATAACAGTTATGGCGTTCTCTAGAAACTTCATTCCTGCTCTGCCTCCCTTATGCTCACGTTGCTCCCCTATTGTTGTAGAGCCCAGCTCTCGAACCAGTGTGGGGAGACACTGTTCCATTGTCTATTGTATTGAAATTGCGCCAAGTCTTCACATTTCGTAGAGCCCTCTCTGCACTCTGAGGCTCAATTTGCTCAATGCGAATTCCCCTGCTCTGAGAGAACACCCTCTACACACCCTTCAGACTCCCCTGCTCTCTCATACTTCCACCTCTCTTGCCCAATCCGTCTCCATTCATTCTGCTGTTCGAAAGCTCCACTGTCTTGGAGGATTATGTCGCACCTTCGCCAGCATATGTGCTGCAGTAGAGGCAGCAGTCATGGACAATCCTCTCGCTAGCCCTCCACGTCCATTACTGACTCCTCCTCCCCCTCCTTTTGATAATTTTATCGGTCGCTATCCTGAAACTAGAAGTGGTCGTGGGTGTGGGCGCCATGGGCAATCTCAATTCGAGATGGGCCCTCCCCACAACCTTGCCTCTCAGACCATCTTCCCTGCGCATTCCCAAACTGCCCAAATTTGTTTCCCCTGCTCTTTGAACATGCCTATAGTCATTTCCACCATCACCATCGAGCTCAAGGAGGAACCACCTCGTTCGGATGCTGAACAAACTGGTGCTGGGAAGGAGACGAACATTGTAGACAAGCAAAGCACTCCTCCTAATGTAGGTTTGAAGAGGAAGGCTCCTAGTTGCAGCGAACACTAGAACTTATGCGACATCAAGCGAGGCTGCTCCAACAACTAGGATGACTTCAAGTGAGGCGGCTCTAACGACATTGAAGACAATCAGGCTGAGGTAGATGATTTGTATGCTTATGGCTGTCGTATTGTTGAAGAACCCCCATCCACTTCTCATGATACATAATCTGGTCAGAAATAGTAGTTTTTATCTTCACAATATTTCGGCGAAGTCATGTTACTCAGTGCTCTTCATGCTATCTCATCTATGGTTTCAGTTTTTTGGTCATGAAACTGTGTTAATGGTCCAAGGCTGGTTTCCCCTGTGTGGGTAGCATGTTCTAGTTTGTTTAGCATGTGTTACTGGTCTAGCTTGTCTGAGATGTGTGGTAAACAATATTCCAATAGTTTTTCAGTGTAAGAATGCCGCTATTTTGGGCAAGTTCTGCTAAGGCCGGCGCCTCTTTGTAAATTTTTTTTTATGTTAATAGATTAGTCAAATTCAGAAAAAAAGAAAAGAAAAAAAAAACAACTTTATTAATACAATATTAAATTTGTTATATATATATATATATTAACTCTAGATATATATGGGATGGAATATGATAGAGGTGGAGAAATAGAGGGAGTGACAAGGGAGAGATGAGGGGAGAGGGGAATGAAGAGAGAGAGAGGGAGGTGAGAGAGAGAGGTAGAGAAGGGTAAGAGAGGGAGAGGGAGACATAAATATGGAGGTGGGAGAGAAGGAGAGAGGGAGGGAGAAAGAGAAAGGATTGGAGGGTAGAGAGAGAGATAGAGAGAGAGAGAGTGAGAGAGTGAGGAAGGATAAGAGGAGGAGAGAGGAAGGGATAGAGAGACAGAGTTGGAGCCAGAGAGAAGAATAAATACATAGAGAGTGAGAAGTGGAGAGAGAGGGAGTGACAAGGGAGAGATGAAGAGAGAGCATGTATATTTAGGGGTGAGATAAAGAGACATCGAGAGAGTGATGGAGACAAGAGGGGAGAGAAGGAGAGAGAAGAAGAAAGGGAGTGATATAGTAACATAGTTGGAGAGAGAGATAAAGTGATGGGGGAAGAGAGAGGATTTGAGGGCATAGAGAGAGAGTGGGGCGGGTGGGAGAGGGTGCAGTGAATATAGAGGGAGGGATGTGATAAAGGGAGAGAGAGGAAGGACGAGAGAGAGGAATTGAGAGAGAGGAAGAGAGTGATTGAGTAATGTAGAGAATTGTATGGGAGAGAGAGAGAGAGAGTGATGGGGGAAGAGAGAGGGAGGTAGGAGAGACAGGGAGATAGAGGAAGGAAAAGAGAGGGGAATTGAGAGTGAGGAGAGAGGGACGAATAAAGAGATGGAGTTGGAGGGGGAGAAAGGAAGGGATAGAGAGATGGAGCTAGATGGGGAGAGAAGGAGGCATAGAGAGATGGATTTGAAGGGGGAGAGAGAGATGGATAGAGAGAAGGAGCTGCATGGGGAGAGAGGGAGGGCATAGAGAGTAACAAGTGGAGGGAGAGAGGGAGTGACAAGGGAGATATGGGGAGAGAGTGTGTATGTTTGGGGGTGAGATAAAGAGAAAAATAAGAAGATATGAAGAGAATGGGGGAGATAAGGAGAGAGAGAGAGCCATATAGTGAAAAATTTAGAAGGTTGAGAGAGAGAGAGAGAGAGAGAGAGAGAGAGAGAGAGAGAGGTAGGGATAGAGATATGGAGCTGGATGGGGAGAGACGGAGGCATAGAGACATGGAGTTGGAGGGGGAGAGAGATATGGATAGAGAGATGAGGCTGGATAGGGAGAGAGGGAGGGAAGAAGAAATACATAGAGGGTAACAAGTGGAGGGAGAGAGTGAGTGACAAGGGAGATATGGAGAGAGAGTCAGTGACAAGGGAGATATGGAGAGAGTGTGTTTATGTATGGGGGTGAGATAAAGAGACAAAGAATAAGAGATGAAGAGAATGGGGAAGAGAAGGAGAGAGAGAGGCATATAGTGACAACGTTAGAAGGTGAAGAGAGAGAGAGAGAGAGAGAGAGAGAGAGGTGAAAGAGATATGGATATGGAGGGGGAGAGAGAGGGAGGTAAGAAGAAATACATAGAGAGTGAAATTTGGAGAGATATAGAGAAAGAGAGAGAGAGAGGAGTGATAAGGAAGATGGAGGGAGAGAGAGAGAGAGAGGATAGCAGGAGGGAAGAGAGATAGAAGCGGGAGGGAGGGAGGAAAGGGGAAGAGAGAGAGAGGGAGAGAGATGAGGATTGAGTGATCAATAGATAGATTAGAGAAATAGAGTGTATGTTTTGGGGTTGATATATAGAGGCAAAGGGAGATAGATGGAGATAGGGAGGGAGGGAAAAAAGAGATTGATAAATATGGAGTGAGAGAGTGTGTGTGTTTGTGGGGTTGAGATAAAGAGACATAAAAGGAGGGATGGAGGGACATATAGATATATATGGAGGGGGGAGAGAGGGAAGAATATTTCTTGCAATAGATGCATTGATTTTAGTGTAGATGGTGATTTCTAATCCTATTTCATTTCTTTAACTAGATGCATTGATTTTAGTGTATATGTTGGTTCCTAATCCTATTTTCTTACTTGCACTAGATGCATTGATTTGAGTCTAGATGATTTTTAATCCTATTTGATTACTTGCATTAGATGCATTTATTTCAGTGTAGGTGTTGTTTTCTAATCTTATTTGATTTCCTTCATTAGACGTATTGATTTGAATGTATATGTTGATTTATGATTTGATGTAATTGGATGTATGATGGTAGATTAGTTTTAAAGTCATTGGATTAATAGTGTGCATTGATTTCAGTGTAAGCACATAAAATGATTGACAATGTAGAATGATTTTTGTGTTATAGTAATTAAACCTAATAATATTGGAGAGCAAGAGAGACAAGGTATGATGTTTACTAAAATAGCTCAAGCTAAATATTTAAATCATTTATGATTTATGATTTATACTGTATTTTTCATATAATCGATATGGAAAGATGACAAAACTAACAAGGGTAAGAATAAGAATAGTATTTATAAGAAAATAGTTTGAGATTGATCACAATGAAGGCTATCTGTAATTGACTACATTCTTATTATTCATATTTTCTATCATTCAATATTATTACATAGTCACTTTGCATTCAAAAATTTTATTTCATAATTTTTCATCATTAATGTTATTTTACAATATTTATCATCTCAACAAATTGAGGTAACTAAGAAAATTTTAAATTAAAATGAATCGATAAATCTCAAACATATTTAAAATTCTAATATTAATATTACATGTATTTACATATTATTGATATAATTAATCATATGTTCATCATATTATCGATAGATTTTCCTTGGTCGCACATAACTGAAACCAACCTAGATCCATCTTAACTATGGATGGTCGCACACAACTGAAACCAACCTAGATCCATCTTAACTACGGATCTATCAAGTGCCGAGAGGGATCAAATCTCTCTAGGTGCGAACCTTTTTTCAAAATTTTCACTCAAAAAAGAGGTTTGCACCTGGAGAGATTTAATCCCTCTCGACGCTTGATAGATCCATAGTTAAGATGGATCTAGACTAGTTTATCTTTAAAATACACCTTGTTTATCCATATAGTTATATTCAATCAAATTATTATCCCTAAAATGTTTTTGCTTTTATCATCAGTTTGATTTGCAATAAAACTTGTTCATAGGTGCCAGAGATCTTAAAGTGTTTGGATTAGATTTATAGGTTATTATAGATACTTTATTTACTAGAAATTTTATGTGCACTTTTTTTTATTAATGGTTCTAATATATTTTAGAAGCTGATAATAGTAATTTATAGTTGATTGTAGATATTGTACTTATTAGAAAATTTATGTTTAAATTTTTTATTAATGGGTAGTAAATTATTTAGAAGTGAATTTGATACTAATAATTTCTAAATGTTTCTGAATGTTAGACGTGATGAGTCTGCGTCTGCTTCAGTGGTTGTTGGTGACCTTGCTTATGACTACAATGCTATTGAAGGAAGTCCCAATGGTGGTGGTCGCTCCTCCTCCCAGAATTCAACAATACTCAAACACTCCATCGCCTTCGACGCCCGATATTCATTCTTCCTCTAAAGAATCAGAAAAAGAAGTGTGGCCTCCCAAATCTCAATGCGGCAACGATGCTCCTACGTTAAATAAGAATAATGGGAATAATGGTACTCTTCCCATGAACTAAATTCCTTCTCAAATTGGACTAAGCATTTTTTCTTATGGTTGTTTCCTTCAAGTGATAGGGATGGTGGTTTTCCATCATATCCACCCACCCAGTTTAAGTCAACTATAAGTTTTAGATATTGTTACTTGGCACCCAAGTTTAAGTCAACTATAATGTTCTTGATTTCTTCTTATGGTTGTTTTCTTCTACTAATAGGGATGGTGGTTTGCGATCATATCCAACCACCCCAAAAGTTTAAGTCAACTATAAATTCTTAATTTTTTTCTCATGATTGTTTCCCTTCTAATGATAAGAATGATAGAGATGGTGGTTTGTCATCATATCCACCCACCCAAGTTTAAAGCAACTATAAATTCTTGATATTGTTACCTGTGAACTATTATATATATATATTTAGAAATTACTAGTTCCTCATTCAAATTTTAATTTCATGAATATATATCGCACCTTTACATAATTGTTGCAGAATATGGATAATTGTTGCAAAATATAAAGAAAAACATATTGAAGAGGGGCTAAGCATTTGTGATTTTCCGCGTGTGAGCAATATATATATATATTGTTTTTTCTTTTGAATTAAAAATACAATACAATGCTGCAAACATTTTTGATATCTATAATATTTTTATATAATTGTTATCGAATATTTTTATATATTTTTATATTATTTAAATTTTGTTCAAAATTAGAATTTTATATGATTAATAAGAATGTTTTTAATTATAATTTTTTTTGTAGGTGGTAGTATAATTAGCAAAAAGTATATTAGCAAGTTTTTTGTGCATCCAAGTGATTGGAAGTTCAATCTATGGAACATGTCTTACTAGCCAAACTTAATAAAAAAAAATATTAATTATAAATTGTTAAATAGTTTTAAGTCATTTCAAAAATTTCATATTATCAAAATCTCAAAAAATTAAATGGAATAGGGAATTTTGTTTTACTAAAAAATACACTTACTTGAAAAAGAATCTTAATTGCAAAATATAAAAAATATGTTACATTTGACCTTTCTTTTATATAACAACGTTTCTTCTCCAAAAAAAAAATTGTTTTTTTTAATAGAGAGGAATATAAAAAATAATAGGTAATTTCCCACAATCCAAAGAAGCACTATCCAAAAAGGGATGTTGTTAAAATTCTTGACGAAAGAGCTATGCTACTTTATTTTTAGGTGCATTTCATTTTTGAAGTAAAATGAAAAAAAAAACATCTTAAAAAACCATTACCTCAAAAATTAGTTATGGTTAAAAGTTTGGACCTGTACATTATAACACAAAAATACTACTTTGTAGAGATTCAGAAAGTTATGAGGCCATAGACTTCTCTACAATGTTAGCATTTGCTTGTATCAACAAACTATGAAGTCATTTAATAGGTTATGTATCATATATTTACATGGTCTTTCATGTAGAACCAACTAGCATGCTCTTGTTGTCAGAGGGAGACCCTCACCCTCCTTAGATAAAGAATCATTATGTTCCTAATAGATATATTGGTAACTTATAGGTACTAAAAGGTATAAAAAGTTCTCTTAATCGCATTATCCTGTGTTGTTAAATTGATGTTTTGCATATGAGAAATATTTTTCATCCAATCAATAATAATCATAGAATAGCCCATGATTTGTAACCGATGAATAGCCTTCATCCTCACAAATTTTAACGGATAAAAGAAGTGCTAGGAATTCAACTTGACTATTTGAACCATGCTCAACATTGTCTTTGAAAGGCAAGTAGCAATGATTAGAGACATATACTTCAAAACCCAGTTTATAGATATTGTCATTCCCTTGGCATGCTTCATAAAAAAAACACCCATGAAAGAATATAATCAATAACTATTGAACCCACTAGCCTCGCACTTGCAATTTTTAACTTTATTTGGTATGAACTGAAGAGTAGTCAAACACCCAGGAAAACATATGATCAATAACTATTGAAGATTAATCATGTATTTGATGCTACAAATTTAGGATGAATGAGTCTGCCCTAAAAAATAACATTATTTTGAGAAGTTTAAATTCCCTAATACATTGGATAAGAAGTGATATAAATTCTTTTAATTATCACCCATTAAACCATTCTTGAAAATAAAGATCCACTCTTTTGTTTCATTAGGGTCTGAAAATTTGAAAAACTAAGGCCACCTCTACTTCAATAATATTTGAGAAAATACAATGAACAAAAAGATATTGAATATCCTTAGACTTTTCCTTGAATAAGAAGCATAGAGAGAGAAAATTCATGTTTATCTTTCATAGAACATCTTGTTGGGCATGCGTTATATTCATTTCGCGATTATCCTCACATGTTTCATATTGTATTAGGCATAACGAAGTGGGTGAAACCTCTCATGCTCAATGTGTTCAAGCGTAGTACCCTCGATTTTTTTGGGCGGTTTTTGGCATCCATTTTGGTGGTTTTCAACACATGTTTTCACCTTTAGCAGTTTTGTGGTGCATGGAGATTTTGTAGTTTCAGTTAAGGAAATACAAATGTATTCTAATTCATGGTAAATGGATTGATGATTTATGGATGCTTCCACATATATATATATATATATATATATATATATATATATATATACATTCTTGTGTGTGTTTGTGTGTATCATATTGTAAAATTATAAAGATGAAGATATTGAAAAATATTGTTGGCTTTCTTGGTTTTGGTTTCGATTTCTAGGATAAAATCACAATGTTATTGTGTTGTTTTCCATTGAATCCATTTTATGTTAATTAAGAATAAATTTGCAACAACTAATTTTACAAGGTTAAAATGTACACATTCCACATTAGTAGTTTTCCTTTTAGGATATACACGTCAACGCAACACTTTTAGGGGGGGGCCTTTAATTTAAAAACTGCTTCCACCACCAATAAAAAACTATAACTCAACTTATAATTAAAGCATGATAAACTTGCTACGACCATAATATCCACTAGAGGAGTTGCACGCCCCAACAAGCTTGTCATTATTAATTGAAATTATGAAATGATCTTGTTCCAAAGCTTGAATGTACTTATCCCACCCACAAGAAGACTCAAATGATCAATAGTTAGCCAACCCTTGTGCCAAATTGTAGCGGACTTAGGGTCCAATACTTTGAAAGCATATTCCACCTTCTATGTTGGAGAAATGAGGTTATATCTTTAGGAAGAAAAATATTATTATCACATATGATAATAAAATCAACACATATTATCACCGAATATCCCAAGCCACTTTATATCCCCTTGTTTAATATTTTTATCTAATCAATTAAAATGTCAGGGGAAATGTATTTATCCAGAATGAAATCTCTTGATAGGTTGAGTTTGGAAATAAATTTCTTGTCATTTAGCTGCAAGAGTGTTGGAGCAGGGTCCCTTAGGACCACATTTTTGAGTAATTAATAAGTATTTTTGTAGTTTTGAGTTGTGCACACTAATAAATGCATAGGTTAAGGGGCTTTGAGGTGGGTCAAAGTCCCTTCATGAGTTGTAACGGGCTAAAGTGTAAAACTAGGAGTCGCAAACCACAGTTTGTGGAACTTAGGATGAGCGCATGCTAACATATAAATAGAAGTCTAGATCGATTGGGATAGAACAATTTTTGATAAGATTGTGATATGTTCTAAACTTTAAATCGAATATATAAGTGTCTGTGTCTGAAAGGCTCCTACTGGCTGTGTGCGCGGGTGAATTTGAAGACTTGTAAAGGGTTTTGCGACTATTGATGAATAAAGAATTTTTTTGGATAATTCTGAGTACTAAATGCATCAGTGATATGTTTCTATGATATGGCTTTATTATAGTTTATGTTATCTGTGATTGGATCAGTTGTGTACTTGTTTCACTGTTTAATATGAATGTTAGATTCATAGATCTATGACTGTAAGACCTAAATATCACTTTATTAAGATGGTTGAAGGGATTGCGAAACCATTATCTGTGGCCGCGTAGGGTAGCCTTCGTAATTTGACCTAGATTTTCTTGGTTAGGGTTTATAGTGCATAAGACAATCCACTATTATTATAGATCTATGGAAACCCAAATCATTTAATTCTCTCTTAGGGTTTGGAAACCTGGTTCCATCCCCCCATACTTCTTTGGGTGAGACTTTGACCTACGCAAGTAGGTCACTACCGAAAGGGCCAGTAGTAAGAGGGTTTTGTTGGTTACACTTAACTCTGAACCTGGGTCAAGACCCCTTAAGCCAAAAAATGGTTCCTTTGCCTGGACCGAGATCATTTTGAGAGATACTAGGTGATGTGGCAGCCATCGAAGACTGGATTAGAAGACTGGTTTGAACAAAAGATACACAAATTCTACATCAAGGAGAACAGAAGTAAGAATTTGTCTACTGAAGAGTGGGAAAATAAGTATATTTTCACGAGGTTCCTGAAATTTTCTTTGTGACATTTGCACATGAATTGTGGGAGTGGTTGTTAAGGTTAGCTGAGTTTCAGACTTGCTGGAAGGATGATAAGATCACTTAGTGGACACTTGAGTTGATCTAATATCTAGAAAAGACTGATAGCTCCATCACCCACACTATAGATCATTGGGTTGACAACATTCTGGGTGGGTTTGTAATAGAATTTGTAGTAGATCATTTTTTGTCATATTCTGAAGCTGAAAGGAGGTTCTTCAAAGGACTAAGGGGGTAAGTTCATATTCTCTCTGCCTTTTTTGATTAAGATGTTATTGTGTGAAAAGGGTGTTATGTGTAGGCAAACCAAGTGAATGACCCCAAAAGAAGTTGAAAGAAAAACACGCAACAGAAAGTACTTTCGGGTTAACCAGAGTCGAGACTTACCTGTATACAACCCTCTTAGAAACTCGCCTAATAGTTATGCAAAGAGTGGTGAAGCTACATGCGCTAGAGGTAGCCCTCCAACTCCTCCGTAGTCGAACTCACGCAGGGGTAAGTCATCTGCTACCTCAACTCTACCACCATCAGAAGGCGATATGGTTGCGCATATGAAGCTACCCACCTTCAAAAGTGTCAGTGATGAGGACATGTATAGCTTCTAGTTTGTTTTAGATTTAGTATTGACTATGCACAATGTTAATACTGATGTTGTCAAGCGGGCATAGCTGGCCATGGTGTTTGAAGGTCATGCGCTAGACTATTTTATGGGATATCTGTCTTAGAACGCTGATCCTCTTATCGATGAGATCAGGAAATCCTTAAAGCAACAGTTCAAAAAACCGAAGTCCTACTCACGATGTGTAACAAAACTAAAAGATATCCGACAAGAACCAAATGAATTTGTTTGGGAAGAAAATCAATGATTGAAGCACACCATCAGTGATGGAGGATTTATATATGATGATAAGCAGCATAAAGAATGGTTTATTTCCATGCTTCTACCACACCTGCACGTCCCTATGAATTAGCAAAAAAAATATTCTCAAGCAGAGGCCCTTGAAGTTGCTATGAAACTTTAAGTCGTGCCCAGATTGGATGACTAGTTTGGAACTTTACAAATCCAAAGTCAATTGGAAGCGATGCACTTGGAGATTCAGAACTTGCACAAAGACAGAGGAAAAGAAGTCGACACAGATGTATGGTGTATATGTTGTAAGGGTATCAACCACACAACCTTACTTCAAGATTACATGCGAGCGGGAGGGCCAAACCCATTACAACCCAAGGATGTCGCAGGACTGAGTGGTACTCCTATGCTGTGGTGCATTGACTGTCAAGTGGCTGGAATACATCATACAAACCATCGCCCACAATTAGGAATTTATGTACTCGAACTGAAGTAGAAATGGTGTAGGTTTTACTCTTCAGTTCGCCATGATGAACATCACTATCATACCTTTGATTTGATGATAGACAATGCCAACCTTTATAGGGTGCAGACTGACCCATCTTCACCAGCATCCCCCTTTGGGGGGGATGGATATCCAGCGAGAAGAAGGAGAGGAAGGAGAGGTGGAGGTGTAGGTTGTGGAAGAAGACAACTGATTTGCTATAACTGTGGAGACGTTCGAAACTATAAGTGCGACTATGTGAACCTTGTGAGACTATCCGATAGGTATTGTAGACACTTTGATCATGTTATTGGAAATTGTCCTATTTTTATTGCTAGAATGAAAGAGAAGCAACAACATAGACCTACACAGAATATCCAAATGGTTAGAGTTGAACTACGAGGTGATGATCCAAGTGTAAACATAATTACACGCAGTGGTGCTGCCACCGGAGAAGATGAGGGAAAGAAGGCTGATGCAAAAACATTGATCAGAAAAGCTTCTAAAAACAAGGAAGGACTAAGCCTACAGAAATAAAAGAAGACTTTTTTAGAAACTAGGAAGGATTTTGCTACTGCAGGTGCGTCCACATCCAAGTCCATCATGGAAGTGAAGATTGATGATGAATTAAAACCTTTATTGCAATCCTACATTAAGCTATTGTACAAACATAAAGTAGTAGACAAACTTCAGGCTTTGATAGATAGCTAAGAGGACAAGGAGTTGCCTCGAAATGAGAGTAAGGCTGTGAACAAGATCTATAAGAACAAGAAGAGAACTAGTCGGGAGATGCGCATGACTGTGCAAATTGGAGAGTATGAGATGAATCAGGTCATCTTGGACTTAGGTTCTGATGAAAATGTTATACCTAAGTAGACCTAACAAAATATGGGTGAACCAAAGCTGGAATGGTCCACCATTCAGTTGTGCATGTCTAATCAGCAAAAGGTCATTCTGCTTGGAAGACTCCCACAAGTTCTGGTAGACATTGCTGGAGTAAAGGTACATGCTGATTTTGAATTAATACAAATTGTGGATGATACAGACCCTTACCCTGCACTGCTAGGGATGGATTGAGCCATCAATATGGGAGGTATCATCAATTGGAAGGACATAAGTATGATCTGTGAAAACAATGGTACTTGGGTTATAGAAACTCTGGATCCGACGGAAGGGGAGAGATATACAGAACCAGTGCACGAAGGTGATGATGTTGACCATATCTACAAGATGAATAAGCGGGATGAGGATTGGATCAACCCTACTACTGATGGGATGTTGATTTGGGAAAATGATAACTCATGTTTCTCAGATTCGAATGGTGAAATGGAGAACTAGCAGAATCCTTTGCATGATGTGTTTGCATTTTGCTGCCTCAAAATCACTAAAAAATATTGATGCATCTACTCAGAGGTAAGAGAATTACCCTATTTTGAAGGTTTTGGTAGTTTTGTATTATTTTTGGAAAAGTTGGAAAAGACTGTCTCGGAAGAGCCAAGGTTTTGGGCACTCGATCTTGCTATGCATGCAACTCTAGCACGCTAGTGGGACACACATAAGGGGAGTTTTTGAGATTGGGAAGAAATCAGCAGGATGATGCAATTGCACTTTGAGCAACCCACTACCCCACCAGTTGATATTTTTGGTGGCCGACATGATCCACGCAAACACCTGGTTACATGGATGGAAGTCTAGGATAAGAAACCCTGGGTTCAATGGATTCACATGTTTGTCCATACATTAGGACCAATCCCTACTACATGGTATTTGGAGATGTAGCTGTGCCGAGGGACCCTTAATTGGGTTACAATGAGTGAAATTTTACTGTTAACATTTGACATGGCTAGTGGATTAGAGGGATTGGACGAAGCCTTGTGGGATATAGAAGCAAAATTATTTTATGAATCCCAGCCTTGGATAGATTGTTCTGTGCCAACATGGGAAGCGCGGATGCAAGATATTGTCAACTGTAGGGACCTTTCAGTAGAAGATAATGAAGTAGATCCAAGAAATATCAACATCCCTGAGTCTGAGCAGGAGCGCGTAGTTGCAGGGCCCTTATTAGGAATGGTGGATGTAACTAAGCCACTAAAGTTAAAGGGAGTCAACATTGGGATAGAGGAACACCCAAAGTTGGCCAAAATAGGAGATTATTGGGATGATGACACCATGGGAAATATCATGGAGCTGTTGATAGAGTATCAGGACCTGTTCGCGATGAAGTTCTTTGAACTCAAAGGCATTTTTGGAGATTTAGGAGTTATGAAGATCACTCTGAATCCGGATGCGTGCCCTATCAAGTGGCCACCATATCAATTAAATCCAAAATATAAGAAAAAATTGAAGGAATAGTTAGAGAAGATGGTTACTATAGGTATCATTGAGCCTGTGGAACATTCTTATTAGGTAAGCCCAATGGTTGTTCAAGAAAACGATACTAAGGGAGAAATAAGTATTTCTGTGGATCTCTGAAAGCTGAATGATGAATTTGTGCATGACCTCTTCTCAATTCCATTTTCGAATGAGATCTTGGTCAATGTGGGAGGACAAGAGGCTAACTCTTTCACTGATGGATTTTCAGGGTATCATCAGTCCAATATTGAGCGAGAAGACTGAAGCAAGACCACTTTTGCAATGGAATGGGGATCCTTCCGATACACAATCATGCCTTTCGGATTAAATAATGCACCTACTATCTTCTCGCGTGTAGTAGTAGTTATATTCAAGGTATTCATGCACAAGTTTTTGGAAGTGTATTTTGATCACTGGACTGTGTTTGGACTGGTAAAGAAGCATGTGTCCAACCTGCGCATCATGCTTGACACTTGCAGGATGCATCAAATATCTCTTAACTTGAAAAAGTGTATATTTTGTGTTCCTTTTGGAATCTTTTTGGGACATATTGTTTGTCAATAAGGCTTTATGGTAGATCCAACTAATATTGCAGTTATTATCAACCTAGGACCACATGCAAGAATTTGACTGGAAAAACACCTTTCAGGATAGTTTATGGACAAGAAGCAGTCATGTTGATGGAATATATTGTCCCAAGCTTGCGCATCACAATTTTCATGAATATGGTTGGACCAAACATCATGGAGGAATGTCTAGCTCAATTGGTTCCCTTAGAGGAGGATCAGTCTATTGCTAACTTTCATAAGCAAGTACAGAAGGCGCGCAAAAAGGCTTGACATGATAGGCACATCTGGCAGAAGGAATTCAAATAAGAATATTTGGGTTTGTTGTATGATATTCAGTTTGCGTGCCACCCAGGGAAGTTCAAAAAGCATTGGCTAGGGTCACACATTATGAAAGAGATCACTAATGGAGGTGCAGTGCGCTTGGCTACGTTGCATGACGAGAGTCTTCCCGGGTACATCAACAGAAGCTAACTGAAGCCATATAGGGATAACCCTGTGCCTACCAAATGACTACATGGCCAGAGAATGGGAATCCACTTGTTTGCATGCTACGCATAGGACACACGTAGACAGGTGCGACATAAGTGCAAGGGTAGGGCACGGTATGGGAAATCAACTGTTGGAATAGTAAATCTGGGTGAAAAAGTGATTCTACCATTGAATGGAGTAGGTTTTCTACATTTAATGAGGAGATATTAAGAGATTTTTGACCTTTTTTATGGGGATAAGGCGAAATTAATGAATTTTAGACCATTTTTACCATGGATTTCCTATAAAAGGAAGGGCATGGGTTATATTCTGTTCCTTTCCTCTTTGATTATATTGCGCCTTGAAATTATCTATGAGTTGCAACTTGAATTTATTTGTGAGTACTGTATTTCTAGCCATGAGACCCCCGTATCCGACATGAGAAGCCTTGAATTCATCTTCAAACCAAGGATGATGGCCACTAACCCAGAGAGCACACCGTCCGAGAAGCACTCTATGCCACTCACAACGTCTACTGATCCTGGCTCTGATGATGTTCACGAAGTTATCCATGAAGTGTAAGAAGTAGTGTCGACACCAAAAAAAGAAAAGGGAAAGGTGACTAACGACTCAACCTAAAATTTGAGGACATATCCCAAACACGTTACATCCCCGCGCCAAGAAACGAAGAAGAGAACTCCTATGGGTGACCTGACCAAGAGACCCATGAGCGCAACTGAGGAGGATGCACTCCTCGAGGCCATCTCATGGCACCTGAAGTATGTTAAGCCTCACAAACCCTCTGTTCGAGCCCCAAAGGATGTATATGTGGTGTGCAAATATTTGTATATGTCGCTAATCTCGCATGTCATCCCTTTTAAAGGGGATATGTTTGGAAACATCCCTTTTGTAAAGTTCAATGATTATGACCTGGCGAATAAGGAGACGTTCCTTGAGCTAGCACCTAAGTATTATTTGGAGTGAGTACTATACGATAACATTGTGAAGGTAGAGCCTATGCCATGGGTGCGTGGGTTGAGTAATGCTCTAATTCTCAATTTGCTGAGGATTCCTCACTTCGGTAGGTACCCTATCACAACTATTTGTGTGAGCCAGCTGCTATACTGGTGCATGATGGGTGCCTATGGATCCAAACTCAAATTACAATTGATGCAGCGTTTATCCACCGGATCACTGGCCTTCCCAAAAAGGGGCCCCATCCCATGGCCCAGTATGGAAAGAGACAGGAGTTGAAGGTAGCTACGAGGGTCAAGAAATATTATAAGGTAGGATGAGACTCCAGGGGATTCCTGGTGCAGCAACTCAAAGACCCGACACTATGCCTAGGAACCTTAGCCCTAGGATGTAAGCTAATGCACAAGTGCCTCCGAAAGTTATTCCCTACACATGCCATCATGCTTGTAGGACAATGCGAGAAGGGGGTGAGCTACAACTGGTCCTAGTACCTATGCACATAGTTCCTGGAGAATGTGCGCAAGGTGCAGGACGAAGAGAATAACTTTTGTTATTTGTGGTTAATGTTGTTAATTGATTTAGTTGCATTGGAGATGCGAGAGGGAGAAATCCTCCCAGAGGTAGAACCTGGTGTGTGTGAAGGGGTGTGCTATGCCAATATATGGGATTTTCCAGACCCGAAAAGAGTAAAAGAGAATAAGATCTTCTGGGTCTTATTCAAGGGAACTTTGGCAGCAACTATACACTCGTGGCCCCAGTTGTCCCCAACCGCTTATGAAAAGTACAGAGCTTTTGCAGACTTCTAGGTGACAATGCACCATGTGTAGATCCGGGTGTGCCTAGACCCAGTATGGTACAACCTTCATTATATGGTGATAGAGGCAGAAATCGACTAGGTCTTTGCGACCTGGCCAAAAGCATGGAAGGTTGGGCTCGGCTCCACCTAGCCCGTCACAACCTCGATGTTTGGCAAGGAGACAACAATGGTTGAAAAGGAAAAAGAAGCGGAGAAGGAAGCGGAAAAGTAAAAGGAACCAGAAGAAGAAGTTGAGGTGGATCTCGGAGGCACGGATGGCCTAGACAGTGTAGAAACTGAATCCCCCAGAGGAACTAAGTGTGCCGCCGAAACCCCCGAGGGTGCATGCAAGAAACAGAAAGGTTCAAAGGCCAGAGGCATAGAGGACATCACACTTAATAAAAATGACCTTGATAAGATAGCAAATGTGATTGCCTCTGCCTCTAAGGATGGGTGGATTGTGCTCGAGGAGCCGTAAAAGGTTGCACTCGAATCATTGTAGACTCGACTATAGGTGTTGCAGCTTAAGACAGATAGCATTCAAGTTTTTATCACTCATTACTTTTAACAATTTCATTGATAGGGTTCTACATGTCATTCACCTAGGTTCATGCTGTCTCATAAGTCGTTTTCATGAAATTTTTGAAAAAATTTCATATGGTGATGTCTACCTTAAGTCTAAAACCCACCTCAAATCATGTCATATTAGTGAAGTCTACGACATAGCATTTAGTTTTCATTCCCAAGATTTAAATCAAAAAATATTCCATTTGTCAGTTTTACATAGTTTCGTAGCGAATTATATGGAAAATCAACAATTTTCGCTACGAAACTGCCTAACAGTTCCTTAGCGAGTCTGTCAGCATTTAAATGGTTTTCACTACGAAATTGGGTTTTTTCCTGCAAAGAGTGTCAGAGCGGTGTGAGGTATAAAATTTTGATGGATAAATACAAAGGTGAGGTCATACGAGTTAGTTATCATAATTCCCAAGAATGCAAGGTCGTATCTTTTGAAATCATTGTCTCTTATGGTCACATGTGTCATATTTTCACCTTGAATTGTCAAATTAACTTTTAAAAAAATCCCCCAACCAACTCTTTGTAATTCATCATTGAATTATTTCATGGAAAGAATCTCAGTGTCATTGTTTGAGAGTTGGTTCACCATGCAAAATAGGTTATTGTTCAATTTTGATTCCATAGGTGTCATCAGTAAGGAGGCAACAAGAAGTATAAAGCATCAATGGCATCGAAGAAGAAAACAAACAAGGGTGGTTAATTCATAAGGTATGAGCCTATGGATTTGAAGTTGCTAAATGAAGATCACAGTGCTATGGAAGCTTTCAGGAAGGTACGTTTCCTATAGTTCTACCAAAAACTGCAGGGTTTCCATGTCTAGGTATCCAAAGACTTTGCAACAAATTTTATAGGGAAAACATCAAAAGTTGGAGTTTGGAATCTCACAGTGTCACCAGATGTCATCTCCCAAGCTACAAAAATTCCTAGAGGTGGTGAAGAATGGTTCAAAGGCACAAAATTTATAATGAAAGGCTATGAAGAGTTTCTCAAATAGGAGTAGAGAGGAGTTGACATGACAAATGACATCCCCAGGGTTACATGAAAGATAATTATGCAAAGATGCTGCTAGTGGTCCAAAAATACCTCACCTGTGAAGGGAGATTCCACATGGTTTATTCTTATCATTTTAGACTCCTTCTGCATTTTTTTGGTAAGAAACCACTTGACCTACCCTTCTTTTTGTACGGAAGTTTGAGAAAGATGTCAGATAAAGTCCAGGTCAAGGCAGAGGGTATTGAAACATCAGTCTTTCACCATGGTCTGATCAAAATGTTAGTGTTGGAGGAATTGAAAAGGTTAAATAGAGATTGGACCTCTTTTACTTTTATGAGTGGATATGAAGTAGATGCAGTGACCCCAAAGAAAGTTTCAAAAACTAAAACTACTTCATCTCAATCTGTAATAGAAGAGATTGGTGTAGAAGGAGGACAAAATCCTGTAGAACCAATGGACATTGAAGTAGAACCTCTACAAGAGACTGATATCCCTCAGCGAACACCTGCAAAGAAAAAACATAAAATTAGAAAGCAAAGCAGTAAGAGGGTAACAAGGAGCTATAATTTTGCTAAAGGAAACCTGAAAGACATCCTCCAGGCAATAGATATTGAAGATTCCCCAATAGTGCAGGAAGAATATATTGAAGGTGATGGAATAAAATTAAAGAAAGGTAAGTCTGTCAAGAAGTTGGCTTTTGCAGGAGAGGATCCTAGCTTCATTTTCCAGCCAAGGAAGCCAATGAATAGGTCACAGATTGCAAACATTTCCATGGAAAGAAAAGGAGTATAAAATGCCAGTGAAAGTAAGCAGCCAAAGAATATCATAGATTTATCCCGAACATCTGAAGAAGTCTTGGTACAGAGAAAAGGGAAAGAATATGTTGAAGGAAATACTGAAGTGAAAATTCTGCAAGAATAATTAAGAGAGGCCAGGGAAGAGGTAGTTGAAGTGAACATGGAAGTAAAATAAGCCAAGGTGGACAAACAACTAATGGTATATTTTGATAAATAAATTAAGTAACATTTGGATAAGTATGACAAGACTTTGTCAAAGGCTAAAAAGATGTTGAAGAGAAGCCTTCGTTTGAGGAGGGTGGTAAAAGTCACAAGGAAAAGAAATGTATGGTTATATTCTGAGATTAAAAGACTCAAAGGACAGGTCAAAGAGTTGGAAGACCAAATGGACATGATTCAAGATGAACTGAAGAAGAGAGGACTCAAAATGAAAGTGGTAGAGGAACCTAAAGGCCAACCTATTGTTACTAAAGATGAAGCACCCAAGGATTGAGGAGTTGAACTAAAACATTTATTTTAAATTAAATAGCTTGCAGGTGACACAAATTTTGGCTTAGAAGGTGAATTTTTGAATAAAACTACCAAATCTACAGTTTCAGCCATATCAGGGAGTTTTGTAGTGAGCTCCAGGCTTGAAGGCCAAAAAACGCTACAAAAATTTTGAAGATTGTTTTTTGTTTTTAAAATCAATTTTATGAAGAAATGAGGATGGATTTTGATGTTATTTAGCTATATCAACCTAAAAAATACTCTTTGACCAACAAAGGTGGCAGAAGAAAAGATTAAAGGGAAGAAATGGACACTCTATGAAATTTCGCTATGAAACTGCCTAAAGATGCTCTGTTTTGGAGCGAGGTATTTTTAAAGGGGTTTCAGAAGGTTCAAAAGGCATATGGAAGACCAGCAAGCAACCTGGAGGCATCCAAACAGATAGTGGACCATCTGAGCATACAATTATCATTTGACATGTGTATCATTCACATAAATCAACATGATGACAAATTTCTAGTTAATGTTAATCCTTTCCTAGAAAATAGGACAACTGTTTCTAGATTCTTGGGGAGTACATTCATGTCTTAGTCATGGAGAATTCAATTCGAGCATCTCATATTTATCTATTCAATTTTCCCACTATTAGAGAAGTGGAGGAAATAAATGTAACTAGAGTCCTATTAGGAGAGTAACTCTTAAATGAATACGTGTCTTTTTATGTTCTAGAAATATAGTTTTCAGTTATGATTAGGTGACAAAGTAAAGGTTCGATGATCTATCCAGATGATGAGATCCTATGTAATGTAAAAATAGTCTCTTGATAGATAGAATATTGAATAACAAAGAGTTGGTGAATGATTTTGACACAACTACTATTGTAATTTTTCATATCAGAAATAGACAGACATTGACTATTTCCTGCTTCACCTGAGATTCTTGATGTGTTTCAATGGGTTTATGTGGCTCTTTTATATCTTGATTCCAGTAATATTGATGTCAAATTACTCAGAATTCTTGTCATACATGCTTTGAATTCCTTTTAGCATTGAGTTACTGATTATTACCATGTGCTAATTTTGTTCTATCATTGAAACATAAAAAGCCTTAGTTTCCATAAGTAGGAATGATTGTCATTGAATCCTTTTTATTGACTCCATGAGCCCAATGGTAGTTGAATATTCCTCATTTTTCACCTGAAATAACATACACTAAAACACTGATAGAGTTAACCATTTTTTTTAAGACCTATTTGAGAGAGTCATCTCAGGCTGAAGAGGCTAATCCTCAGTCAAAAGTTGGTTTGAAAGAGTTACTCTAATTTGTCTGGTGGAGCACCTCATTAGTACCAATTCAGAGATAAAATTTTGGTGCGTCTGCGAGAGTCTGAAGACATACTTCCAAAATTTTGTGCTCAAAAAGTGAAGCTGAACTCTTGGAGGTAGTAGGAGCTTAGAAATTTTCGAGGCTGCAGAAACTACCTTGGTGACTACACTAGAAATTTTCATGTTAAAGGGTGGCTTCGAGAAAAATATACACAAGGAGCAAACTAGATCCTAACCCACCTACGTTTGTGGATAATCCATAGAGGATTCTCAGAGGAATTGGAAGCATCTTTTGAGAATTAGGTATTCCATCAAATTCAAGAGTTTTGTCGTCTGAAATTATTCGAAGTCATGAAGATAGGAAATTTGATGATAAAGTTAAAGAAGATTTTCTTAGATGTAAGACTGAAAATGAATTAACTAATATAATTCTAGACATGCAAAGACTAGGTATTGACACATCATCCCTAGTGTCTAATGAAGAAAAAGAAGAATTCTAGAAAATAATCGCATCAGAGTTATTGTTAGAGAGGGAGTCTTTTGAAAACTTAAAGGAATTGGATCCATTTGAGTTCCTGTTGAAAAGAAAATCTGGTATACCTTTACCTGAGTGGAGTTCATTTTTATCTAAACTACAGATACCATTTACACCTCCTCCTAATAGCTCATCTTCTCTGACTGTTTTTCCAAAGAATCATAAATAATTCTCATTTGTTGTCCCTCCCTATACCTCAGTTCCTGTCATTATGGCTAGAATTGTTTCTCCACCTCCTCCTGTTGGACCTGCAATATATGCTCCACTTGTCCTCCCTACTGTTCTTCATGACCTCCTAGATAAATACTCAACTAGAATTAAAACCTTTGGGAGTGAAGACGATATATCAGTTGAGGAACATGTAGATCAATTCAATTATTTCATTGATAAAGAGGAGGTAGACCAAGAAGACGTTAAAATGAGATTATTTTCCCAGAGATTCACTGGTGAAGTAAGAAATGGTTTAAATTCCTAGTTCTAGCATGTTTGCAAAATTGGGACTAGCTAGAAGATAGTTTTTTGACCAAGTGGGGGAGTAAGGTAGATCTAGTGCAAGCCCTGGCTGAATAGAATAGTTTGAAAAGAGGCTTAGATGAATCTGTCCAAGACTTCTCTAAGAGGTTTAACAAAGTCTATAACTCCATACCTGCTCATCCTAAACCTCCTCTAGGAGCTGCTCAATTACACTATGCAGAGGCATTTGATTATGAGTTTTCTATTCTGCTTAGGGAAAGAGAGTCTACTTCTCTAGTAGAAATGAAGAATGATGCAATGAAGGTATAAGTAAACATGATAGCTACAAAGAGGTCTAATATGGGCAAATACAAATTGAAATAAGAAGAGAAACCTTCATCCTCAGATGCTAAGTTTGATTCTATGTTGAAGACTATGGAGAAACTCATGGATAGACTTGTTCTTGGAGCCACTCCCTTTCCTCCTGCACAACATGATCCATAAATCAGAATCCACAATTTAGGAGGCCTCAAAATCATCAAACACAAAGAGAAAATATAAATCAACCTGACCCACAACTAAGACCTCCCTTTCAACAAAATTTGATTGATGAAGAAGAAACTCAACCTGAGTTTCAAGAGGATATTATCCACTGTCTAGATGAAGATATGTCTTGCATTTTTTTAACCAAGGAAGATCATGATGAGTCTGGTCATGATTTGAAGAAATATGAGGGACAATATGATTACCTAAAGGGTTATCAACATGCTATATTTGAAATGCATAAGCAGTACAATCTAAGAAATATAAATGTTCCCATCACTACAAGTAAAACTCAGCCAAAGAAGGATGCTCCTAAAGTAGTTGAACTAAAGAAGGACCCACCACCTCCACCTCCTTTGAGAGAAGTTGAAAAAGCCACATCTAATTTTAGTCTAGAGAGTGAAATATCTAAAATTAATATTCATGTCCCCTTTGGAGAAATTATCAAGTTCAATGAGTACAGAAGCAAAATTGTCAAGATGTTGAATTCTCAACTAAGACCTTCAGATATCCTTAATCTACAAGAAGACCGTCATACTATTTTCCTAGGACCAAGGGTGGAAGATGAGCATAATTAAGGAGTCCCTCCTTTTTATGTTAGCCTTAATATCCATGATATGACTTTCACAATGCCATGTTAGATTTAGGGGCTTCCCATAATCTTATTCCTAAGGTGATCATGGAGAGGATGGGCTTGGAGATCACTAGGTCTTATAAAGATCTGTTTTCTTTCGACTCCAAGAGAGTTTAGTGTATATGTATGATTAAAGATGTTGTGGTTGGATTCTCACAAGTGCTTGATAAGACAATGCTGATGGACATAGTGGTAGCTGATATCCCTCCCAAGTTTGGCATGCTCTTATCCAGATATTGGGCAACAAAAAATCAAACATACTATGCAGATGGATATGACATTTTCCATCATTCCTATTTTTGGTGAGTAGAGAGTATTTTATATGGATAGTAGGATGGACTACATGGTTAGAAGCAAAGATAAGCCTCAAAATTTTCTAATTTATGTTGTTGAGACATAATTAGGATCATCAATTTTATTTAATTAGCTAACTGACGAAGCAGAAATTGAAGGGAAAACAAAAAATTAGGGAGGCGTTGAAGAAAAAGCAGAGGGCTGGTGGCTTCTGCACTTTGATGGATTTGTTGGAAGAGAGGGGGCTAGAGTAGGCATATGGATTACTACTCATGATGATGAAATTAATTTTTATTCCTTTAAACTTAAATTTGATTGTACAAAAAAAATGGCAGAATATGAATCTCTGTTTTTGGGTTTCGAAATTTTGAAGAAATTTGGTGCGAAGAAGATATTAGTGTTTGGTGATTCAGAGTTAGTAATAGAACAAGTTTAGGGATTATACCAAACTACGGATGTAAGGATTAGGGTTCACAGAAATTTTATTATGGAAATTCTTGAAAATTTTCAAGTATATGCATTCATTGTGAAAACTAGAGACGAAAATTCAGTGTCTGATTCTCTAATTGTTTCTGCAAGTTTTTTTTCATCCCTGCACATTCTACTGATAAGTATGAAAATGAAGTCCGGAATAGGCCTACAATTCTTGATAATATCACTCATTGGAAAGTGTTTGAAGATGACCATCAAGTCCAAAATTTCCTAGAGTTAAAGGTGGAGTTTAAAGACATACAAGTGGATCAGAAAAACATGTTTGCTAAAACCAAGGTCAATTATGAAGTCTTGCAACTGAAAAAAATTGTATATTAAAGGGCCTTATTCCACTTGAATTTTATTTTTTTTATCAAAATGATGTTTTTAAATATCCTATAATGTAGGTTGATGATGTGGAGGTGGAAACTTGCAATATTCGTACATCAGCAGAGCCTAAAATGGTAAAACTTTCCAAGTTTCTTTATATGGAGATGAGGCAAAGGTATGTTAAGATGATGAAGAAATACATCGATGTTTTTGCATGGAGCTATGCTGATCTGAAAAGGTATGATCCTAGCATTATACAACATACTATTCCTATCAAAGATACTGATAAACCTTTCAAATATAAATTGAAAAGGATTAATCCATTGCTCATGCCTCTAATTCAGAAGGATATTACGAAAAATTTTTATGCAAAGATCACTGTTCCTATGAGATTTTCAAAATGGCAGGCTAATATGGTACCAGTCAGGAAGAAGAGTGGTGAGATCAAAATCCACATTGATTTTAGAAATCCGAAAAAGGCTTCCTTGGAAGGAAACTACCCTCTTCCCAAGATGGACAATATTTTGTAGAATATTGTTGGCTCTCAAAGTATGCCCATGGTGGATGGATTTCTAGGTTATAATTAGATATTGGTACATCCGGAAGATCATGAGAAGGCTGATTTTATGACACCATGGGGGAAATTCATGTATGCTAAGATTACTTTTAGTTTGATGAATGCAGAAGTGAATTTTCAAAGAGAAATGGACATTTCTTTTGCTAAGGAGAAAGACAAATCAGTTGTGGTCTACTTGGATGACATAACTATGTTTTTCAAGAAGGGAGGAAAATCACTTGAAACATTTGGTATCTCTCTTAACCCCACTAAAATTATTTTATTCTCTAACTTCTGTAAAAATACTTGGACATATCATATCAAAATATGGGATAAATATTGATCCTAATAGAGTTCATGCAATTCAGAAGATAGACCTCCCAAGAAATAAGAAGTAAATTCAGTCTTTTCTTGGAAAAGTAAACTTTGTTAGAAGGTTCATCCTGAACTTTGCTGAAATTGTCGAAGATATTACTAGATGATAAAGAAGGGAGTTGATATTAGGTGGACCGTTGAAGCTAAGAAATCATTTGAAGAGATAAATAAATCCCTCACTCAAGCCCCAATTCTTACTAGTCAAAAATTTTCAAGTGAATTTCTGGTTTTCACTTTTTGCTTTGAAAAATACCATTATTGGAGTTTTATTACACAAAGGACAGTAAGGTACTGAACAAACTATTTCATTTTTTAGCATAACTCCTTGCCAACTATGAGCTGAAGTATAATATTTTGGAAAAACAAGCATATTCTTTGGTCAAAGCTCTTAAAGACTTTAGAATTTATATTTTGCACTCTCATGTCATTGCATTTGTACCTAACACTGTGGTTAAATATTTTTTGACACAAGCTGATCTTGAGGGCAAAGGAGGGAAACAGATAGCTAATTTTCTGGAGTATGACATAGAAATTAAGCCTACAAAGTTGATGAAAGGAAAAGGGTTAGAAAAACTAATGGAACACTCAAACTTTGAATGTCTTGACATAAACTTCATTGCAGAAATTTCAGAGCTGTCAGAAGAAGAGGAAGAGTTGATACCTATTGAAGAGAAATTAATTTTATCTAAATGGTATAAACATATAATATTTGTCTTACATCATCACAAAGATCCTCCAGAATTGACCAAATCTGAAGCAAGGTTTCTAAAGCTAAAGTCATTAAGATACTTCATTGTGAATAATAATTTGTATTGGAAATATACCGGTGGAATCCTTTTGAGTTGTTTGATGAAAGAGGAATATGAAAATGCCATTGAAGAGTTTCATAAGGGAGATTGTGGAGGACACCATTACTGGAAATCTACAACCAAAATAATACTTAGAGCAGGTTACTATTGGCCCACCATGTTAAAGGATGTCTTCAAGAAGATCGCTGCATGCCATGAATGCCAAATTTTTGATGGTAAGAAAAAACTGATTCCTTTACCTTTGATGCCAATATATGTTGAGGCACCTTTCTAATAATGGCGGTTGGATTTCATTGGTGAAATACACTGAGCATCTATAGGGAAGCATTGCTAGATTTTTACAACCAAAGATTATTTCACTAAATGGATCGAAGAAATCCCAACAAGGCAGTCATCATTCAGTTCTTGGAGAACAATATTTTGTCCAGGTTTGGTTGCCCAATGAAGATTATTATTGACAATTCTCAAGCTTTGAAATCCAAAAAATTAATTATCTTTTTTCATTAGTATCATATAACACTTGGACATTCAACAACCTATTATCCCCAAGGTAATGGCCTTTTAGAGTAATCTAATAAAACTATTGTGAGGATTATAAAAAAGGTGTTGCAAGAAAAAAATATATCATGGCATATGAAATTGAAATATTCTCTTTGGGCTGATAGGTTCTATACAAAGCAATCCATTGGTACATGCCCTTATGAATTAGTGTATGGAGCTAAATCTATTTTTCCCACTTCCTTGGGAGTTCCAGTAATGAAGCTACTGCAAGGAATTGAAGAGGAGCCCAATGCTATTCAAAGAAGGATAAAATAGCTCATAGCTCTATAAGAAAAAGGAGAAGAGGTATAGAACAACCATCACAAATCATAATACAGAGTGAAGAAAAAATTTGACAAAAATTTAAAGAGGAGAATTTTCAGCCTCAAGATTTATTTTTGAAGTGGGAAGCGAGAGTTGAGGAAGAGGGGAAACATGGAAAGTTTGAAAACATATGGAAGGGACCATTTTTGTTAGCTGCATATCATGGCAGCAATACTTATCTGCTTCAAGAAATGGATGGATAAATATGTGTTGGAGGACTTCTCAATGGCAGGTTTCTGAAACACTACTCCTAAATTTTTACTGGATATTCACTCCATTGTATATATTTCATTTTCTGTTATGATGTTTTGATAATAAAGACAGGCTAATCATCAATATTGAGCCCAAGGAGAAGGCCATAAGAGTTTGAAGAATTTTTTGTGAATTTTAGAATTTTTATTTTCAAGAAGGATGTCACTGCAACTACATGTTATTTGTTACACCACACGGGCACACCATCCCCAGTGGAGCCACTATTATCACTCATTATTTTTAACACTTTCATTGATAGGGTTATACATGTCATGCACCAAGGTTCATGCTATCTCATAATTCATTTTCATGATTTTTTTGAAAAATTTGCATATGGTGATGTCTACCCTAAGTCTAAAACCCACCTCAAAACATGTCATATTAGTCAAGTCTACCTCATATCGTTTAGTTTTCATTACCATGCTTTTAAATCAAAAAATATGCCATTTGTCAGTTTTACATAGTTTCTTAGTGAATTATATGTCAAATCAGGTGATTTCACTATAGAACTGCCTAACAGTTCCATAGTGAATCTGTCAGCAGTTAAACGGTTTTTGCTACAAAATTGGGTTTTTCTTGCAGAAAGTGTCAGAGCAGTGTGAGGTGTAAAATTTTGATGGATGAAGACAAAGGTGAGGTCATAAGAGTTATTTATCATAATTCCCATGCATGCAAGGTCGTATCCTTTGCAATCATTGTCTCTTATGGTCACATGTGTCATATTTTCACCTTGAATTGTCAAATTACCTTGTAAAAATTGCCCCCAATCAACTCTTTGTCATTCATCATTCAATTCTTGCATGGAAAGCATCTCAGTGTCATTGTTCAAGCGCTGGTTCACCACACAAAGCAGGTTGTTGTTCAATTTTGATTCTGCAGGTGTCATCAGCAAGGAGGCAACAAGAAGTATAAAGAATCAATGTCATAGAGGAGGAAAATAAACAAGGGTGGTTATTGCGTAAGGTATGTGCCTATGGATTTGAAGTTTCTGTATGAATATCACAGTGATATGGAAGCTTTCAGTAAGATAGGATGCCTACATTTCTGCCAAAAACTACAGGGTTTCCATGTCCAGGTATCCAAAGACTTTGCAACAAATTTTACAATGACATCATCAAAAGTTGGAAATTTGAATCTCATAGTATCACTAGATATCATCTCCCAAGCTATGAAAATTCCCATAGGTGGTGAAGAATGGTTCAAAGGCACAAAATTCAGAATGCAAGGCTATGAAGAGTTTCTAAAACAGGAGCACAGTGGAGCTAACATGAAAAATGACATCCCCATGGGTTATATGAAAAAGAATTATGCAAAGTTGCTACTAGTGGTCCAAAAATACTTCACCTACAAAGGGATATTCAACATGGTTTATTCTTATCATTTTAGACTTATTCTACATTTTGTTGGTAAGTAACCACTTGACCTACCCTTATTTTTATACAGAGTTTTGGGAAATATGTCAGATAAAGTCCAAGTCAAGGCAGAGGGTAATGAAACATCAGTCTTTCACCATGGTCTGATCAAACTGTTAGTGTTGGAGGAATTGAAAAGGTTAAATAGAGATTGTACCTTTTTTATTTTTATGAGTGGAAATGAAGTAGATGCAGTGACTCCAAAGAAAGTTTCAAAACCTAAAACTACTCCATATCCAAGTGTAATAGAAGATATTGATGAAGAAGGAGGGAAAACTCCTGTAGAACCAATGGACATCGAAGTAGAACCGCTGCAAGAGACTGATATCCCTCAGCCATCACGTGCAATGAAAAAATAGAAAAATAACAAACAAAGCAATAAGAGGGTAACAAGGAGCTAGAAATTTTCCAAAGGAAACCTGGAAGAAATCCTCTAGGAAATATATATTGAAGAGTCCCCAATAGTATAGGCAGAAGATATTGAAGGTGATGGAGGAAAATTGAAGAAAGATAAGTCAGTGGAGAAGTTGGATTTTGTTGGAGAGGATGCTGGCTTCATTCTCCAGCCAATGAATCCGATGACCAGGTCACAAATTGCAAATAATTACATGGAAAGAAAAGGAGAAAAAAAGGTCAGTGAAGGTAAGTAGCCAGGGAATATCATAGATTTATCCCTAGCATCTGAAGAAGTCTTTGTACAGAGAAAAATGAAAGAACATCTTGAAGGAAAGATTGAAGTGAAAATTTTGCAAGAACAGTTAAAAGAGGCTAGGGAAGAGGTAGTTGAAGTGAATATGGAATTAAAAGAAGCCAAGGTGGACAGACAACTAATGGAATATTTTGAGAAAGAAATTAAGGAACATCCGGATAATTATGACAAGAATTTTTCAAAGGGTAAAAAGATGCTTAAGAGAAGCCTTCCTTTGAGGAGGATGGTAAAAATAAAAAGGAAAGGAATTTTTTGGTTACATTATGAGAGGAAAAGAATCAAAGGACAGATCAAATATTTGGAAGACCAAATGGACATGATTCAAGATGAACTGAAGAAGATAGGACTGAAAATGAAAGTGGTAGAGGAACCTGAAGGCCAACCTATTGTTAATGAAGATGAAGCACCCAAGGATTGAGGAGTTGAACTAAATTTTTCTTGTTAAAGTTTATAGCTTGTAGGTCACATAAATTTTGGCATAGAAGGTTAATTTTTGAAGAAAACAACCAAATCTATAGTTTCAGACATATCAAGCAGTTTCATAGCGAGCTCCAGGCTTGAAGGCCAAAAAACGCTACGAAATTTATGAAGATTTATTTTTGTCTTTAAACTTAGTTTTATGAAGAAATAAGGAGTGATTTTGATGGTCTTTAGCTATTTTGACCCGAAAAATACTTTTTGACTAGCAGAGGTGGCAAAAGAAAAGATTAAAGTGCAGAAATGGGCACACTACAAAAATTTTCTACGAAACTGCCTAAAGATGCTCTGTTTTTCAACGAGGTATTTTTAAAAGGTTTTTTGAAGGTTTGAAAGGCACATGGAAGGCGAGCAAGCCACCTGAAGGCATCCAAATAGATAATGGACCATCTGAGTAGACATTCATCACTTGACATGTGTGTCATTCATACAAATCAACATGAAGACAAATTTCTAGTTAATGTTAATCCTTTCCTAGAAGATAGGACAATTGTTTCTAGATTCTTGGGGAGTACATTCATGTCTTAGTCATGGAGAATGTCATTCTAGAATCTCATATTTATCTATTTAATTTCCCCAATATTAGAGAAGTGGAGGAAATAAATGTAATTAGAGTCCTATTAGGAGAGTAACTCTTAAATGAATAGGTGCCTTTTTATGTTCCAAAAATATATTTTCCAGTTATGATTATGTGTCAAAGTCAAGGTTCGATAATCTAGCCATATTAGAAGATCCTATGTAATGTAAAAAGAGTCTATTTATAGACAGAATATCGAATGACAAAAGGTTGGAGAATTCTTTTGACATAACTACTATTGTAATTTTTCATATCAGAAATAGATAGACGGTGACTATTTCCTGCTTCACTTGAGATTCTTGATGTGTTTCAATGGGTTTATGTGCCTCTTTTATATCTTGCTTCTAGTAATATTGATGTTAAATTATTCATAATTCATGTCTACATGCTCTGACTTCCTTTTGGCGTTGAGTTACTGATTATTCCCATGTGTTAATGTTGTTCTATCATTGAAACAAAAAAAGCCTCAATTTCCATAAGTAGAAATGCTTGTCTTGAATCCTTTTTACTGACTACATGAGCCCAATCGTAGTTGAATATTCCTCATTTTTCACTTGAAATCACATAAACTAAAACGCTCATAGATTTAGCCATATTTTTTAATACCTAGTTGAGAGAGCCCTCTGAGGCTGAAGAGGCTAATCCTCAATCAAAAGTTGGTTTGAAAGAGTTACTCTAAGTTGTCTGGTGTAGCAGCCCATCAGTACCAATTTAGAGATAACACAAGCGAGCGTAAATCAAGCAAGGATGATTCAAGAAAGGGAGAGAATGAATATGATCCTCAACACATCATATAGTAGGATCTACCCCTTCCTTGGAGCAGCAGTTACTGTAGAACAACATGCATTGCATGCACATGTGAAAACCTACTAAGAAGTTGGAATTGATTTGTTAATGCTGGCCAGTGTAAATTGCATGCCATAAAAATTATCATCACGGAATATTTCTCGTGTAGGGAGGCGTGCGTGCACCAAAAAATTAATGAGGCTGAGTAGAAGATAGCAGCAAACACATAAGAGTCTCTCCAAGCTTAGACAGTGCAACAGGAAATGGTGGCACAAAGCGTTGAATTAGAGAACCTAATTGAATGACTTTGTGGTGACCTGCCTGAGATTTCCATCCTTGCTTTAGCCATGCTGCAGGCCAAAGTTGAAGGTCTAGTAGCAGCTTTAAAGGCCTCCAGATCTGAAGTGCAGGTTGTAAAGGCTGACTTTGAGTAGCAAATCACTGAGTTGCAGGCCAAGATTCAACTCAAAACTTAGCTAGAAGTGAGAGCGTAGCACACAGCCTTAGTTAAAGAAGCTTCAGAAAGTATTGCTGTAATAGTCGAAAAGGGTACAAAAATTTCGGAAACATATATGGGCCTATGGAAATCCATGCAAACAGATCCCCTTGTCAGAAATATTTCGCAAGAACTATGCGCCAAGGAGCAGGCATTTGATGACATTTAGGAGGGCTGCCAACATTTGTGTCTGCTCAGCGAATGGCCCAGTTGTAGATAAGTCATATAGTGCATGATGAATTTGAATATATAATGAGGAAGAAGCACATCATGAATTATCATATGAAGCCATGGGCAGATGAAGTAATGAAGCTATCGCAGGATTTGGATGTTGCTATGAAGAATCTGAACCAAACATACCAGAGTCTCAATCTCGCTGCAGAAGGGTTGGCTTCTCAAAAATTGGTGGATACAGCATAGAGTGCAGCTGATCAAAGCATAGGAATCCTTACACCCTTCATTGTTTCCATCAAGGAACTGAAGATGAATATGAAGACCCCAGTACCTCTGTGACTTGGGATGAGTCACAAGATTGTGTTGGGGGACTGTTGGAGCAGGGTCCCTTAGGACCACATTTTTGATTAATTAATAAGTATTCTTTTAGTTTTGAGTCATGCATGCTAAGAAATTCACAGGTCAAGGGGCTTTGGGGCAGATCAAAGTCCCTTCATGAGTTGTAATGGGATAAAGGGAAAAACTAGGAGTCACAAACCACAGTTTGCAGACCTTAGGATGAGTGTAGGCTAAGATATAAATAGAATTCTAGATCGAGTTGGAAAGGCAAGTTTTTGATAAGATTTTGATATGTTCTAAACTTTAAAGTAGATCTGTAAGTGTCTATGTCTGAAAGGCTCCTGCTGATTGTGTGTGTCGAGACCTTAGTCTGGTTATGTGCAGACACTGCTGGTTGTGTGAATTGGGGAATCTAAAGACTTGTAAATGGTTTTGTGACTGTTGATGAATAAATAAGTGTTTTGGATAATTCTGAGTACTAAATGCATCGGTGATATGTTTGCTTACGGTTTATGTTATATGTGATTAGATCAATTGCGTACTTGTTTCACTGTTTAATATGAATGTTGGATGCATAGATCTATTATTGTAAGACCTGAATATCACTTTATTAAGAAGGTTGAAGGGATTCTGAATCCATTATCTATAGGTGCATAGGGTAGCCTGTGTAAGTTGAACTAGATTTTCTTGGTTAGGGTTTATGGTGCATAAGACAGTCTGCTATTATTATAGATCTGTGGACACCCACATCATTTAATTATCTCTCAGGGTGCAGAAACTTTCTTCCAACACCCCCCCATACTGCTTCATGTGAGACTTTGACATGCACAAGTAGCTCACTACCGAAAGGGCTAGTAGTAACAGGGTTTTTTTGGTTACGCTTAACTTCAAACCTAGTTTAGGACCCCTCAAGCCAAAAAATAGATTTTCCAAAAATAGGTACATCTTTTAAACCCTACCATCCTCTTTCTTAGGGAAGGGAGATTTTTTTTTCTAGCTTGCTAAATGTTAATATTTGTAATCTCCACTACCTCTTCAAAGGTAATTGAAGCACAATTTTTGAATATTATCTAAAATTCTCTTTTAATTATGTGGCAAGAGGTGCCAATATATCAATATATCAAGATTTCTTCTAGTACTTATTTAACTAGGACTAACATGACACATCTATAAATCCATATATTACATAAATATATCCTTGTTTAAAATTTACCAACGAGCCAGTGGAAATATGCCATATTGTTGTTATTAGGTGTGATGCCAAAACAGAGTTATTTTATATTCTCATCCAAATTTCCATTCACACAATGTAATAAAGCATCCAACTGTGTTGTAAGGTGTTTCTCCAAAGAGCAAGCATATGCTATAGACTTATGACACAAACATTTAAGATATCCAAAACTTTTATGGATTTCTCATTCTATTCCAAGATAGAAGAGAAATATATCATCTAAAAAATGAATATGAGTAAGGGGTATCCATATATCCACCTAAACACCACTCAACTTCCTGTGGGATTTGTATCTAGAAGCAAATACTTAATCCATCAACTCCCAATAGGAATAGGTATGGGGACAATGGACACCCCTATTAGATACCCATTAAATGCTTAAAAAAAATAGTATATCCATTAATTAGGATTTCCATATGAATTAGAGATATATATCCCATAATCCACTTGGTAATTCTCAAGAAAATTTAATCAATAGTAGCATCAAATGCAAGAAAGTCTAGGAAACTTGATCGAAGAACTTTGACAGATGAAGTTTAATAATGAGGGAAGGGGTATAATGTTTATTTATACTATGTGATGCCTCTTGGGTGACATCCACAACTTCATGGATATTTATTCCTTCAAAAACGGTGAATTTATATGTAGATATAGCCTTCAAGAGGATATGTTTGATCCTTGTCACAATCACTTTTTAAATGACCTTCTAGACCATGTAGAGGGATATTGGCTTAAAATAGATAAAAAATTAGTTATTATCCACTTTGAGAATTAAATAAATAAAATTGGAATTGATATTTCCTAGTACCTACCTCGCTAAATGTGTTGGCATTGATGTTGTGATGAGTTTCTTGGTTGGAATCGATGTCAACCTAGTAGCATGGTGTTGGAGGCTGCATTGATGTTGTGTTGAGGTGATAGTTGATGAGTGTTGTAGAGAGTGATGGTTGGAACTGATGTAAACTTTTACTTCATTTGGATATAGTATGCATATGATATAATTTCCTTTGTATATATGGTTGTGTTGTGTTATACAACAACCCCCCATTTATTTTAATAAATGGGGACCCTTTAGAAATAAATAGAAAATTTATTTTTATCTTTAAAAGCAAAAACTTTAGGAAATAAAGTTTTCTTTGAGTTTTTCCACTTTATTCTTAGTGCGCATTGCAAACTGCGTAACATACAACCAAAAAAGACTTAAAAACCATTAATTCATGAGGGTTGCACAACGCGCTAAAGCTTTTTCCGAAGTTATGTTTAAAAATTGCAAACACTTCAATTATCATTATATTTTCTTTATCGCATTGCACCTCATTTACACAATCAAAATTATAAAGAAATTTGGCATAAGTTGCGTGGACCCGACGAGCCAAAAAATTAATAAATATAAAGATATAAAAACCTATAAAGCACGATCTCTTGACTTCTTGAATGCACAATTCACATTTCGCACAACTTAATCAAAAACAAATTCGTTTACCGCATAAAATTTGCGACGTGCGATTTGTGCAGATTGCATTTTGCTGAATTTGTGGGTAAAAATCACAAGCGGTAAAAGTTATATGTTGTGATATGTGAATGAATGGCATTTAATTACTCAAGCATGCGAAATGACTTATGTCGAATCAAAACTAAATCCGAGATCTAACATCTTAAGTTTATTGATAGCTATTTCATGCGAAGGTGTAAGAGATTTGATTTTGAAATAATTATCGATGATTAAATATCATATTTAATAGATGTATATCTATTCGTGCATGTTTGATATAAACGACGGATTTTTCTCTCTATTCCATATATTTCTAATTATTGTTATGTATACTTGAAATAAAGAAACCAACTAACAAAATGAAGAAAATAGAGAGGAGAAAAAAAGGCAAAGAGACTACTCAAACACCGTCTACTGAAGATTCAGACATGTCTCCCATATTTTTAGACACCACCTGCAATAAGGAATGTAGTAGTTTGTCATGGGAAGCAATGCATCAATTTTTCAAAAATGAAAAGCCAATAGTGATAGGTAAAGTTACTTTAGCAGGATTATCTGTTTATTCAAACTTGACTGATTTTGATGATGCATGTTCGTTCATCCACAAGGTAGCCGCAAGGCCAAAATTTCTCCCTTACACATATATGGTTAAGTGGGAAATTAAATACTTAAACATAAAATACTAGAATTTTAAAGATGCAAGAAGCGATAATATTGGTTCTTTCAGAGCACATGATTTACAAGCAATGTACCACTTATCAAACCCACAAAAAAACTATGACAAAGCCTTTGTCCAAGGCTTTAGAGCAAACAATCCAGATCTAACAAAATTTATAAAAGAATGGAAGGAAGACCAAGGAAATTTGAAGCGAGATAAACTCAGTACATACTCAATTTCCCAACTTCCTTACCCTTATTGTTATGCTACCAATATGTTGTGTAGATTATTTTCAAAACCTAATACCACTAGTTTTTCAGTAGATTGGGTTCCATTGATTGACACAATCATCAATTCCTTAATTCTGAATTGGGAAAATATCCTATTTGATAGTTTAGCCAAACAAATCATAGAATACAGGAATAAAAGGATCGTTTCATCTAGATAGATACCTCCCTTTTATATGTCTTCCTATGTCATGGACGCAATCTGCTTTTCTTCTAGTTTTCCTACTGTGGGAGGGAAATGAACTACCCAAGACCCTACCCCAATCCGCATTTACCATAGAGCCTTATGGGATTTAGAATTCCATCTGCATTTTTATAAAATTTGTCATGGAGTCATGTTGACTATGCACCAGATAATATTCAATAAGAAAACCCCTAGGGTTTCCGAAGAGGCTAGTGCAGATATTCTTTCGGTGGCTAGGTGGTTTGTAGAGGAGAATTTTACATATGTTAGAGTATTCGGGAGTTATGATTCTCCCCACGTCCTACCATATTATGTTACTGATAAGTTACTTGTAAGAGAGATAGCCTACCAGCTTGTTAATGGTATTACTAAATAGATGAAAGATGCTAAGAAGGTCGTTTGGCCTAATTTCCCTTTATAGTGCGATACTTTTTCACTTTTTGATATTGGCCATACCTACAAGGAGGCTTTGAATATTAATCTATTGAATTTTGCAGTAATGCAAAAGAGTTTGTATGATCTAAATGTTGTAATAAAAAACTACATCACAGAGCTCAAAATGAAGCCTTTTGTAAATGAAATAGATGTATTTGATGATCTCTTGCAAGGCATGGAAAAATTTTCAGATATAATTAAGTTTGCAGCCAGTCAACTGAACCAAGATAATTTGGAAGCCTTCCCAATATACAAAAATAAGAGACTGGAGAGAGTTCCTCTCAACTTGTTGACTATTGAAGATGTCAACAGACCTACTCCAAGTATCAGCTTGGATAATGAAGAAAAATATATGCCTGAGGATGAATCGAGTCAATCAGAGCATCAATCTCACAATTCGGATCATTCTGAAAATGAATCCGAATCTAGAAAGGATAGCCCAGAAAAGATAATTGATCAGGTAATCCAGGACATAGAGATTCAAGAGAAAAGATAAAATAATGGAAGAGAGTCAACTTCTCAAGAAATTCAACATAGTCATAACACACTTGATCAATCAGAAAAGTCAGAAACAAATAATTTGAGTTGTGAATGGGATGCGTTTTCTAAAGCAATAGAAACTCTTAAAGCCAATCCCAATGCTGATCAAGTAACTATTTCTCAAACACATGAACATTCCTAGAAGGTAGTGGAAACTGTTAATATACTACAACAAGTTCCAGAGACTCATGATCGAGAGATCATACCGGCCTACGCTACAGAACAAATAGTTTTACAAATTGAAGAAATTCCTTCATTGGAAATCTTCTACAGTCCTAGTTATAAGACTGTAGTCAAGAGAAATAAAAGGATAAGAACTGATGAAACAGTTTAAAACCTCACATATGAATCTGTTGACGTTTTGTGGAAGGATTCCTTAGCTGATACTACGAAACATTTAACTAAATTATCACAGTATGTGGGGGAATATGCTACTACTACTATTGATAAAGCTACTGAAGTTAGAATGTTGATGAAGTAGAAGGAAGACAAAATACAAGAACTAGAGAGACTTTTAGATGAAGAAAAATCTAACTCCAGTGAGCAAATGAAAGCAAAGATAGCCCAATTTCAAAAATATTTCGAGAGTCTTAAATTGCAGCATCAAGTAGAAATTACTGAGAAACAAGCACAATTGGAAGTAGCAAATACCAGGTTACAAAGCCAACTACAATTACAGAAATTCATAAAAGACGCATTGGATGTGAATGATAAGTTAAAGCAACAATAGAAAGTATTTTCCCAACAAGATTTTATTATTGAATCTTATTGTGACTCAAATGACATACTGATATAGCAAATAGCTATCCAGAAACTTGAATGTGAGAAGCTCGAGAAGATAATCAACGAAAAAATTCAATGGAAAGCATAAGACTTAGGAAAGGAAGCTAATATACCCTAGGTAGATAAGTTTCATAAGGAGATCCTATTCAAAAATTGGGAAGCACAAATAAAGTAGGCAGAGAAAGCAGCAGTGGAAACATCAATATTATGAAAGGAAATTATTGAATTTGTATGTGAACATCTAGTGAAAGCAGAAATTATCAAAGAGTACATGTTTGAAGTGCTCTCAGAAGTGAAAAAGCTAGAAGCACAGTGGAAGCAAAAGACAGAAATCCAAGATGAAGTAATTAAAAAGGTAAATAATTTTGATCAAGAAAATTATTGGAATTTTTTGATCAAACCTTATCATCAATACCGGATCCTACAACCTTTAGCAGATTCAAACATGAGATCACAAATAGTATTTTCAAACGCAGTATTCAAGGGACAGGTCAGATCAAGGATTTTGCAGCCAGCTCAGCTCAAGCCTATGATAGATATTTGTCAGCTTCGTGACCAAATCCCAAAGAAAGGGAAGAATTCATAAATCATATTGTTACTTTATTTTCCTAGATTGTAGTTGAAGTTAGCCTTATGAGGATGGTTGTTTGAAACCTCCTTTATATTTTTGTAATAATCTATTTTAGAACATAGTTAGTTTAGTATTTAGACGCCTCTCATGCATTTAGAAAAGGGTCCAAAAATTTGTCAAATATTTTTGCAAAGAATGCACTATTGTAAGTTTGTGAATGCTTTGATGAATTAATAGAACACATCTGTTCTATTTGCACAATTAAAGCTATTTAACTAATTTTTCACTACTGTACTCTTTAAATTGCTTGAAAGTGAAGAGGAGCAGATCAATTACTATCAGTTTATATGAGTATAACTTCGTACATATGGTAATTTTATTCACTTGTAGTAAGTATTGCTTTATATATTGACAGTCATATTTTTATTGCATTATATATTTGAAATGTTATTATAGATGAATTTTACATGCACTTATGTTCTAATATTTGTCTGTGATTTCTTATTGAATATATAATCACACATATGAATGCGATATATTTTTTACAATTCTTCTAGTCAAACTATTTTGTTAGAATAATCATCTTACATAATTTTCATCTCTTTAAACTGTTAAATGATCTATATTACTAATAGTTGAAAGATATTTCTTTAGATCACATAAAGGAAGAAACACCTTGGGTATATAGTAGAGTAAATAGTTTAGATAGATGCATATGATAGATTAAAATCATTCTCCATTTTCATGTTGAATAATCAAAACACGCCATCAAAACCATCCTTATTGGGAAACTAGTCCCATTATCCCCATTCGGAGCCACTACGCCAAACGTAAAAGGATTTACTTTAAGGTCCGGACTGAGTGGTTTTCCCCCATGTTTTGGCAGCGGAATTCTGAGGCCTCAACAGTCTGGCCCTAGAAGGAGGGCCTTGTGAATGGAAAAAATATCTGATCAATCTAAAGGTCAATCTAAGAGTCTCTCTCCCTCTAGATCCCCATAAACTTCCAGAAAATTATCTAGATCCACTCACCGAGGTAACCACAAACTTACTTTTAAACTCTAAGATCTAGCCTTCTTAGGGTTCAGGGAGGGCTCTCTCTTTAATATTTAACTTTGTTTTAATTATAAGATATTTAGACTAGTTATGACTGTGAAAATTGGTTTTGATTTTGGTTTGGTTTGGTGGGAAAAATCACTTAATGAGATGGATAGTGGGAAATTTGATTGTCCATTGGGCTGAGGAGTCAAAAGTCAAGCAGACAGAACTAGGATCAAGGTAAAAAATTCAAATGTTTTCAGGGCAAGATACATAAGTCTTTGAAGATCTTGGAAGGCTGTTTGGTGAAGTGGTATGATCAGGATAAAGAGAAATGAAGGGTTCTTTGATCTGGAAAAAGGAAGTAGTAGGCAGAGGTCAAACGAAAGAGGGAGCAATGAAGGGTTCCCTACTCTGGAAATCAGCAAAAAACATAGAAATGATAAATATTAAAGACAGGGTGCTTTTAACAAATCTTGAAGTAATACTCCTATTTAGTCATTCAAATTTAGAACACATAATAGATACATGAAACAAAGAAGATAAACAATGACAAGTAGAAAGTACTTCACTTCAATGGCTCATCACATGAATCCTGAAATATGATGCTAGTTGATCTGATCCAGTCTGCTACTCAAAATTTGCAACACAAAAGCCTTCAATTCCAACAAAAAAGACTATAGAAATCTTCATCAATTTATTCCACAATAATACTTCAAAGAGTGAAGTATTTATACAAATTCTAAACTAGAATATCTTGAAAAAATATCAAGATTTGTTTTACAAATATCTCAAACAATTTTACATAAATAGAACTTAAATAAAAGACACTCAAAACTAATGAATTTATTTAGCACTATACTTATGGATTGATGGTGACAAAGAAGAGAATTCGAATTTTATATCAAATCTTAGTTGATGATGAGGCATCCAAGTCACTAACTGTCTCCTTCCTTTGTGCATTTTGCTCCAGAAATTATGCAAACTTTGGGTCCAATGATACCTTTGTATTTCTAAATCCTAAATATATATGAAAAAAGTGAAAGAGTTGTTCGTAGATAAGGATGTTACTAAGATAAACCTCTCTCAGTTTCCCAAAATTCAGTTCCAGTTGTTCACAATAGGCTCTTCAAAAATATGTATAAAACAGAACTTTGCATAGTCTGAAAAAATAGGATGTAAAGATGTGCATGTATCTCTGATTCTGTAATACCTGTACATAAAATGAGATAGGTTTTTTTTAGGTTGACATATTAGCAACATAAACCTCCTCCATTTTTCCAAAATTCATCATGGATTGTCCACAATCGTCTCTAAAAAACTATGACTTAAATAGGAAATTTCTGCAAAAATGTCCCTTCTTGCTCAGTTTTCATCTTTTAACCTTTATGTTCTTTTAACTGTTTTTCTTTTACTTTGGATAAATTTCATTGTTGGTGAAAGTATTTTCATCTTTGTTTAACCATTACTGCCTCTGTATTTACTTTTACTTTTTACCTTAACTGCTCTGTAACTTTGTTTTAACCTTTACTGTGACTTTTATCTAATATACTTTAACTCTGATGATCTTTAATTGTTCTATTTTCACTGTCACTGTGAATTATTATTTCACTTTTACCATTCACTATGTAATTTTTTCATTCTAATCTATCTTTGACTTTGATTTAATCCTTTCTTTGTATACAAACTGTTTGTTCAATGAAGCTTTTGAATTAAAATATGAGACTTTGGAGCAAACAATTTTGTCAACTAGTATTGAAATTGTTGGCCCAATTTCATATTCTGATAATAATCTGTAACAATCAAACAATTCGTTAATAAAACCCTAGTATGAAAGGAAGCCAATAATGACTTTAAGGAACAGGGAAAGGAGTTCTGGCCATAGGAGGGGTTTTCTCATAATTTTGACCTTTAGATCTTAGGAACTCTTGTTTTTAAGTTTTTTGTACAGTTCTGTAAGCTTAGATTGTTTACAGAAGGTATTTCTGGTATGACAGAGGTCTATTGAATATTAATAGGCACAGAATAGTTTTCTTTTTGGTTTAAACCTTCAAATTTAGCTCTAAAACTGATCTTCAAACTCTTCACAGATTCAGGAAATGGTAGAATTAGGGTTTTCTGATCTTCTTGAATAAACTGGACTAAAATGGTTCAATTCAGACACATAAGGATCCTGAATATTTGCAAGGTTTTCTCTAGTCAATCAAAGGGTATTTAAAGTCTATAAAAGGTTAAAATTACTTCAATTTTGGTTTAAATATAGATTGCAGTATCAAAATCATAATTTTATCAGGGTTTAGCAACAAATTTGTTCTTTTGGGGGCAGATATAGGTCTTTTTGTGGGAAAAATAGCTTTACAAGGCTCAATTTCTCAGAAAATTGGTTCTTTCAAATGAAGGGAAGGTTATTTTTCTTCGAAGAATACCTGTTTTTGCAGGTATTTGGTCTTTTAATCGTTTATTAGGCGTAAAACAGGCTTCTGATGGCTTTGAAGTTTTCTGGAAGTCGAACTGTAGCTTCTAGTAGTCTTTGACAACAACTATGGTGGAATTTGCAGGTTCTTTGGGCGCAAAACAGTATATCGGCTTCATTTTCTTTAATCGGGAGGATAAATATAGTGAGATGGCGCAGAAAAAGCGATTAATGGGTGCAGTATGAGGTTTATATAATGTTTTAGGTCAAAACAAGTTGGCATTGAATGCAAATTATGTTGAAACAGAGGGTGGTTTTGGTCTTCAAAGGCGGAAAATCAGAGGTGGTTATCGCACGAGAAATGGGCAGTAAGTTGTTTTGTTTAGATCGAATGCGATCCAATGAGCTGCTGCTGTGCGGAGGAGAGAGATGGGTGGAAAACCACCCATTTTGCAAATGTTGAGATGGGTTATCATCGTGTAGTTTTAAAATGCGATATGGATTTGTGGTTGTCAGATCTAGGGATCGGGATGCGAACAACTGCGATTGAGTTTTGGAGTTGCTCGGCAGTGGGACGTGGGGCCCAGATCTTTTATATGGCGGGGTTGGTTTTAAACGTTAAAAATATATTTTTATAACGTAAAAAACATTGTATTATTTGATTGGCGGGGTATATAATAAAATAGCGTATAAAACATTTAACAAGTGTTTTATAACTATTGGGAGTGGAATTAATTTATAAGATATGTTTAAACCTATGGGAAAAAGGGCGGGGGTTTCTTGAAACACATGGGATAAATAAACATAGGTTTAACTTAAAACAAGTGGGTTTTTTGAGATATAAATATATAAAGAAATTAATATATACTGGAAAGGTTGCTTATAAGGATTTAATACTTAGGTTAGAAATTAATATGAAATGGAGAATGTAATGAAATGATTTAAAATACATAATTTTAAACTAATTATAGTGTAAATAGGTCATTTAAGCATAATTTTTCCCATTTTGATTTTTTACACATAGACTTAGGATAAAATGCATTTTATGGGTTTTTAAGTGTTTTTTGAATGAAAATGAA